>JAMPIT010000350.1:3600000-4071649 GCA_026261815.1 Monarcha castaneiventris obscurior | reverse complement strand
TATTTCTCTTGGCATGCCTTTCGCATTTTTAGTGTCCCTGGTGCTCTGGGCTTTTTGCTTTTGTGAACCCTAACCCTCGGCAAAACCCTAAACTTCACACTATGGGGTGCCTTAATAAGAGCGCTGGGCAGAAATGAGCGCTGATCAGGAATATCAAGATGGCAGTTGATTGTGGCTGTTTTTTCTCTCGGCATGCCTTTTGCATTTTTCATGTCCCCGGAGCTCTGGGCTTTTTGGTTTTCTGAACCCTAACCCTAGGCGTAACCCTAAAGTTCGCCCTCTTCAGATCCTTTTGAAAGAGCACTGGGCAGAAATGAGGTCCGATCTGGAAGATGAGGATGCTGCATGTTTGGAACTGTTTTGCATTTCTCTTGACATGCCTTTCGCATTTTTAGTGTCCCTGGAGCTCTGGGCTTTTTGGTGTTCTGAACCCTAACCCTAGGCGTAACCCTAAACTTCGCCCTATATGTAGCCTTAAGAAAGAGCACTGGGCAAAAATGAGGTCCAGTCTTGAAGGTGAAGATGCTGCATTTTTGGGGCTGTTTTGCATTTCTCTTGGCATGCCTTTCGCATTTTTAGTGTCCCTGGAGCTCTGGGCTTTTTGGTTTTCTGAACCCTAACCCTAGGCGTAACCCTGAACTTCGCCCTATTCAGAGCCTAAGAAAGAGCACAGGGCAGAAGTGAGGTCTGATCAGGAAGATGAGGTTGGCTGATGTTTGGGGCTGTTTTGCATTTCTCTTGGCATGCCTTTCGCATTTTTAGTGTCCATGGAGCTCTGGGCTTTTTGCTTTTCTGAACCCTAACCCTAGGCGTAACCCTAAACTTCGCCCTATTCAGAGCCTTTTGTGAAAGAACACGGGGCATAAATGAGGTCAGATCAAGAAGATGAGGATGCTGCATGTTTGGAACTGTTTTGCATTTCTCTTGACATGCCTTTCGCATTTTTAGTGTCCATGGGGCTCTGGGCTTTTTGGTTTTCTGAACCCTAACCATAGCCGTAACCCTAAACTTCGCACTATGGAGATCCTGAAAAGAGTACTGGTCAGAAATGAGCGCTGATCAGGAAGATGAAAAATGGCAGATAACTGGGGCTGTTTTGGATTTCTCTTGGCATGCCTTTCACATTTTTAGTGTCCCTGGAACTCTGGGCTTTTTAGTTTTCTGAACTCTATCCCTAGGCGTAACCCTAAACTTCACACTATGCGGAGCCTGAGTAGGAGCAATGGGCAGAAATTAGCACTGATCAGGAATATGAAGAAGGCAGATGATTGGAGCTCTTTTGCACTTGTGTGGGCATTGCTCTCGCATTTTTAGTGTCCCTGGAGCTCTGGGCTTTTTTGTGTTCTGAACCCTGACCCTAGGCGTAACCCTAAACTTCGCCCTATGTGTAGCCTTAAGAAAGAGCACAGGGCAGAAATGAGGTCCGATCTGGAAGATGAGGTTGCTGCATGTGTGGGGCTGTTTTGCATTTCTCTTGGCATCTCTTTCGCATTTTTAGTGTCCCTGGAGCTCTGGGCTTTTTGCTTTTCTGAACCCGAACCCTAGGCGTAACCCTAAACTTCACACTATGGGGTGCCTTAATAAGAGCGCTGGGCAGAAATGAGCGCGGATCAGGAATATCAAGATGGCAGTTGATTGTGGCTGTTTTTTCTCTCGGCATGCCTTTTGCATTTTTCATGTCCCCGGAGCTCTGGGCTTTTTGGTTTTCTGAACCCTAACCCTAGGCGTAACCCTAAAGTTCGCCCTATGCAGATCCTTTTGAAAGAGCACTGGGCAGAAATGAGGTCCGATCTGGAAGATGAGGATGCTGCATGTTTGGAACTGTTTTGCATTTCTCTTGACATGCCTTTCGCATTTTTAGTGTCCCTGGAGCTCTGGGCTTTTTGCTTTTCTGAACCCTAACCCTAGGCGTAACCCTAAACTTCGCCCTATATGTAGCCTTAAGAAAGAGCACTGGGCAGAAATGAGGTCCAGTCTTGAAGGTGAAGATGCTGCATTTGTGGGGCTGTTTTGCATTTCTCTTGGCATGCCTTTCGCATTTTTAGTGTCCATGGAGCTCTGGGCTTTTTGGTTTTCTGAACCCTAACCCTAGGCGTAACCCTAAAGTTCGCCCTATTCAGAGCCTTAAGAAAGAGCACAGGGCAGAAATGAGCTCCGATCTTGAAGGTGAAGATGCTGCATGTGTGGGGCTGTTTTGCATTTCTCTTGGCATGCCTTTCGCATTATAACTGTCCATAGAGCTCTGGGCTTTTTGCTTTTCTGAACCCTAACCCTAGGCGTAACCCTAAACTTCGCCCTATTCAGAGCCTAAGAAGGAGCACTGGGCAGAAGTGAGCGCTGATGAGGAAGATGACCATGGCAGATAACTTGGGCTGTTTTGCATTTCTCTTGACATGCCTTTCGCATTATAACTGTCCATAGAGCTCTGGGCTTTTTGGTGTTCTGAACCCTAACCCTAGGTGTAACCCTAAACTTCGCCCTATTCAGAGCCTAAGAAGGAGCACTGGGCTGAAATGAGGTCCGATCAGGAAGATGAGGATGGCGCATGTGTGGGGCTGTTTTGCATTTCTCTTGGCATGCCTTTCGCATTTTTAGTGTCCATTGAGCTCTGGGCTTTTTGCTTTTCTGAACCCTAACCCTAGGCGTAACCCTAAACTTCGCCCTATGCGGAGCCTTTTGTGAAAGAACACGGAGCATAAATGAGGTCAGATCAAGAAGATGAGGATGCTGCATGTTTGGGGCTCTTTTGTATTTCTCCTGGCATGCCTTTCGCATTTTTCGTGTCCCTGGAGCTCTGGGCTTTTTGCTTTTCTGAACCCTAACCATAGCCATAACCCTAAACTTCGCACTATGCGGATCCTGAAAAGAGCACTGGGCAGAAATGAGCGCTGATCAGGAAGATGACAATGACAGGTAACTGGGGCTGTTTTGGATTTCTCTTGGCATGCCTTTCACATTTTTAGTGTCCCTGGAACTCTGGGCTTTTTGCTTTTCTGAACCCTAAACTTGGCCGTAACCCTAAACTTTGCACTATGGGGTGGCTTATAAAGAGCACTGGGCAGAAATGAGCTCTGACCAGTAATATCACAATGGCAGATGATTGGCCTGTTTTACATTTCTCTTGGCATGCCTTTCGCATTTTTAGTGTCCCTGGAGCTCTGGGCTTTTTGCTTTTCTGAACCCTTACCCTAGGCGTAACCCTAAGCTTCGCCCTATTCAGAGCCTAAGAAAGAGCACTGGGCAGAAGTGAGCGCTGATCAGGAAGATGACCATGGCAGGTAATTGGGGCACTTTTGCATTTCTCTTGACATGCCTTTCGCATTTTTAGTGTCCATGGGGCTCTGGGCTTTTTGGTTTTCTGAACCCTAACCATAACCGTAACCCTAAACTTCGCACTATGCAGATCCTGAAAAGAGTACTGGTCAGAAATGAGCGCTGATCAGGAAGATGAAAAATGGCAGATAACTGGGGCTGTTTTGGATTTCTCTTGGCATGCCTTTCACATTTTTAGTGTCCCTGGAACTCTGGGCTTTTTAGTTTTCTGAACTCTATCCCTAGGCGTAACCCTAAACTTCACACTATGCGGAGCCTGAGTAGGAGCAATGGGCAGAAATTAGCACTGATCAGGAATATGAAGAAGGCAGATGATTGGAGCTCTTTTGCACTTGTGTGGGCATTGCTCTCGCATTTTTAGTGTCCCTGGAGCTCTGGGCTTTTTTGTGTTCTGAACCCTGACCCTAGGCGTAACCCTAAACTTCGCCCTATGCAGAGCCTAAGAAAGAGCACAGGGCAGAAATGAGGTCAGATCAGGAAGATGAGGTTGCTGCATGTGTGGGGCTGTTTTGCATTTCTCTTGGCATCTCTTTCGCATTTTTAGTGTCCCTGGAGCTCTGGGCTTTTTGCTTTTCTGAACCCGAACCCTAGGCGTAACTCTAAACTTCATACTATGGGGTGCCTTAATAAGAGCGCTGGGCAGAAATGAGCGCGGATCAGGAATATCAAGATGGCAGTTGATTGTGGCTGTTTTTTCTCTCGGCATGCCTTTTGCATTTTTCATGTCCCCGGAGCTCTGGGCTTTTTGGTTTTCTGAACCCTAACCCTAGGCGTAACCCTAAAGTTCGCCCTATGCAGATCCTTTTGAAAGAGCACTGGGCAGAAATGAGGTCCGATCTGGAAGATGAGGATGCTGCATGTTTGGAACTGTTTTGCATTTCTCTTGACATGCCTTTCGCATTTTTAGTGTCCCTGGAGCTCTGGGCTTTTTGCTTTTCTGAACCCTAACCCTAGGCGTAACCCTAAACTTCGCCCTATATGTAGCCTTAAGAAAGAGCACTGGGCAGAAATGAGGTCCAGTCTTGAAGGTGAAGATGCTGCATGTGTGGGGCTGTTTTGCATTTCTCTTGGCATGCCTTTCGCATTTTTAGTGTCCATTGAGCTCTGGGCTTTTTGGTTTTCTGAACCCTAACCCTAGGCGTAACCCTAAAGTTCGCCCTATTCAGAGCCTTAAGAAAGAGCACAGGGCAGAAATGAGCTCCGATCTTGAAGGTGAAGATGCTGCATGTGTGGGGCTGTTTTGCATTTCTCTTGGCATGCCTTTCGCATTATAACTGTCCATAGAGCTCTGGGCTTTTTGCTTTTCTGAACCCGAACCCTAGGCGTAACCCTAAACTTCGCCCTATTCAGAGCCTAAGAAGGAGCACTGGGCAGAAGTGAGCGCTGATGAGGAAGATGACCATGGCAGATAACTTGGGCTGTTTTGCATTTCTCTTGACATGCCTTTCGCATTATAACTGTCCATAGAGCTCTGGGCTTTTTGGTGTTCTGAACCCTAACCCTAGGTGTAACCCTAAACTTCGCCCTATTCAGAGCCTAAGAAGGAGCACTGGGCTGAAATGAGGTCCGATCAGGAAGATGAGGATGGCGCATGTGTGGGGCTGTTTTGCATTTCTCTTGGCATGCCTTTCGCATTTTTAGTGTCCATTGAGCTCTGGGCTTTTTGCTTTTCTGAACCCTAACCCTAGGCGTAACCCTAAACTTCGCCCTATGCGGAGCCTTTTGTGAAAGAACACGGAGCATAAATGAGGTCAGATCAAGAAGATGAGGATGCTGCATGTTTGGGGCTCTTTTGTATTTCTCCTGGCATGCCTTTCGCATTTTTCGTGTCCCTGGAGCTCTGGGCTTTTTGGTGTTCTGAACCCTAACCATAGCCATAACCCTAAACTTCGCACTATGCGGATCCTGAAAAGAGCACCGGGCAGAAATGAGCGCTGATCAGGAAGATGACAATGACAGGTAACTGGGGCTGTTTTGGATTTCTCTTGGCATGCCTTTCACATTTTTAGTGTCCCTGGAACTCTGGGCTTTTTGCTTTTCTGAACCCTAAACTTGGCCGTAACCCTAAACTTTGCACTATGGGGTGGCTTATAAAGAGCACTGGGCAGAAATGAGCTCTGACCAGTAATATCACAATGGCAGATGATTGGCCTGTTTTACATTTCTCTTGGCATGCCTTTCGCATTTTTAGTGTCCCTGGAGCTCTGGGCTTTTTGCTTTTCTGAACCCTTACCCTAGGCGTAACCCTAAGCTTCGCCCTATTCAGAGCCTAAGAAAGAGCACTGGGCAGAAGTGAGCGCTGATCAGGAAGATGACCATGGCAGGTAATTGGGGCACTTTTGCATTTCTCTTGACATGCCTTTCGCATTTTTAGTGTCCATGGGGCTCTGGGCTTTTTGGTTTTCTGAACCCTAACCATAGCCGTAACCCTAAACTTCGCACTATGCAGATCCTGAAAAGAGTACTGGTCAGAAATGAGCGCTGATCAGGAAGATGAAAAATGGCAGATAACTGGGGCTGTTTTGGATTTCTCTTGGCATGCCTTTCACATTTTTAGTGTCCCTGGAACTCTGGGCTTTTTAGTTTTCTGAACTCTATCCCTAGGCGTAACCCTAAACTTCACACTATGCGGAGCCTGAGTAGGAGCAATGGGCAGAAATTAGCACTGATCAGGAATATGAAGAAGGCAGATGATTGGAGCTCTTTTGCACTTGTGTGGGCATTGCTCTCGCATTTTTAGTGTCCCTGGAGCTCTGGGCTTTTTTGTGTTCTGAACCCTGACCCTAGGCGTAACCCTAAACTTCGCCCTATGTGTAGCCTTAAGAAAGAGGACTGGGCAGAAATGAGGTCAGATCAGGAAGATGAGGTTGCTGCATGTGTGGGGCTGTTTTGCATTTCTCTTGGCATCTCTTTCGCATTTTTAGTGTCCCTGGAGCTCTGGGCTTTTTGCTTTTCTGAACCCGAACCCTAGGCGTAACTCTAAACTTCATACTATGGGGTGCCTTAATAAGAGCGCTGGGCAGAAATGAGCGTGGATCAGGAATATCAAGATGGCAGTTGATTGTGGCTGTTTTTTCTCTCGGCATGCCTTTTGCATTTTTCATGTCCCCGGAGCTCTGGGCTTTTTGGTTTTCTGAACCCTAACCCTAGGCGTAACCCTAAAGTTCGCCCTATGCAGATCCTTTTGAAAGAGCACTGGGCAGAAATGAGGTCCGATCTGGAAGATGAGGATGCTGCATGTTTGGAACTGTTTTGCATTTCTCTTGACATGCCTTTCGCATTTTTAGTGTCCCTGGAGCTCTGGGCTTTTTGGTTTTCTGAACCCTAACCCTAGGCGTAACCCTAAACTTCGCCCTATATGTAGCCTTAAGAAAGAGCACTGGGCAGAAATGAGGTCCGGTCTTGAAGGTGAAGATGCTGCATGTGTGGGGCTGTTTTGCATTTCTCTTGGCATGCCTTTCGCATTTTTAGTGTCCATGGAGCTCTGGGCTTTTTGCTTTTCTGAACCCTAACCCTAGGCGTAACCCTAAAGTTCGCCCTATTCAGAGCCTTAAGAAAGAGCACAGGGCAGAAATGAGCTCCGATCTTGAAGGTGAAGATGCTGCATGTGTGGGGCTGTTTTGCATTTCTCTTGGCATGCCTTTCGCATTATAACTGTCCATAGAGCTCTGGGCTTTTTGCTTTTCTGAACCCGAACCCTAGGCGTAACCCTAAACTTCGCCCTATTCAGAGCCTAAGAAGGAGCACTGGGCAGAAGTGAGCGCTGATGAGGAAGATGACCATGGCAGATAACTTGGGCTGTTTTGCATTTCTCTTGACATGCCTTTCGCATTATAACTGTCCATAGAGCTCTGGGCTTTTTGGTGTTCTGAACCCTAACCCTAGGTGTAACCCTAAACTTCGCCCTATTCAGAGCCTAAGAAGGAGCACTGGGCTGAAATGAGGTCCGATCAGGAAGATGAGGATGGCGCATGTGTGGGGCTGTTTTGCATTTCTCTTGGCATGCCTTTCGCATTTTTAGTGTCCATTGAGCTCTGGGCTTTTTGCTTTTCTGAACCCTAACCCTAGGCGTAACCCTAAACTTCGCCCTATGCGGAGCCTTTTGTGAAAGAACACGGAGCATAAATGAGGTCAGATCAAGAAGATGAGGATGCTGCATGTTTGGGGCTCTTTTGTATTTCTCCTGGCATGCCTTTCGCATTTTTAGTGTCCCTGGAGCTCTGGGCTTTTTGCTTTTCTGAACCCTAACCCTAGGCATAACCCTAAACTTCGCACTATGCGGATCCTGAAAAGAGCACTGGGCAGAAATGAGCTCTGACCAGTAATATGACAATGGCAGATGATTGGGCTGTTTTGCATTTCTCTTGGCATGCCTTTCGCATTTTTAGTGTCCCTGGAGCTCTGGGCTTTTTGCTTTTCTGAACCCTAACCCTAGGCGTAACCCTAAGCTTCGCCCTATTCAGAGCCTAAGAAGGAGCACTGGGCAGAAGTGAGCGCTGATGAGGAAGATGACCATGGCAGATAACTTGGGCTGTTTTGCATTTCTCTTGACATGCCTTTCGCATTTTTAGTGTCCATGGAGCTCTGGGCTTTTTGGTGTTCTGAACCCTAACCCTAGGTGTAACCCTAAACTTCGCCCTATTCAGAGCCTAAGAAGGAGCACTGGGCTGAAATGAGGTCCGATCAGGAAGATGAGGATGGCGCATGTGTGGGGCTGTTTTGCATTTCTCTTGGCATGCCTTTCGCATTTTTAGTGTCCATTGAGCTCTGGGCTTTTTGCTTTTCTGAACCCTAACCCTAGGCGTAACCCTAAACTTCGCCCTATGCGGAGCCTTTTGTGAAAGAGCACGGAGCATAAATGAGGTCAGATCAAGAAGATGAGGATGCTGCATGTTTGGGGCTCTTTTGTATTTCTCCTGGCATGCCTTTCGCATTTTTCGTGTCCCTGGAGCTCTGGGCTTTTTGCTTTTCTGAACCCTAACCCTAGGCATAACCCTAAACTTCGCACTATGGGGATCCTGAAAAGAGCACTGGGCAGAAATGAGCGCTGATCAGGAAGATGAAAATGGCAGATAACTGGGGCTGTTTTGGATTTCTCTTGGCATGCCTTTCACATTTTTAGTGTCCCTGGAACTCTGGGCTTTTTAGTTTTCTGAACTCTATCCCTAGGCGTAACCCTAAAGTTCGCCCTATGTGTATCCTTATGAAAGAGGACTGGGCAGAAATGAGGTCCGATCTTGAAGATGAGGATGCTGCATGTTTGGAACTGTTTTGCATTTCTCTTGACATGCCTTTCGCATTTTTAGTGTCCCTGGAGCTCTGGGCTTTTTGCTTTTCTGAACCCTAACCCTAGGCGTAACCCTAAACTTCGCCCTATATGTAGCCTTAAGAAAGAGCACTGGGCAGAAATGAGGTCCAGTCTTGAAGGTGAAGATGCTGCATTTGTGGGGCTGTTTTGCATTTCTCTTGGCATGCCTTTCGCATTATAACTGTCCATAGAGCTCTGGGCTTTTTGCTTTTCTGAACCCTAACCCTAGGCGTAACCCTAAACTTCGCCCTATATGTAGCCTTAAGAAAGAGCACAGGGCAGAAATGAGCTCCGATCTTGAAGGTGAAGATGCTGCATGTGTGGGGCTTTTTTGCATTTCTCTTGGCATGCCTTTCGCATTATAACTGTCCATAGAGCTCTGGGCTTTTTGCTTTTCTGAACCCTAACCCTAGGCGTAACCCTAAACTTCGCCCTATTCAGAGCCTAAGAAGGAGCACTGGGCAGAAGTGAGCGCTGATGAGGAAGATGACCATGGCAGATAACTTGGGCTGTTTTGCATTTCTCTTGACATGCCTTTCGCATTATAACTGTCCATAGAGCTCTGGGCTTTTTGGTGTTCTGAACCCTAACCCTAGGTGTAACCCTAAACTTCGCCCTATTCAGAGCCTAAGAAGGAGCACTGGGCTGAAATGAGGTCCGATCAGGAAGATGAGGATGGCGCATGTGTGGGGCTGTTTTGCATTTCTCTTGGCATGCCTTTCGCATTTTTAGTGTCCATTGAGCTCTGGGCTTTTTGCTTTTCTGAACCCTAACCCTAGGCGTAACCCTAAACTTCGCCCTATGCGGAGCCTTTTGTGAAAGAACACGGAGCATAAATGAGGTCAGATCAAGAAGATGAGGATGCTGCATGTTTGGGGCTCTTTTGTATTTCTCCTGGCATGCCTTTCGCATTTTTCGTGTCCCTGGAGCTCTGGGCTTTTTGCTTTTCTGAACCCTAACCATAGCCATAACCCTAAACTTCGCACTATGCGGATCCTGAAAAGAGCACTGGGCAGAAATGAGCGCTGATCAGGAAGATGACAATGACAGGTAACTGGGGCTGTTTTGGATTTCTCTTGGCATGCCTTTCACATTTTTAGTGTCCCTGGAACTCTGGGCTTTTTGCTTTTCTGAACCCTAAACTTGGCCGTAACCCTAAACTTTGCACTATGGGGTGGCTTATAAAGAGCACTGGGCAGAAATGAGCTCTGACCAGTAATATCACAATGGCTGATGATTGGCCTGTTTTACATTTCTCTTGGCATGCCTTTCGCATTTTTAGTGTCCCTGGAGCTCTGGGCTTTTTGCTTTTCTGAACCCTAACCCTAGGCGTAACCCTAAGCTTCGCCCTATTCAGAGCCTAAGAAAGAGCACTGGGCAGAAGTGAGCGCTGATCAGGAAGATGACCATGGCAGTTAATTGGGGCACTTTTGCATTTCTCTTGACATGCCTTTCGCATTTTTAGTGTCCATGGGGCTCTGGGCTTTTTGGTTTTCTGAACCCTAACCATAGCCGTAACCCTAAACTTCACACTATGCAGATCCTGAAAAGAGTACTGGTCAGAAATGAGCGCTGATCAGGAAGATGAAAAATGGCAGATAACTGGGGCTGTTTTGGATTTCTCTTGGCATGCCTTTCACATTTTTAGTGTCCCTGGAACTCTGGGCTTTTTAGTTTTCTGAACCCTATCCCTAGGCGTAACCCTAAACTTCACACTATGCGGAGCCTGAGTAGGAGCAATGGGCAGAAATTAGCACTGATCAGGAATATGAAGAAGGCAGATGATTGGAGCTCTTTTGCACTTGTGTGGGCATTGCTCTCGCATTTTTAGTGTCCCTGGAGCTCTGGGCTTTTTGGTGTTCTGAACCCTAACCCTAGGCGTAACCCTAAACTTCGCCCTATGCAGAGCCTAAGAAAGAGCACAGGGCAGAAATGAGGTCAGATCAGGAAGATGAGGTTGCTGCATGTGTGGGGCTGTTTTGCATTTCTCTTGGCATGCCTTTCGCATTTTTAGTGTCCCTGGAGCTCTGGGCTTTTTGCTTTTCTGAACCCGAACCCTAGGCGTAACCCTAAACTTCACACTATGGGGTGCCTTAATAAGAGCGCTGGGCAGAAATGAGCGCGGATCAGGAATATCAAGATGGCAGTTGATTGTGGCTGTTTTTTCTCTCGGCATGCCTTTTGCATTTTTCATGTCCCCGGAGCTCTGGGCTTTTTGGTTTTCTGAACCCTAACCCTAGGCGTAACCCTAAAGTTCGCCCTATGCAGATCCTTTTGAAAGAGCACTGGGCAGAAATGAGGTCCGATCTGGAAGATGAGGATGCTGCATGTTTGGAACTGTTTTGCATTTCTCTTGACATGCCTTTCGCATTTTTAGTGTCCCTGGAGCTCTGGGCTTTTTGGTGTTCTGAACCCTAACCCTAGGCGTAACCCTAAACTTCGCCCTATATGTAGCCTTAAGAAAGAGCACTGGGCAGAAATGAGGTCCGATCTTGAAGGTGAAGATGCTGCATGTGTGGGGCTGTTTTGCATTTCTCTTGGCATGCCTTTCGCATTTTTAGTGTCCATAGAGCTCTGGGCTTTTTGGTTTTCTGAACCCTAACCCTAGGCGTAACCCTAAACTTCGCCCTATGCGGAGCCTTTTGTGAAAGAACACGGAGCATAAATGAGGTCAGATCAAGAAGATGAGGATGCTGCATGTTTGGGGCTCTTTTGTATTTCTCCTGGCATGCCTTTCGCATTTTTAGTGTCCCTGGAGCTCTGGGCTTTTTGGTGTTCTGAACCCTAACCATAGCCATAACCCTAAACTTCGCACTATGCGGATCCTGAAAAGAGCACTGGGCAGAAATGAGCGCTGATCAGGAAGATGACAATGACAGGTAACTGGGGCTGTTTTGGATTTCTCTTGGCATGCCTTTCACATTTTTAGTGTCCCTGGAACTCTGGGCTTTTTGCTTTTCTGAACCCTAAACTTGGCCGTAACCCTAAACTTTGCACTATGGGGTGGCTTATAAAGAGCACTGGGCAGAAATGAGCTCTGACCAGTAATATCACAATGGCAGATGATTGGCCTGTTTTACATTTCTCTTGGCATGCCTTTCGCATTTTTAGTGTCCCTGGAGCTCTGGGCTTTTTGCTTTTCTGAACCCTTACCCTAGGCGTAACCCTAAGCTTCGCCCTATTCAGAGCCTAAGAAAGAGCACTGGGCAGAAGTGAGCGCTGATCAGGAAGATGACCATGGCAGGTAATTGGGGCACTTTTGCATTTCTCTTGACATGCCTTTCGCATTTTTAGTGTCCATGGGGCTCTGGGCTTTTTGGTTTTCTGAACCCTAACCATACCGTAACCCTAAACTTCGCACTATGCAGATCCTGAAAAGAGTACTGGTCAGAAATGAGCGCTGATCAGGAAGATGAAAAATGGCAGATAACTGGGGCTGTTTTGGATTTCTCTTGGCATGCCTTTCACATTTTTAGTGTCCCTGGAACTCTGGGCTTTTTAGTTTTCTGAACTCTATCCCTAGGCGTAACCCTAAACTTCACACTATGCGGAGCCTGAGTAGGAGCAATGGGCAGAAATTAGCACTGATCAGGAATATGAAGAAGGCAGATGATTGGAGCTCTTTTGCACTTGTGTGGGCATTGCTCTCGCATTTTTAGTGTCCCTGGAGCTCTGGGCTTTTTTGTGTTCTGAACCCTGACCCTAGGCGTAACCCTAAACTTCGCCCTATGCAGAGCCTAAGAAAGAGCACTGGGCAGAAATGAGGTCAGATCAGGAAGATGAGGTTGCTGCATGTGTGGGGCTGTTTTGCATTTCTCTTGGCATCTCTTTCGCATTTTTAGTGTCCCTGGAGCTCTGGGCTTTTTGCTTTTCTGAACCCGAACCCTAGGCGTAACTCTAAACTTCATACTATGGGGTGCCTTAATAAGAGCGCTGGGCAGAAATGAGCGCGGATCAGGAATATCAAGATGGCAGTTGATTGTGGCTGTTTTTTCTCTCGGCATGCCTTTTGCATTTTTCATGTCCCCGGAGCTCTGGGCTTTTTGGTTTTCTGAACCCTAACCCTAGGCGTAACCCTAAAGTTCGCCCTATGCAGATCCTTTTGAAAGAGCACTGGGCAGAAATGAGGTCCGATCTGGAAGATGAGGATGCTGCATGTTTGGAACTGTTTTGCATTTCTCTTGACATGCCTTTCGCATTTTTAGTGTCCCTGGAGCTCTGGGCTTTTTGGTTTTCTGAACCCTAACCCTAGGCGTAACCCTAAACTTCGCCCTATTCAGAGCCTTAAGAAAGAGCACTGGGCAGAAATGAGGTCCGATCTTGAAGGTGAAGATGCTGCATGTGTGGGGCTGTTTTGCATTTCTCTTGGCATGCCTTTCGCATTTTTAGTGTCCATAGAGCTCTGGGCTTTTTGGTTTTCTGAACCCTAACCCTAGGCGTAACCCTAAAGTTCGCCCTATTCAGAGCCTTAAGAAAGAGCACAGGGCAGAAATGAGCTCCGATCTTGAAGGTGAAGATGCTGCATGTGTGGGGCTGTTTTGCATTTCTCTTGGCATGCCTTTCGCATTATAACTGTCCATAGAGCTCTGGGCTTTTTGCTTTTCTGAACCCTAACCCTAGGCGTAACCCTAAACTTCGCCCTATTCAGAGCCTAAGAAGGAGCACTGGGCAGAAGTGAGCGCTGATGAGGAAGATGACCATGGCAGATAACTTGGGCTGTTTTGCATTTCTCTTGACATGCCTTTCGCATTATAACTGTCCATAGAGCTCTGGGCTTTTTGGTGTTCTGAACCCTAACCCTAGGTGTAACCCTAAACTTCGCCCTATTCAGAGCCTAAGAAGGAGCACTGGGCTGAAATGAGGTCCGATCAGGAAGATGAGGATGGCGCATGTGTGGGGCTGTTTTGCATTTCTCTTGGCATGCCTTTCGCATTTTTAGTGTCCATTGAGCTCTGGGCTTTTTGCTTTTCTGAACCCTAACCCTAGGCGTAACCCTAAACTTCGCCCTATGCGGAGCCTTTTGTGAAAGAACACGGAGCATAAATGAGGTCAGATCAAGAAGATGAGGATGCTGCATGTTTGGGGCTCTTTTGTATTTCTCCTGGCATGCCTTTCGCATTTTTCGTGTCCCTGGAGCTCTGGGCTTTTTGCTTTTCTGAACCCTAACCATAGCCATAACCCTAAACTTCGCACTATGCGGATCCTGAAAAGAGCACTGGGCAGAAATGAGCGCTGATCAGGAAGATGACAATGGCAGGTAACTGGGGCTGTTTTGGATTTCTCTTGGCATGCCTTTCACATTTTTAGTGTCCCTGGAACTCTGGGCTTTTTGCTTTTCTGAACCCTAAACTTGGCCGTAACCCTAAACTTTGCACTATGGGGTGGCTTATAAAGAGCACTGGGCAGAAATGAGCTCTGACCAGTAATATCACAATGGCAGATGATTGGCCTGTTTTACATTTCTCTTGGCATGCCTTTCGCATTTTTAGTGTCCCTGGAGCTCTGGGCTTTTTGCTTTTCTGAACCCTTACCCTAGGCGTAACCCTAAGCTTCGCCCTATTCAGAGCCTAAGAAAGAGCACTGGGCAGAAGTGAGCGCTGATCAGGAAGATGACCATGGCAGGTAATTGGGGCACTTTTGCATTTCTCTTGACATGCCTTTCGCATTTTTAGTGTCCATGGGGCTCTGGGCTTTTTGGTTTTCTGAACCCTAACCATACCGTAACCCTAAACTTCACACTATGCAGATCCTGAAAAGAGTACTGGTCAGAAATGAGCGCTGATCAGGAAGATGAAAAATGGCAGATAACTGGGGCTGTTTTGGATTTCTCTTGGCATGCCTTTCACATTTTTAGTGTCCCTGGAACTCTGGGCTTTTTAGTTTTCTGAACCCTATCCCTAGGCGTAACCCTAAACTTCACACTATGCGGAGCCTGAGTAGGAGCAATGGGCAGAAATTAGCACTGATCAGGAATATGAAGAAGGCAGATGATTGGAGCTCTTTTGCACTTGTGTGGGCATTGCTCTCGCATTTTTAGTGTCCCTGGAGCTCTGGGCTTTTTTGTGTTCTGAACCCTGACCCTAGGCGTAACCCTAAACTTCGCCCTATGCAGAGCCTAAGAAAGAGCACAGGGCAGAAATGAGGTCAGATCAGGAAGATGAGGTTGCTGCATGTGTGGGGCTGTTTTGCATTTCTCTTGGCATCTCTTTCGCATTTTTAGTGTCCCTGGAGCTCTGGGCTTTTTGCTTTTCTGAACCCGAACCCTAGGCGTAACCCTAAACTTCACACTATGGGGTGCCTTAATAAGAGCGCTGGGCAGAAATGAGCGCGGATCAGGAATATCAAGATGGCAGTTGATTGTGGCTGTTTTTTCTCTCGGCATGCCTTTTGCATTTTTCATGTCCCCGGAGCTCTGGGCTTTTTGGTTTTCTGAACCCTAACCCTAGGCGTAACCCTAAAGTTCGCCCTATGCAGATCCTTTTGAAAGAGCACTGGGCAGAAATGAGGTCCGATCTGGAAGATGAGGATGCTGCATGTTTGGAACTGTTTTGCATTTCTCTTGACATGCCTTTCGCATTTTTAGTGTCCCTGGAGCTCTGGGCTTTTTGGTTTTCTGAACCCTAACCCTAGGCGTAACCCTAAACTTCGCCCTATATGTAGCCTTAAGAAAGAGCACTGGGCAGAAATGAGGTCCAGTCTTGAAGGTGAAGATGCTGCATTTGTGGGGCTGTTTTGCATTTCTCTTGGCATGCCTTTCGCATTTTTAGTGTCCATTGAGCTCTGGGCTTTTTGGTTTTCTGAACCCTAACCCTAGGCGTAACCCTAAACTTCGCCCTATTCAGAGCCTTAAGAAAGAGCACAGGGCAGAAATGAGCTCCGATCTTGAAGGTGAAGATGCTGCATGTGTGGGGCTGTTTTGCATTTCTCTTGGCATGCCTTTCGCATTATAACTGTCCATAGAGCTCTGGGCTTTTTGCTTTTCTGAACCCGAACCCTAGGCGTAACCCTAAACTTCGCCCTATTCAGAGCCTAAGAAGGAGCACTGGGCAGAAGTGAGCGCTGATGAGGAAGATGACCATGGCAGATAACTTGGGCTGTTTTGCATTTCTCTTGACATGCCTTTCGCATTATAACTGTCCATAGAGCTCTGGGCTTTTTGGTGTTCTGAACCCTAACCCTAGGTGTAACCCTAAACTTCGCCCTATTCAGAGCCTAAGAAGGAGCACTGGGCTGAAATGAGGTCCGATCAGGAAGATGAGGATGGCGCATGTGTGGGGCTGTTTTGCATTTCTCTTGGCATGCCTTTCGCATTTTTAGTGTCCATTGAGCTCTGGGCTTTTTGCTTTTCTGAACCCTAACCCTAGGCGTAACCCTAAACTTCGCCCTATGCGGAGCCTTTTGTGAAAGAACACGGAGCATAAATGAGGTCAGATCAAGAAGATGAGGATGCTGCATGTTTGGGGCTCTTTTGTATTTCTCCTGGCATGCCTTTCGCATTTTTCGTGTCCCTGGAGCTCTGGGCTTTTTGCTTTTCTGAACCCTAACCATAGCCATAACCCTAAACTTCGCACTATGCGGATCCTGAAAAGAGCACTGGGCAGAAATGAGCGCTGATCAGGAAGATGACAATGGCAGGTAACTGGGGCTGTTTTGGATTTCTCTTGGCATGCCTTTCACATTTTTAGTGTCCCTGGAACTCTGGGCTTTTTGCTTTTCTGAACCCTAAACTTGGCCGTAACCCTAAACTTTGCACTATGGGGTGGCTTATAAAGAGCACTGGGCAGAAATGAGCTCTGACCAGTAATATCACAATGGCAGATGATTGGCCTGTTTTACATTTCTCTTGGCATGCCTTTCGCATTTTTAGTGTCCCTGGAGCTCTGGGCTTTTTGCTTTTCTGAACCCTTACCCTAGGCGTAACCCTAAGCTTCGCCCTATTCAGAGCCTAAGAAAGAGCACTGGGCAGAAGTGAGCGCTGATCAGGAAGATGACCATGGCAGGTAATTGGGGCACTTTTGCATTTCTCTTGACATGCCTTTCGCATTTTTAGTGTCCATGGGGCTCTGGGCTTTTTGGTTTTCTGAACCCTAACCATAGCCGTAACCCTAAACTTCGCACTATGCAGATCCTGAAAAGAGTACTGGTCAGAAATGAGCGCTGATCAGGAAGATGAAAAATGGCAGATAACTGGGGCTGTTTTGGATTTCTCTTGGCATGCCTTTCACATTTTTAGTGTCCCTGGAACTCTGGGCTTTTTAGTTTTCTGAACCCTATCCCTAGGCGTAACCCTAAACTTCACACTATGCGGAGCCTGAGTAGGAGCAATGGGCAGAAATTAGCACTGATCAGGAATATGAAGAAGGCAGATGATTGGAGCTCTTTTGCACTTGTGTGGGCATTGCTCTCGCATTTTTAGTGTCCCTGGAGCTCTGGGCTTTTTTGTGTTCTGAACCCTGACCCTAGGCGTAACCCTAAACTTCGCCCTATGTGTAGCCTTAAGAAAGAGCACTGGGCAGAAATGAGGTCCGATCTTGAAGATGAGGATGCTGCATGTTTGGGGCTGTTTTGCATTTCTCTTGGCATGCCTTTCGCATTTTTAGTGTCCCTGGAGCTCTGGGCTTTTTGCTTTTCTGAACCCTAACCCTAGGCGTAACCCTAAACTTCGCCCTATTCAGAGCCTAAGAAGAGCACTGGGCAGAAATGAGCGCTGATCAGGAAGATGAGGATGCAGATTTGGGGCTGTTTTGCATTTCTCTTGGCATGCCTTTCGCATTTTTAGTGTCCCTGGAGCTCTGGGCTTTTTGGTTTTCTGACCCCTAACCCTAGGCGTAACCCTAAACTTTGCACTATGGGGTGGCCTAAGTAAGAGCACTGGGCAGAAATGAGCTCTGACCAGTAATATCACGATGGCAGATGATTGGGCTGTTGTACATTTCTCTTGGCATGCCTTTCGCATTTTTAGTGTCCCTGGAGCTCTGGGCTTTTTGGTTTTCTGAACCCTAACCCTAGGCGTAACCCTAAAGTTCGCCCTATTCAGATCCTTTAGAAAGAGCACTGGGCAGAAATGAGGTCCGATCTGGAAGGTGAAGATGGTGCATTTGTGGGGCTGTTTTGCATTTCTCTTGGCATGCCTTTCGCATTTTTACTGTCCATGGAGCTCTGGGCTTTTTGCTTTTCTGAACCCTAACCCTAGGCGTAACCCTAAACTTCGCCCTATTCAGAGCCTAAGAAGGAGCACTGGGCAGAAATGAGCGCTGATGAGGAAGATGAGGATGGCAGATATGTTGGGCTGTTTTGCATTTCTCTTGGCATGCCTTTCGCATTTTTAGTGTCCATTGAGCTCTGGGCTTTTTGGTGTTCTGAACCCTAACCCTAGGCGTAACCCTAAACTTCGCCCTATTCGGAGCCTAAGAAAGAGCACTGGGCAGAAATGAGGTCCGATCATGAAGATGAGGATGCTGCATGTGTGGGGCTGTTTTGTATTTCTCTTGGCATGCCTTTCGCATTTTTAGTGTCCCTGGAGCTCTGGGCTTTTTGCTTTTCTGAACCCTAACCCTAGGCGTAACCCTAAACTTCGCACTAGTGCAGGCTAGGAAAGAGCACTGGGCAGAAATGAGCTCTGATCTGGAAGATGAAGAGGCTGATGTCTGGGGCTGTTTTGCATTTCTCTTGGCATGCCTTTCGCATTTTTAGTGTCCCTGGAGCTCTGGGCTTTTTGGTGTTCTGAACCCTAACCCTAGGCGTAACCCTAAACTTCGCCCTATGTGTAGCCTTAAGAAAGAGCACTGGGCAGAAATGAGGTCCGATCTTGAAGATGAGGTTGCTGCATGTGTTGGGGCTGTTTTGCATTTCTCTTGGCATGCCTTTCGCATTTTTAGTGTCCCTGGAGCTCTGGGCTTTTTGCTTTTCTGAACCCTAACCCTAGGCGTAACCCTAAACTTCGCCCTATGCGGTGCCTAAGAAAGAGCACTGGGCAGAAATGAGGTCAGATCAGGAAGATGAGGATGGCATATGTTGGGCTGTTTTGCATTTCTCTTGGCATGCCTTTCGCATTTTTAGTGTCCCTGGAGCTCTGGGCTTTTTGCTTTTCTGAACCCGAACCCTAGGCGTAACCCTAAACTTCACACTATGGGGTGCCTTAATAAGAGCGCGGGGCAGAAATGAGCGCGGATCAGGAATATCAAGATGGCAGTTGATTGTGGCTGTTTTTTCTCTCGGCATGCCTTTTGCATTTTTCATGTCCCCGGAGCTCTGGGCTTTTTGGTTTTCTGAACCCTAACCCTAGGCGTAACCCTAAAGTTCGCCCTATGCAGATCCTTTTGAAAGAGCACTGGGCAGAAATGAGGTCCGATCTGGAAGATGAGGATGCTGCATGTTTGGAACTGTTTTGCATTTCTCTTGACATGCCTTTCGCATTTTTAGTGTCCCTGGAGCTCTGGGCTTTTTGCTTTTCTGAACCCTAACCCTAGGCGTAACCCTAAACTTCGCCCTATATGTAGCCTTAAGAAAGAGCACTGGGCAGAAATGAGGTCCAGTCTTGAAGGTGAAGATGCTGCATTTGTGGGGCTGTTTTGCATTTCTCTTGGCATGCCTTTCGCATTATAACTGTCCATAGAGCTCTGGGCTTTTTGCTTTTCTGACCCCTAACCCTAGGCGAAACCCTAAACTTTGCACTATGGGGTGGCCTAAGTAAGAGCACTGGGCAGAAATGAGCTCTGACCAGTAATATCACAATGGCAGATGATTGGCCTGTTGTACATTTCTCTTGGCATGCCTTTCGCATTTTTAGTGTCCCTGGAGCTCTGGGCTTTTTGCTTTTCTGAACCCTAACCCTAGGCATAACCCTAAACTTCACACTATGGGGTGCCTTAATAAGAGCGCTGGGCAGAAATGAGCGCGGATCAGGAATATCAAGATGGCAGTTGATTGTGGCTGTTTTTTCTCTCGGCATGCCTTTTGCATTTTTCATGTCCCCGGAGCTCTGGGCTTTTTGGTGTTCTGAACCCTAACCCTAGGCGTAACCCTAAAGTTCGCCCTATTCAGAGCCTTAAGAAAGAGCACAGGGCAGAAATGAGCTCCGATCTTGAAGGTGAAGATGCTGCATGTGTGGGGCTGTTTTGCATTTCTCTTGGCATGCCTTTCGCATTATAACTGTCCATAGAGCTCTGGGCTTTTTGCTTTTCTGAACCCTAACCCTAGGCGTAACCCTAAACTTCGCCCTATTCAGAGCCTAAGAAGGAGCACTGGGCAGAAGTGAGCACTGATGAGGAAGATGACCATGGCAGATAACTTGCGCTGTTTTGCATTTCTCTTGACATGCCTTTCGCATTATAACTGTCCATAGAGCTCTGGGCTTTTGGTGTTCTGAACCCTAACTCTAGGTGTAACCCTAAACTTCGCCCTATTCAGAGCCTAAGAAGGAGCACTGGGCTGAAATGAGGTCCGATCAGGAAGATGAGGATGGCGCATGTGTGGGGCTGTTTTGCATTTCTCTTGGCATGCCTTTCGCATTTTTAGTGTCCATTGAGCTCTGGGCTTTTTGCTTTTCTGAACCCTAACCCTAGGCGTAACCCTAAACTTCGCCCTATGCGGAGCCTTTTGTGAAAGAACACGGAGCATAAATGAGGTCAGATCAAGAAGATGAGGATGCTGCATGTTTGGGGCTCTTTTGTATTTCTCCTGGCATGCCTTTCGCATTTTTCGTGTCCCTGGAGCTCTGGGCTTTTTGCTTTTCTGAACCCTAACCCTAGGCATAACCCTAAACTTCGCACTATGCGGATCCTGAAAAGAGCACTGGGCAGAAATGAGCGCTGCTCAGGAAGATGACAATGACAGGTAACTGGGGCTGTTTTGGATTTCTCTTGGCATGCCTTTCACATTTTTAGTGTCCCTGGAACTCTGGGCTTTTTGCTTTTCTGAACCCTAAACTTGGCCGTAACCCTAAACTTTGCACTATGGGGTGGCTTATAAAGAGCACTGGGCAGAAATGAGCTCTGACCAGTAATATCACAATGGCAGATGATTGGCCTGTTTTACATTTCTCTTGGCATGCCTTTCGCATTTTTAGTGTCCCTGGAGCTCTGGGCTTTTTGCTTTTCTGAACCCTTACCCTAGGCGTAACCCTAAGCTTCGCCCTATTCAGAGCCTAAGAAAGAGCACTGGGCAGAAGTGAGCGCTGATCAGGAAGATGACCATGGCAGGTAATTGGGGCACTTTTGCATTTCTCTTGACATGCCTTTCGCATTTTTAGTGTCCATGGGGCTCTGGGCTTTTTGGTTTTCTGAACCCTAACCATAGCCGTAACCCTAAACTTCGCACTATGCAGATCCTGAAAAGAGTACTGGTCAGAAATGAGCGCTGATCAGGAAGATGAAAAATGGCAGATAACTGGGGCTGTTTTGGATTTCTCTTGGCATGCCTTTCACATTTTTAGTGTCCCTGGAACTCTGGGCTTTTTAGTTTTCTGAACCCTATCCCTAGGCGTAACCCTAAACTTCACACTATGCGGAGCCTGAGTAGGAGCAATGGGCAGAAATTAGCACTGATCAGGAATATGAAGAAGGCAGATGATTGGAGCTCTTTTGCACTTGTGTGGGCATTGCTCTCGCATTTTTA
Organism: Monarcha castaneiventris obscurior; assembly: GCA_026261815.1. Taxonomy (NCBI): domain Eukaryota; kingdom Metazoa; phylum Chordata; class Aves; order Passeriformes; family Monarchidae; genus Monarcha; species Monarcha castaneiventris. The sequence goes on along the minus strand of JAMPIT010000350.1, from coordinate 4,050,393 downwards.
GTGTCCCTGGAGCTCTGGGCTTTTTTGTGTTCTGAACCCTGACCCTAGGCGTAACCCTAAACTTCGCCCTATGTGTAGCCTTAAGAAAGAGGACTGGGCAGAAATGAGGTCCGATCTTGAAGATGAGGTTGCTGCATGTTTGGGGCTCTATTGCATTTCTCTTGGCATGCCTTTCGCATTTTTAGTGTCCCTGGAGCTCTGGGCTTTTTGGTGTTCTGAACCCTAACCCTAGGCGTAACCCTAAACTTCGCCCTATGCAGAGCCTAAGAAAGAGCACAGGGCAGAAATGAGGTCAGATCAGGAAGATGAGGTTGCTGCATGTGTGGGGCTGTTTTGCATTTCTCTTGGCATCTCTTTCGCATTTTTAGTGTGCCTGGAGCTCTGGGCTATTTGCTTTTCTGAACCCGAACCCTAGGCGTAACCCTAAACTTCGCCCTATATGTAGCCTTAAGAAAGAGCACTGGGCAGAAATGAGGTCCAGTCTTGAAGGTGAAGATGCTGCATTGGTGGGGCTGTTTTGCATTTCTCTTGACATGCCTTTTGCATTTTTAGTGTCCCTGGAGCTCTGGGCTTTTTGGTTTTCTGAACCCTAACCCTAGGCGTAACCCTAAACTTTGCCCTATGCGGAGCCTTTTGTGAAAGAACACGGAGCATAAATGAGGTCAGATCAAGAAGATGAGGATGCTGCATGTTTGGGGCTCTTTTGTATTTCTCCTGGCATGCCTTTCGCATTTTTCGTGTCCCTGGAGCTCTGGGCTTTTTGCTTTTCTGAACCCGAACCCTGGGCGTAACCCTAAACGTCGCCCTATTCAGAGCCTAAGAAGGAGCACAGGGTAGAAATGAGCACTGATCAGGAAGATGACTATGTGTCGTGGTTTAGGGTAGCTGGGAATTGTAGTTAAAGAAGGCTGCACCGGCCAGGAAGTGATTCCTTGCAAAACGGTGCTTTCAGCTCCCTCTAGACCCATTCAACTGGCCAGGTGGAATATTGACAACTTTCTAAACCACTTAGAGAGCTTGACACGCCTCTGTGAAATCACATTTTAAGAAGCAGAAAGCCCGGGAAGGCTCTCTCTTGCTTCCGGCAGCCGAACAGGTAACTGGTGGGGGGTGGCCGGGCCAGGCCAGGCTCTGCCGGCCGGGCCTGGCCCGGGTCGGCCAGGGGGTGGCTTGGCTGAGATTGCAGTCACTTCAACTCGCCAGACACCCCCCTTCCAGAAGCCAGGATGGCCCTCACCTCACCCCCGGAGCAGCTGAAATTCCCCTGAAACTGCCGTCCGGCAGGATCACGTGGCCAAGAGATAAGGAAATTCCAAGCGCCAGCTGCAAAGCCCGGGGGAGGTTAACTCCTTTAGTGCTGTTAAAGTTTTTTCCAGACCAGATGAAGCCTGCAGAGACTAATCATCTCCCTGATCAGATGGAGAGAGGAAAGTGAAGGCTTGTGAAGGAGACACTATAAAGATGCCCAAGTCAGTGAGGAAGAAAAACCTGAGACCTCGAGAGAGGGGATTTGAGGAGATGCTGTAATCCTAGAAGCTGAAATTCTGTTGGAAAAAAACCATGGTGATGGACTATGATATATTAGACTACCCATTGTAATTTCTTGAAAGCATTAGGGGGGGGTTGGAGCGCTCAAACTGCAACTGTGAGCAAAAGTGCTTGTACTAGAACAAGCAAACGCTGAACTAGCTATAACTTGCTGTGAGCAACTGTATTTGTGCTGCAATGCTGAGAAACTTGAGCAGAGATCGCACCAGAGAAAAGGATCTCTGTTCCTAGACCATGTGGTTACTCCCAGAGAGGGTCCTTACGCCTTTCAGGCACTTCGATAAGTGAAGAAAACTTCTGTTTCTGAACTGCTCATCCTTAAAAATAGTACCCCCTTAGCTAAAGAAACCCTCGAAACAGCTGTGGGGAAAGCTGTAGTCGGGGGATGGGACTTTCACATGCAAGCAGAGAACCATCCCGGGCGGCTGCTTTGCTGTGACACTGAAGCTGCACGAGATTGTTTCGTGTGGAGATGTTTCCATGGTTTTGACCAAGAGAGACTCCTCTCCCTAAGTGAACTGAAAGCCAGAAATTATTATATAGGTGGTGAACTGACTAAAATCTTCAAGGGTTGTGTTTTCTTTTACGTTGGTGGTGGAAGGGAGCAGAAGTGGGGGGAGAGAGGTGTTCTGAAGGTTTAGTCTGACTTTCTTTTTCCCTCTTTTAACTCTGTTAATAAACTTGTTTATATTCTTTCAGTTTTTGTGCCTACTTTGCTTTTATCTCCTGATGCTTATCTCACAGAAGGGACATAAGGGGGCTACTGCCTGAGTTAACCCTTAAACCACTACACAAATTGGTGTTTCTGCCCGGTTACCGAATTCAACCCGCTACACCATGGCAGGTAATTGGGGCACTTTTGCATTTCTCTTGACATGCCTTTCGCATTTTTAGTGTCCCTGGAACTCTGGGCTTTTTGCTTTTCTGAACCCTAAACTTGGCCGTAACCCTAAACTTTGCACTATGGGGTGGCTTATAAAGAGCACTGGGCAGAAATGAGCTCTGACCAGTAATATCACAATGGCAGATGATTGGCCTGTTTTACATTTCTCTTGGCATGCCTTTCGCATTTTTAGTGTCCCTGGAGCTCTGGGCTTTTTGCTTTTCTGAACCCTTACCCTAGGCGTAACCCTAAGCTTCGCCCTATTCAGAGCCTAAGAAAGAGCACTGGGCAGAAGTGAGCGCTGATCAGGAAGATGACCATGGCAGGTAATTGGGGCACTTTTGCATTTCTCTTGACATGCCTTTCGCATTTTTAGTGTCCATGGGGCTCTGGGCTTTTTGGTTTTCTGAACCCTAACCATAACCGTAACCCTAAACTTCGCACTATGCAGATCCTGAAAAGAGTACTGGTCAGAAATGAGCGCTGATCAGGAAGATGAAAAATGGCAGATAACTGGGGCTGTTTTGGATTTCTCTTGGCATGCCTTTCACATTTTTAGTGTCCCTGGAACTCTGGGCTTTTTAGTTTTCTGAACTCTATCCCTAGGCGTAACCCTAAACTTCACACTATGCGGAGCCTGAGTAGGAGCAATGGGCAGAAATTAGCACTGATCAGGAATATGAAGAAGGCAGATGATTGGAGCTCTTTTGCACTTGTGTGGGCATTGCTCTCGCATTTTTAGTGTCCCTGGAGCTCTGGGCTTTTTTGTGTTCTGAACCCTGACCCTAGGCGTAACCCTAAACTTCGCCCTATGCAGAGCCTAAGAAAGAGGACTGGGCAGAAATGAGGTCCGATCTTGAAGATGAGGTTGCTGCATGTTTGGGGCTCTATTGCATTTCTTTTGGCATGCCTTTCGCATTTTTAGTGTCCCTGGAGCTCTGGGCTTTTTGCTTTTCTGAACCCTAACCCTAGGCGTAACCCTAAACTTCGCCCTATGCAGAGCCTAAGAAAGAGCACAGGGCAGAAATGAGGTCAGATCAGGAAGATGAGGTTGCTGCATGTGTGGGGCTGTTTTGCATTTCTCTTGGCATCTCTTTCGCATTTTTAGTGTCCCTGGAGCTCTGGGCTTTTTGCTTTTCTGAACCCGAACCCTAGGCGTAACCCTAAGCTTCGCCCTATTCAGAGCCTAAGAAAGAGCACTGGGCAGAAGTGAGCGCTGCTCAGGAAGGTGACCATGGCAGATAATTGGGGCACTTTTGCATTTCTCTTGACATGCCTTTCGCATTATAACTGTCCATAGAGCTCTGGGCTTTTTGCTTTTCTGACCCCTAACCCTAGGCGAAACCCTAAACTTTGCACTATGGGGTGGCCTAAGTAAGAGCGCTGGGCAGGAATGAGCTCTGACCAGTAATATCACAATGGCAGATGATTGGCCTGTTGTACATTTCTCTTGGCATGCCTTTCGCATTTTTAGTGTCCCTGGAGCTCTGGGCTTTTTGCTTTTGTGAACCCTAACCCTCGGCAAAACCCTAAACTTCACAGTATGGGGTGCCTTCATAAGAGCGCTGGGCAGAAATGAGCACGGATCAGGAATATCAAGATGGCAGTTGATTGTGGCTGTTTTTTGTCTCGGCATGCCTTTTGCATTTTTCATGTCCCCGGAGCTCTGGGCTTTTTGATTTTCTGAACCCTAACCCTAGGCGTAACCCTAAAGTTCGCCCTATTCAGATCCTTTTGAAAGAGCACTGGGCAGAAATGAGCTCCGATCTTGAAAGTGAAGATGCTGCATGTGTGGGGCTGTTTTACATTTCTCTTGACATGCCTTTCGCATTTTTAGTGTCCCTGGAGCTCTGGGCTTTTGTGTTCTGAACCCTAACCCTAGGCGTAACCCTAAACTTCGGCCTATATGTAGCCTTAAGAAAGAGCACAGGGCAGAAATGAGGTCCGATTTTGAAGGTGAAGATGCTGCATTTGTGGGGCTGTTTTGCATTTCTCTTGACATGCCTTTCGCATTATAACCGTCCATAGAGCTCTGGGCTTTTTGCTTTTCTGAACCCTAACCCTAGGTGTAACCCTAAACTTCGCCCTATTCAGAGCCTAAGAAGGAGCACTGGGCTGAAATGAGGTCCGATCAGGAAGATGAGGATGGCGCATATGTGGGGCTGTTTTGCATTTCTCTTGGCATGCCTTTCGCATTTTTAGTGTCCATAGAGCTCTGGGCTTTTTGCTTTTCTGAACCTTTACCCTAGGCTTAACCCTAAACTTCGCCCTATTCAGAGCCTAAGAAGGAGCACTGGGCAGAAGTGAGCGCTGATGAGGAAGATGACCATGGCAGATAACTTGGGCTGTTTTGCATTTCTCTTGACATGCCTTTTGCATTATAACTGTCCACAGAGCTCTGGGCTTTTTGGTGTTCTGAACCCTAACCCTACGTGTAACCCTAAACTTCGCCCTATTCAGAGCCTAAGAAGGAGCACTGGGCTGAAATGAGGTCCGATCAGGAAGATGAGGATGGCGCATGTGTGGGGCTGTTTTGCATTTCTCTTGGCATGCCTTTCGCATTTTTAGTGTCCATTGAGCTCTGGGCTTTTTGCTTTTCTGAACCCTAACCCTAGGCATAACCCTAAACTTCGCCCTATACGGAGCCTTTTGTGAAAGAACACGGAGCATAAATGAGGTCAGATCAAGAAGATGAGGTTGCTGCATGTGTGGGGCTGTTTTGCATTTCTCTTGGCATCTCTTTCGCATTTTTAGTGTCCCTGGAGCTCTGGGCTTTTTGCTTTTCTGTACCCGAACCCTAGGCGTAACCCTAAACTTCGCCCTATTCAGAGCCTAAGAAGGAGCACAGGGCAGAAGTGAGCGCTGCTCAGGAAGATGACCATGGCAGATAATTGGGGCACTTTTGCATTTCTCTTGACATGCCTTTCACATTATAACTGTCCATAGAGCTCTGGGCTTTTTGCTTTTCTGACCCCTATCCCTAGGCGAAACCCTAAACTTTGCACTATGGTGTGGCCTAAGTAAGAGCACTGGGCAGGAATGAGCTCTGACCAGTAATATCACAATGGCAGATGATTGGCCTGTTGTACATTTCTCTTGGCATGCCTTTCGCATTTTTAGTGTCCCTGGAGCTCGGGGCTTTTTGCTTTTCTGAACCCTAACCCTCGGCAAAACCCTAAACTTCACACTACGGGGTGCCTTAATAAGAGCGCTGGGCAGAAATGAGGGCTGATCAGGAAGATGACCGTGTCAGATAATTGGGGCTGTTTTTTCTCTTGGCATGCCTTTTGCATTTTTCATGTCCCCGGAGCTCTGGGCTTTTTGGTTTTCTGAACCCTAACCCTAGGCGTAACCCTAAACGTCGCCCTATTCAGATCCTTTTGAAAGAGCACTGGGCAGAAATGAGGTCCGTTCTGGAAGATGAGGATGCTGCATGTTTGGAACTGTTTTGCATTTCTCTTGACATGCCTTTCGCATTTTTAGTGTCCCTGGAGCTCTGGGCTTTTTAGTGTTCTGAACCCTAACCCTAGGCGTAACCCTAAACTTCGCCCTATATGTAGCCTTAAGAAAGAGCACTGGGCAGAAATGAGCTCCGATCTTGAAGGTGAAGATGCTGCCATGTGTGGGGCTGTTTTGCATTTCTCTTGGCATGCCTTTCGCATTATAACTGTCCATAGAGCTCTGGGCTTTTTGGTGTTCTGAACCCTACCCCTAGGTGTAACCCTAAACTTCGCCCTATTCAGAGCCTTAAGAAGGAGCACTGGGCTGAAATGAGCTCCGATCTTGAAGGTGAAAATGCTGCATGTGTGGGGCTGTTTTGCATTTCTCTTGGCATGCCTTTCGCATTATAACTGTCTATAGAGCTCTGGGCTTTTTGCTTTTCTGAACCCTAACCCTAGGCGTAACCCTAAACTTCGCCCTATTCAGAGCCTAAGAAGGAGCACTGGGCAGAAGTGAGCGCTGATGAGGAAGATGACCATGGCAGATAACTTGGGCTGTTTTGCATTTCTCTTGACATGCCTTTCGCATTATAACTGTCCATAGAGCTCTGGGCTTTTTGCTTTTCTGAACCCTAACCCTAGGCGTAACCCTAAACTTCGCCCTATGCGGAGCCTTTTGTGAAAGAACACGGAGCATAAATGAGGTCAGATCAAGAAGATGAGGATGCTGCATGTTTGGGGCTCTTTTGTATTTCTCCTGGCATGCCTTTCGCATTTTTCGTGTCCCTGGAGCTCTGGGCTTTTTGCTTTTCTGCACCCGAACCCTAGGCGTAACCCTAAGCTTCGCCCTATTCAGAGCCTAAGAAAGAGCACTGGGCAGAAGTGAGCGCTGATCAGGAAGATGACCATGGCAGGTAATTGGGGCACTTTTGCATTTCTCTTGACATGCCTTTCGCATTTTTAGTGTCCATGGGGCTCTGGGCTTTTTGGTTTTCTGAACCCTAACCATAGCCGTAACCCTAAACTTCGCACTATGCAGATCCTGAAAAGAGTACTGGTCAGAAATGAGCGCTGATCAGGAAGATGAAAAATGGCAGATAACTGGGGCTGTTTTGGATTTCTCTTGGCATGCCTTTCACATTTTTAGTGTCCCTGGAACTCTGGGCTTTTTAGTTTTCTGAACCCTAACCCCAGGCGTGACCCTAAACTTCACACTATGCGGAGCCTGAGTAGGAGCAATGGGCAGAAATTAGCACTGATCAGGAATATGAAGAAGGCAGATGATTGGAGCTCTTTTGCACTTGTGTGGGCATTGCTCTCACATTTTTAGTGTCCCTGGAGCTCTGGGCTATTTTGTGTTCTGAACCCTGACCCTAGGCGTAACCCTAAACTTCGCCCTATGTGTAGCCTTAAGAAAGAGCGCTGGGCAGAAATGAGGTCCGATCTTGAAGATGAGGATGCTGCATGTTTGGAACGGTTTTGCATTTCTCTTGACATGCCTTTCGCATTTTTAGTGTCCCTGGAGCTCTGGGCTTTTTGCTTTTCTGAACCCTAACCCTAGGCGTAACCCTAAAGTTCGCCCTATTCAGATCCTTTTGAAAGAGCACAGGGCAGAAATGAGGTCCGATCTGGAAGATGAGGATGCTGCATGTTTGGAACTGTTTTGCATTTCTCTTGACATGCCTTTCGCATTTTTAGTGTCCCTGGAGCTCTGGGCTTTTTGGTGTTCTGAAACCTAACCCTAGGCGTAACCCTAAACTTCGCCCTATATGTAGCCTTAAGAAAGAGCACTGGGCAGAAATGAGCTCCGATCTTGAAGGTGAAGATGCTGCCATGTGTGGGGCTGTTTTGCATTTCTCTTGGCATGCCTTTCGCATTATAACTGTCCACAGAGGTCTGGGCTTTTTGGTTTTCTGAACCCTAACCCTAGGCGTAACCCTAAACTTCGCCCTATTCAGAGCCTAAGAAAGAGCACTGGGCAGAAGTGAGCACTGATGAGGAAGATGACCATGGCAGATAACTTGGGCTGTTTTGCATTTCTCTTGACATGCCTTTCGCATTATAACTTTCCATAGAGCTCTGGGCTTTTTGGTGTTCTGAACCCTAACCCTAGGCGTAACCCTAAACTTCGCCCTATTCAGAGCCTAAGAAGGAGCACTGGGCTGAAATGAGCTCCGATCTTGAAGGTGAAAATGCTGCATGTGTGGGGCTGTTTTGCATTTCTCTTGGCATGCCTTTCGCATTATAACTGTCCATAGAGCTCTGGGCTTTTTGCTTTTCTGAACCTTTACCCTAGGCTTAACCCTAAACTTCGCCCTATTCAGAGCCTAAGAAGGAGCACTGGGCAGAAGTTAGTGCTGATGAGGAAGATGACCATGGCAGATAACTTGGGCTGTTTTGCATTTCTCTTGACATTCCTTTCGCATTATAACTGTCCACAGAGCTCTGGGCTTTTTGGTGTTCTGAACCCTAACCCTACGTGTAACCCTAAACTTCGCCCTATTCAGAGCCTAAGAAGGAGCACTGGGCTGAAATGAGGTCCGATCAGGAAGATGAGGATGGCGCATGTGTGGGGCTGTTTGGCATTTCTCTTGGCATGCCTTTCGCATTTTTAGTGTCCATTGAGCTCTGGGCTTTTTGCTTTTCTGAACCCTAACCCTAGGCATAACCCTAAACTTCGCCCTATGCGGAGCCTTTTGTTAAAGAACACGGAGCATAAATGAGGTCAGATCAAGAAGATGAGGTTGCTGCATGTGTGGGGCTGTTTTGCATTTCTCTTGGCATCTCTTTCGCATTTTTAGTGTCCCTGGAGCTCTGGGCTTTTTGCTTTCCTGTACCCGAACCCTAGGCGTAACCCTAAACTTCGCCCTATTCAGAGCCTAAGAAGGAGCACAGGGCAGAAGTGAGCGCTGATCAGGAAGATGACCATGGCAGATAATTGGGGCACTTTTGCATTTCTCTTGACATGCCTTTCGCATTATAACTGTCCATGGAGCTCTGGGTTTTTTGCTTTTCTGACCCCTATCCCTAGGCGAAACCCTAAACTTTGCACTATGGTGTGGCCTAAGTAAGAGCACTGGGCAGGAATGAGCTCTGACCAGTAATATCACAATGGCAGATGATTGGCCTGTTGTACATTTCTCTTGGCATGCCTTTCGCATTTTTAGTGTCCCTGGAGCTCTGGGCTTTTTGGTTTTCTGAACCCTAACCCTCGGCAAAACCCTAAACTTCACACTATGGGGTGCCTTAATAAGAGCGCTGGGCAGAAATGAGGGCTGATCAGGAAGATGACCGTGTCAGATAATTGGGGCTGTTTTTTCTCTTGGCATGCCTTTTGCATTTTTCATGTCCCCGGAGCTCTGGGCTTTTTGGTTTTCTGAACCCTAACCCTAGGCGTAACCCTAAACGTCACCCTATATGTAGCCTTAAGAAAGAGCACTGGGCAGAAATGAGGTCCAGTCTTGAAGGTGAAGATGCTGCATGTGTGGGGCTGTTTTGCATTTCTCTTGGCATGCCTTTCGCATTATAACTGTCCATAGAGCTCTGGACTTTTTGGTGTTCTGAACCCTACCCCTAGGTGTAACCCTAAACGTCGCCCTATTCAGAGCCTAAGAAGGAGCACTGGGCAGAAGTGAGCGCTGATGAGGAAGATGACCATGGCAGATAACTTGGGCTGTTTTGCATTTCTCTTGACATGCCTTTCGCATTATAACTGTCCATAGAGCTCTGGGCTTTTTGGTGTTCTGAACCCTAACCCTAGGTGTAACCCTAAACTTCGCCCTATTCAGAGCCTAAGAAGGAGCACTGGGCTGAAATGAGGTCCGATCAGGAAGATGAGGATGGCGCATGTGTGGGGCTGTTTTGCATTTCTCTTGGCATGCCTTTCGCATTTTTAGTGTCCATTGAGCTCTGGGCTTTTTGGTTTTCTGAACCCTAACCCTAGGCGTAACCCTAAACTTCGCCCTATGCGGAGCCTTTTGTGAAAGAACACGGAGCATAAATGAGGTCAGATCAAGAAGATGAGGATGCTGCATGTTTGGGGCTCTTTTGTATTTCTCCTGGCATGCCTTTCGCATTTTTCGTGTCCCTGGAGCTCTGGGCTTTTTGCTTTTCTGCACCCGAACCCTAGGCGTAACCCTAAGCTTCGCCCTATTCAGAGCCTAAGAAAGAGCACTGGGCAGAAGTGAGCGCTGATCAGGAAGATGACCATGGCAGGTAATTGGGGCACTTTTGCATTTCTCTTGACATGCCTTTCGCATTTTTAGTGTCCATGGGGCTCTGGGCTTTTTGGTTTTCTGAACCCTAACCATAGCCGTAACCCTAAACTTCGCACTATGCAGATCCTGAAAAGAGCACTGGGCAGAAATGAGCGCTGATCAGGAAGATGAAAAACGGCAGATAACTGGGGCTGTTTTGGATTTCTCTTGGCATGCCTTTCACATTTTTAGTGTCCCTGGAACTCTGGGCTTTTTAGTTTTCTGAACCCTATCCCTAGGCGTAACCCTAAACTTCACACTATGCGGAGCCTGAGTAGGAGCAATGGGCAGAAATTAGCACTGATCAGGAATATGAAGAAGGCAGATGATTGGAGCTCTTTTGCACTTGTGTGGGCATTGCTCTCGCATTTTTAGTGTCCCTGGAGCTCTGGGCTTTTTGGTGTTCTGAACCCTGACCCTAGGCGTAACCCTAAACTTCGCCCTATGTGTAGCCTTAAGAAAGAGGACCGGGCAGAAATGAGGTCCGATCTTGAAGATCAGGTTGCTGCATGTTTGGGGCTCTATTGCATTTCTCTTGGCATGCCTTTCGCATTTTTAGTGTCCCTGGAGCTCTGGGCTTTTTGGTGTTCTGACCCCTAACCCTAGGCGAAACCCTAAACTTTGCACTATGGGGTGGCCTAAGTAAGAGCACTGGGCAGGAATGAGCTCTGACCAGTAATATCACAATGGCAGATGATTGGCCTGTTGTACATTTCTCTTGGCATGCCTTTCGCATTTTTAGTGTCCCTGGAGCTCTGGGCTTTTTGCTTTTCTGAACCCGAACCCTCGGCAAAACCCTAAACTTCACACTATGGGGTGCCTTAATAAGAGCGCTGGGCAGAAATGAGCGCGGATCAGGAATATCAAGATGGCAGTTGATTGTGGCTGTTTTTTCTCTCGGCATGCCTTTTGCATTTTTCATGTCCCCGGAGCTCTGGGCTTTTTGGTTTTCTGAACCCTAACCCTAGGCGTAACCCTAAAGTTCGCCCTCTTCAGATCCTTTTGAAAGAGCACTGGGCAGAAATGAGGTCCGATCTGGAAGATGAGGATGCCGCATGTTTGGAACTGTTTTGCATTTCTCTTGACACGCCTTTCGCATTTTTAGTGTCCCTGGAGCTCTGGGCTTTTTAGTGTTCTGAAACCTAACCCTAGGCGTAACCCTAAACTTCGCCCTATATGTAGCCTTAAGAAAGAGCTCTGGGCAGAAATGAGGTCCAGTCTTGAAGGTGAAGATGCTGCATTTGTGGGGCTGTTTTGCATTTCTCTTGGCATGCCTTTTGCATTTTTAGTGTCCATTGAGCTCTGGGCTTTTTGCTTTTCTGAACCCTAACCCTAGGCGTAACCCTAAACTTCGCCCTATTCAAAGCCTAAGAAAGAGCAATTGGCAGAAATGAGCGCTGATCAGGAAGATGACTGTGGCAGGTATTTGGGGCTGTTTTGCATTTCCCTTGACATGCCTTTCGCATTTTTAGTGTCCCTGGCTCTCTGGGCTTTTTGGTGTTCCGAACCCTAACCCTAGGCGTAACCCTAAAGTACGCCCTATTCAGAGCCTTAAGAAAGAGCACAGGGCAGAAATGAGCTCCGATCTTGAAGGTGAAAATGCTGCATGTGTGGGGCTGTTTTGCATTTCTCTTGGCATGCCCTTCGCATTTTTAGTGTCCCTGGAGCTCTGGGCTTTTTGGTGTTCTGAACCCTAACCCTAGGCGTAACCCTAAACTTCGCCCTATGCAGAGCCTAAGAAAGAGCACAGGGCAGAAATGAGGTCAGATCAGGAAGATGAGGTTGCTGCATGTGTGGGGCTGTTTTGCATTTCTCTTGGCATCTCTTTCGCATTTTTAGTGTCCCTGGAGCTCTGGGCTTTTTGCTTTTCTGAACCCGAACCCTAGGCGTAACCCTGAACTTCACACTATGGGGTGCCTTAATAAGAGCGCTGGGCAGAAATGAGCGCGGATCAGGAATATCAAGATGGCAGTTGATTGTGGCTGTTTTTTCTCTCGGCATGCCTTTTGCATTTTTCATGTCCCCGGAGCTCTGGGCTTTTTGGTTTTCTGAACCCTAACACTAGGCGTAACCCTAAAGTTCGCCCTATTCAGATCCTTTTGAAAGAGCACTGGGCAGAAATGAGGTCCGATCTGGAAGATGAGGATGCTGCATGTTTGGAACTGTTTTGCATTTCTCTTGACATGCCTTTCGCATTTTTAGTGTCCCTGGAGCTCTGGGCTTTTTGGTTTTGTGAACCCGAACCCTAGGCGTAACCCTAAAGTTCGCCCTATATGTAGCCTTAAGAAAGAGCTCTGGGCAGAAATGAGGTCCAGTCTTGAAGGTGAAGTTGCTGCATTTGTGGGGCTGTTTTGCATTTCTCTTGGCATGCCTTTCGCATTTTAACTGTCCATAGAGCTCTGGGCTTTTTGCTTTTCTGAACCCTAACCCTAGGCGAAACCCTAAACTTTGCACTATGGGGTGGCCTAAGTAAGAGCACTGGGCAGGAATGAGCTCTGACCAGTAATATCATAATGGCAGATGATTGGCCTGTTTTACATTTCTCTTGGCATGCCTTTCGCATTTTTAGTGTCCCTGGAGCTCTGGGCTTTTTGCTTTTCTGAACCCTAACCCTAGGCGAAACCCTAAACTTCGCACTATGGGGTGCCTTAGTAAGAGCGCTGGGCAGAAATGAGGTCGGATCAGGAATATGAGGTTGGCATTTGTTGTGGCTGTTTTTTCTCTTGGCATGCCTTTTGCATTTTTATGTCCCCGGAGCTCTGGGCTTTTTGGTTTTCTGAACCCTAACCCTAGGCGTAACCCTAAAGTTCGCCCTCTTCAGATCCTTTTGAAAGAGCACTGGGCAGAAATGAGGTCCGATCTGGAAGATGAGGATGCTGCATGTTTGGAACTGTTTTGCATTTCTCTTGACATGCCGTTCGCATTTTTAGTGTCCCTGGAGCTCTGGGCTTTTTGGTGTTCTGAACCCTGACCCTAGGCGTAACCCTAAACTTCGCCCTATTTGTAGCCTTAAGAAAGAGCTCTGGGCAGAAATGAGGTCCAGTCTTGAAGGTGAAGATGCTGCATTTGTGGGGCTGTTTTGCATTTCTCTTGGCATGCCTTTTACATTTTTAGTGTCCATTGAGCTCTGGGCTTTTTGCTTTTCTGAACCCTAACCCTAGGCGTAACCCTAAACTTCGCCCTATTCAAAGCCTAAGAAAGAGCAATTGGCAGAAATGAGCGCTGATCAGGAAGATGACTGTGGCAGGTATTTGGGGCTGTTTTGCATTTCCCTTGACATGCCTTTCGCATTTTTAGTGTCCCTGGCTCTCTGGGCTTTTTGGTGTTCCGAACCCTAACCCTAGGCGTAACCCTAAAGTACGCCCTATTCAGAGCCTTAAGAAAGAGCACAGGGCAGAAATGAGCTCCGATCTTGAAGGTGAAAATGCTGCATGTGTGGGGCTGTTTTGCATTTCTCTTGGCATGCCCTTCGCATTTTTAGTGTCCCTGGAGCTCTGGGCTTTTAGGTGTTCTGAACCCTAACCCTAGGCGTAACCCTAAACTTCGCCCTATGCAGAGCCTAAGAAAGAGCACAGGGCAGAAATGAGGTCAGATCAGGAAGATGAGTTTGCTGCATGTGTGGGGCTGTTTTGCATTTCTCTTGGCATCTCTTTCGCATTTGTAGTGTCCCTGGAGCTCTGGGCTTTTTGCTTTTCTGAACCCTAACCCTAGGCGTAACCCTAAACTTCACACTATGGGGTGCCTTAATAAGAGCGCTGGGCAGAAATGAGCGCGGATCAGGAATATCAAGATGGCAGTTGATTGTGGCTGTTTTTTCTCTCGGCATGCCTTTTGCATTTTTCATGTCCCCGGACCTCTGGGCTTTTTGGTTTTCTGAACCCTAACCCTAGGCGTAACCCTAAAGTTCGCCCTATTCAGATCCTTTTGAAAGAGCACTGGGCAGAAATGAGGTCCGATCTGGAAGATGAGGATGCTGCATGTTTGGAACAGTTTTGCATTTCTCTTGACATGCCTTTCGCATTATTAGTGTCCCTGGAGCTCTGGGCTTTTTGGTGTTCTGAACCCGAACCCTAGGCGTAACCCTAAACTTCGCCCTATTCAGAGCCTAAGAAGGAGCACTGGGCAGAAGTGAGCACTGATGAGGAAGATGACCATGGCAGATAACTTGCGCTGTTTTGCATTTCTCTTGACATGCCTTTCGCATTATAACTGTCCATAGAGCTCTGGGCTTTTTGGTGTTCTGACCCCTAACCCTAGGCGAAACCCTAAACTTTGCACTATTGGGTGGCCTAAGTAAGAGCACTGGGCAGGAATGAGCTCTGACCAGTAATATCACAATGGCAGATGATTGGCCTGTTGTACATTTCTCTTGGCATGCCTTTCGCATTTTTAGTGTCCCTGGTGCTCTGGGCTTTTTGCTTTTGTGAACCCTAACCCTCGGCAAAACCCTAAACTTCACACTATGGGGTGCCTTAATAAGAGCGCTGGGCAGAAATGAGCGCGGATCAGGAATATCAAGATGGCAGTTGATTGTGGCTGTTTTTTCTCTCGGCATGCCTTTTGCATTTTTCATGTCCCTGGAGCTCTGGGCTTTTTGGTTTTCTGAACCCTAACCCTAGGCGTAACCCTAAAGTTCGCCCTCTTCAGATCCTTTTGAAAGAGCACTGGGCAGAAATGAGGTCCGATCTGGAAGATGAGGATGCTGCATGTTTGGAACTGTTTTGCATTTCTCTTGACATGCCTTTCGCATTTTTAGTGTCCCTGGAGCTCTGGGCTTTTTGGTGTTCTGAAACCTAACCCTAGGCGTAACCCTAAACTTCGCCCTATATGTAGCCTTAAGAAAGAGCTCTGGGCAGAAATGAGGTCCAGTCTTGAAGGTGAAGATGCTGCATTTGTGGGGCTGTTTTGCATTTCTCTTGGCATGCCTTTTCCATTTTTAGTGTCCATTGAGCTCTGGGCTTTTTGCTTTTCTGAACCCTAACCCTAGGCGTAACCCTAAATTTCGCCCTATTGAAAGCCTAAGAAAGAGCACAGGGCAGAAATGAGCGCTGATCAGGAAGATGACTGTGGCATGTATTTGGGGCTGTTTTGCATTTCCCTTGACATGCCTTTCGCATTTTTAGAGTCCCTGGCGCTCTAGGCTTTTTGGTGTTCCGACCCCTAACCCTAGGCGTAACCCTAAAGTTCGCCCTATTCAGAGCCTTAAGAAAGAGCACAGGGCAGAAATGAGCTCCGATCTTGAAGGTGAAAATGCAGCATGTGTGGGGCTGTTTTGCATTTCTCTTGGCATGCCTTTCGCATTATAACTGTCCATAGAGCTCTGGGCTTTTTGGTGTTCTGAACCCTAACCCTAGGTGTAACCCTAAACTTCGCCCTATGCAGAGCCTAAGAAGGAGCACTGGGCTGAAATGAGGTCCGATCAGGAAGATGAGGATGGCGCATGTGTGGGGCTGTTTTGCATTTCTCTTGGCATGCCTTTCGCATTTTTAGTGTCCATTGATCTCTGGGCTTTTGGCTTTTCTGAACCCTAACCCTAGGCGTAACCCTAAACTTCGCCCTATGCGGAGCCTTTTGAGAAAGAACACGGAGCATAAATGAGGTCAGATCAAGAAGATGAGGATGCTGCATGTTTGGGGCTCTTTTGTATTTCTCGTGGCATGCCTTTCGCATTTTTCGTGTCCCTGGAGCTCTGGGCTCCAGGCTTTTTGCTCCAGGCTTTTTGCTTTTCTGCACCCGAACCCTAGGCGTAACCCTAAGCTTCGCCCTATTCAGAGCCTAAGGAAGAGCACTGGGCAGAAGTGAGCGCTGCTCGGGAAGATGACCATGGCAGGTAATTGGGGCACTTTTGCATTTCTCTTGACATGCCTTTCGCATTTTTAGTGTCCATGGGGCTCTGGGCTTTTTGGTTTTCTGAACCCTAACCATAGCTGTAACCCTAAACTTCGCACTATGCAGATCCTGAAAAGAGTACTGGTCAGAAATGAGCGCTGATCAGGAAGATGAAAAATGGCAGATAACTGGGGCTGTTTTGGATTTCTCTTGGCATGCCTTTCACATTTTTAGTGTCCCTGGAACTCTGGGCTTTTTGGTTTTCTGAACCCTATCCCTAGGCGTAACCCTAAACTTCACACTATGCGGAGCCTGAGTAGGAGCAATGGGCAGAAATTAGCACTGATCAGGAATATGAAGAAGGCAGATGATTGGAGCTCTTTTGCACTTGTGTGGGCATTGCTCTCGCATTTTTAGTGTCCCTGGAACTCTGGGCTTTTTAGTTTTCTGAACCCTATCCCTAGGCGTAACCCTAAACGTCGCCCTATTCAGAGCCTATGAGGGAGCACAGGGCAGAAATGAGCGCTGATCAGGAAGATGACCGTGGCAGATAATTGGGGCTGTTTTGCATTTCCCTTGACATGCCTTTCGCATTTTTAGTGTCCCTGGCGCTCTGGGCTTTTTGGTGTTCTGAACCCTAACCCTAGGCGTAACCCTAAATTCGCCCTATTCAGAGCCTAAGAAGGAGCACTGGGCTGAAATGAGGTCCGATCAGGAAGATGAGGATGGCGCATGTGTGGGGCTGTTTTGCATTTCTCTTGGCATGCCTTTCACATTTTTAGTGTCCATTGAGCTCTGGGCTTTTTGCTTTTCTGAGCCCAAACCCTAGGCGTAACCCTAAACTTCGCCCTATGCGGAGCCTTTTGTGAAAGAACACGGAGCATAAATGAGGTCAGATCAAGAAGATGAGGATGCTGCATGTTTGGGGCTCTTTTGTATTTCTCCTGGCATGCCTTTCGCATTTTTAGTGTCCCTGGAGCTCTGGGCTTTTTGGTGTTCTGAACCCTAAACATAGCCATAACCCTAAACTTCGCACTATGCGGATCCTGAAAAGAGCACTGGGCAGAAATGAGCGCTGATCAGGAAGATGACAATGGCAGGTAACTGGGGCTGTTTTGGATTTCTCTTGGCATGCCTTTCACATTTTTAGTGTCCCTGGTACTCTGGGCTTTTTGCTATTCTGAACCCTAAACTTGGCCGTAACCCTAAACTTTGCACTATGGGGTGGCTTATAAAGAGCACTGGGCAGAAATGAGCTCTGACCAGTAATATCACAATGGCAGATGATTGGCCTGTTTTACATTTCTCTTGGCATGCCTTTCGCATTTTTAGTGTCCCTGGAGCTCTGGGCTTTTTGCTTTTCTGAACCCTTACCCTAGGCGTAACCCTAAACTTCGCCCTATGCGGAGCCTTTTGTGAAAGAACACGGAGCATAAATGAGGTCAGATCAAGAAGATGAGGATGCTGCATGTTTGGGGCTCTTTTGTATTTCTCCTGGCATGCCTTTCGCATTTTTCGTGTCCCTGGAGCTCTGGGCTCCAGGCTTTGTGCTCCAGGCTTTTTTGCTTTTCGCACCCGAACCCTAGGCGTAACCCTAGCTTCGCCCATTCCGGGCCTAAGGAAGAGCACTGGGCGAGAAGTGAGCGCTGCTCTCGGAGAAGATGACCATGGCAAGTAATGGTGGCCACTTTTGCAATTTCTCTTGACCATGCCTTTTCGCATTTTTAGATGTCATGGGGCTCTGGGCTTTTTTTGGTTTTCTGAACCTAAACCATAGCCGTAACCTAAACTCGCACTATGCAGATCTGAAAAAAGAGTACTGGTGAAGACGCTGACAGGAAGAATGAAAAATGGCAGATAACTGGGGCTTGTTTTGGATTTCTCTGCATGCCTTTCCATTTTTAGTGTCGCCTTGAACTTTGGGCTTTGTGTGGTTTTCTGAACTCTATCCTAGGCGTAAACCTAAACTTCGCCTATTCGGAGCCTGAGTAGGAGCAATGGGCAGAAGTTAGCGCTGATGAGGAATATGGAGATGGCAGATGATTGGGCTGTTTTGTATTTGTGTTGGCATTGCTTTCGCATTTTTAGTGTCCATGGAGCTCTGGGCTTTTTTGTGTTCTGAACCCTGACCCTAGGTGTAACCCTAAACTTCGCCCTATTCAGAGCCTAAGAAGGAGCACTGGGCTGAAATGAGGTCAGATCAGGAAGATGAGGTTGGTGCATGTGTGGGGCTGTTTTGCGTTTCTCTTGGCATGTCTTTCGCATTTTTAGTGTCCATTGATCTCTGGGCTTTTTGCTTTTCTGAACCCGAACCCTAGGCGTAACTCTAAACTTCGCCCTATGCGGAGCCTTTTGTGAAAGAGCACGGGGCATAAATGAGTTCAGATCAGGAGATTATGTCTGCATGTTTGGTTGGGGCTGTTTTGTATTTCTCTTGCATGTCTTTCGCATTTTTTGTGTCCCTGGGAGCTCTGGGCTTTTTGGTTTTCTGAACCCTATCCATAGCGTAACCCTAAACTTCGCACTATTCGGATCCTGAGAAGAGCACTGGGCAGAAGTGAGCGCTGATCAGGAAGATGACTATGGCAGGTAATTGGGGCTGTTTTGGATTTCTCTTGGCATGCCTTTCGCATTTTTAGTGTCCATGGAGCTCTGGGCTTTTTGCTTTTCTGAACCCTAAACTTGGGCGTAACCCTAAACTTTGCACTATGGGGTGGCTTATAAAGAGCACTGTGGCAGAATGAGCTCTGACCAGTAATATCACAATGGCAGATGATTGGCCTGTTGTACATTTCTCTTGGCATGCCTTTCGCATTTTTAGTGTCCCTGGTGCTCTGGGCTTTTTGCTTTTGTGAACCCTAACCCTCGGCAAAACCCTAAACTTCACACTATGGGGTGCCTTAATAAGAGCGCTGGGCAGAAATGAGCGCGGATCAGGAATATCAAGATGGCAGTTGATTGTGGCTGTTTTTTCTCTCGGCATGCCTTTTGCATTTTTCATGTCCCCGGAGCTCTGGGCTTTTTGGTTTTCTGAACCCTAACCCTAGGCGTAACCCTAAAGTTCGCCCTATTCAGATCCTTTTGAAAGAGCACTGGGCAGAAATGAGGTCCGATCTGGAAGATGAGGATGCTGCATGTTTGGAACTGTTTTGCATTTCTCTTGACATGCCTTTCGCATTTTTAGTGTCCCTGGAGCTCTGGGCTTTTTGGTGTTCTGAACCCTAACCCTAGGCGTAACCCTAAACTCGCCCTATATGTAGCCTTAAGAAAGAGCACTGGGCAGAAATGAGGTCCAGTCTTGAAGGTGAAGATGCTGCATTTGTGGGGCTGTTTTGCATTTCTCTTGGCATGCCTTTCGCATTTTTAGTGTCCATGGAGCTCTGGGCTTTTTGGTTTTCTGAACCCTAACCCTAGGCGTAACCCTAAAGTTCGCCCTATTCAGAGCCTTAAGAAAGAGCACAGGGCAGAAATGAGGTCCGATCTGGAAGGTGAAGATGCTGCATGTGTGGGGCTGTTTTGCATTTCTCTTGGCATGCCTTTCGCATTATAACTGTCCATAGAGCTCTGGGCTTTTTGCTTTTCTGAACCCGAACCCTAGGCGTAACCCTAAACTTCGCCCTATTCAGAGCCTAAGAAGGAGCACTGGGCAGAAGTGAGCGCTGATGAGGAAGATGACCATGGCAGATAACTTGGGCTGTTTTGCATTTCTCTTGACATGCCTTTCGCATTATAACTGTCCATAGAGCTCTGGGCTTTTTGGTTTTCTGAACCCTAACCCTAGGTGTAACCCTAAACTTCGCCCTATTCAGAGCCTAAGAAGGAGCACTGGGCTGAAATGAGGTCCGATCAGGAAGATGAGGATGGCGCATGTGTGGGGCTGTTTTGCATTTCTCTTGGCATGCCTTTCGCATTTTTAGTGTCCATTGAGCTCTGGGCTTTTTGCTTTTCTGAACCCTAACCCTAGGCGTAACCCTAAACTTCGCCCTATGCGGAACCTTTTGTGAAAGAACACGGAGCATAAATGAGGTCAGATCAAGAAGATGAGGATGCTGCATGTTTGGGGCTCTTTTGTATTTCTCCTGGCATGCCTTTCGCATTTTTCGTGTCCCTGGAGCTCTGGGCTTTTTGCTTTTCTGAACCCTAACCCTAGGCATAACCCTAAACTTCGCCCTATGCGGATCCTGAAAAGAGCACTGGGCAGAAATGAGCGCTGATCAGGAAGATGAAAATGGCAGATAACTGGGGCTGTTTTGGATTTCTCTTGGCATGCCTTTCACATTTTTAGTGTCCCTGGAACTCTGGGCTTTTTGCTTTTCTGAACCCTAAACTTGGCCGTAACCCTAAACTTTGCACTATGGGGTGGCTTATAAAGAGCACTGGGCAGAAATGAGCTCTGACCAGTAATATCACAATGGCAGATGATTGGCCTGTTTTACATTTCTCTTGGCATGCCTTTCGCATTTTTAGTGTCCCTGGAGCTCTGGGCTTTTTGCTTTTCTGAACCCTTACCCTAGGCGTAACCCTAAGCTTCGCCCTATTCAGAGCCTAAGAAAGAGCACTGGGCAGAAGTGAGCGCTGATCAGGAAGATGACCATGGCAGGTAATTGGGGCACTTTTGCATTTCTCTTGACATGCCTTTCGCATTTTTAGTGTCCATGGGGCTCTGGGCTTTTTGGTTTTCTGAACCCTAACCATAGCGTAACCCTAAACTTCACACTATGCAGATCCTGAAAAGAGTACTGGTCAGAAATGAGCGCTGATCAGGAAGATGAAAAATGGCAGATAACTGGGGCTGTTTTGGATTTCTCTTGGCATGCCTTTCACATTTTTAGTGTCCCTGGAACTCTGGGCTTTTTGGTTTTCTGAACCCTATCCCTAGGCGTAACCCTAAACGTCGCCCTATTCAGAGCCTAAGAGGGAGCACAGGGCAGAAATGAGCGCTGATCAGGAAGATGACCGTGGCAGATAATTGGGGCTGTTTTGCATTTCTCTTGACATGCCTTTCGCATTTTTAGTGTCCCTGGAGCTCTGGGCTTTTTGGTGTTCTGAACCCTAACCCTAGGCGTAACCCTAAACTTCGCCCTATTCAGAGCCTAAGAAGGAGCACTGGGCTGAAATGAGGTCCGATCAGGAAGATGAGGATGGCGCATGTGTGGGGCTGTTTTGCATTTCTCTTGGCATGCCTTTCGCATTTTTAGTGTCCATTGAGCTCTGGGCTTTTTGCTTTTCTGAACCCTAACCCTAGGCGTAACCCTAAACTTCGCCCTATGCGGAGCCTTTTGTGAAAGAACACGGAGCATAAATGAGGTCAGATCAAGAAGATGAGGATGCTGCATGTTTGGGGCTCTTTTGTATTTCTCCTGGCATGCCTTTCGCATTTTTCGTGTCCCTGGAGCTCTGGGCTTTTTGGTGTTCTGAACCCTAACCATAGCCATAACCCTAAACTTCGCACTATGCGGAACCTGAAAAGAGCACCGGGCAGAAATGAGCGCTGATCAGGAAGATGACCATGGCAGGTAACTGGGGCTGTTTTGGATTTCTCTTGGCATGCCTTTCACATTTTTAGTGTCCCTGGAACTCTGGGCTTTTTGCTTTTCTGAACCCTAAACTTGGCCGTAACCCTAAACTTTGCACTATGGGGTGGCTTATAAAGAGCACTGGGCAGAAATGAGCTCTGACCAGTAATATCACAATGGCAGATGATTGGCCTGTTTTACATTTCTCTTGGCATGCCTTTCGCATTTTTAGTGTCCCTGGAGCTCTGGGCTTTTTGCTTTTCTGAACCCGAACCCTAGGCGTAACCCTAAGCTTCGCCCTATTCAGAGCCTAAGAAAGAGCACTGGGCAGAAGTGAGCGCTGCTCAGGAAGGTGACCATGGCAGATAATTGGGGCACTTTTGCATTTCTCTTGACATGCCTTTCGCATTAGAACTGTCCATAGAGCTCTGGGCTTTTTGCTTTTCTGAACCCTAACCCTAGGCGTAACCCTAAACTTCGCCCTATTCAGAGCCTAAGAAGGAGCACTGGGCAGAAGTGAGCGCTGATGAGGAAGATGACCATGGCAGATAACTTGGGCTGTTTTGCATTTCTCTTGACATGCCTTTCGCATTTTTAGTGTCCATGGAGCTCTGGGCTTTTTGGTGTTCTGAACCCTAACCCTAGGTGTAACCCTAAACTTCGCCCTATTCAGAGCCTAAGAAGGAGCACTGGGCAGAAATGAGCTCCGATCTTGAAGCTGAAAATGCTGCATGTGTGGGGCTGTTTTGCATTTCTCTTGGCATGCCTTTCGCATTTTTAGTGTCCATGGAGCTCTGGGCTTTTTGGTTTTCTGAACCCTAACCCTAGGCGTAACCCTAAACTTCACACTATGCAGAGCCTGAGAAGGAGCACTGGGCAGAAATGAGCGCTGATCAGGAAGATGAAAATGGCAGATAACTTGGGCTGTTTTGCATTTCTCTTGGCATGCCTTTCGCATTTTTAGTGTCCCTGGAGCTCTGGGCTTTTTGGTGTTCTGAACCCTAACCCTAGGCGTAACCCTAAACTTCGCCCTATGCGGAGCCTAAGAAGGAGCACTGGGCAGAAATGAGGTCCGATCAGGAAGATGAGGATGGCGCATGTTTGGGGCTCTTTTGCATTTCTCTTGGCATGCCTTTCGCATTTTTAGTGTCCCTGGAGCTCTGGGCTTTTTGGTGTTCTGAACCCTAACCCTAGGCGTAACCCTAAACTTCGCCCTATGCAGAGCCTAAGAAAGAGCACTGGGCAGAAATGAGCTCCGATCAGGAAGATGAGGTTGCTGCATGTTTGGGGCTCTATTGCATTTCTCTTGGCATGCCTTTCGCATTTTTAGTGTCCCTGGAGCTCTGGGCTTTTTGGTGTTCTGAACCCTAACCCTAGGCGTAACCCTAAACTTCGCCCTATGCAGAGCCTAAAAAGAGCACTGGGCAGAAATGAGGTCTGATCAGGAAGATGAGGTTGCTGATGTGTGGGGCTGTTTTGCATTTCTCTTGGCATCTCTTTCGCATTTTTAGTGTCCCTGGAGCTCTGGGCTTTTTGCTTTTCTGAACCCGAACCCTAGGCGTAACCCTAAACTTCGCCCTATTCAGAGCCTAAGAAGGAGCACTGGGCAGAAGTGAGCGCTGATCAGGAAGATGACCATGGCAGATAATTGGGGCACTTTTGCATTTCTCTTGACATGCCTTTCGCATTATAACTGTCCATAGAGCTCTGGGCTTTTTGCTTTTCTGACCCCTAACCCTAGGCGAAACCCTAAACTTTGCACTATGGGGTGGCCTAAGTAAGAGCACTGGGCAGGAATGAGCTCTGACCAGTAATATCACAATGGCAGATGATTGGCCTGTTGTACATTTCTCTTGGCATGCCTTTCGCATTTTTAGTGTCCCTGGAGCTCTGGGCTTTTTGCTTTTGTGAACCCTAACCCTCGGCAAAACCCTAAACTTCACACTATGGGGTGCCTTCATAAGAGCGCTGGGCCGAAATGAGCGCGGATCAGGAATATCAAGATGGCAGTTGATTGTGGCTGTTTTTTCTCTCGGCATGCCTTTTGCATTTTTCATGTCCCCGGAGCTCTGGGCTTTTTGGTTTTCTGAACCCTAACCCTAGGCGTAACCCTAAAGTTCGCCCCATTCAGATCCTTTTGAAAGAGCACTGGGCAGAAATGAGGTCCGATCTGGAAGATGAGGATGCTGCATGTTTGGAACTGTTTTGCATTTCTCTTGACATGCCTTTCACATTTTTAGTGTCCCTGGAGCTCTGGGCTTTTTGCTTTTCTGAACCCTAACCCTAGGCATAACCCTAAACTTCGCCCTATATGTAGCCTTAAGAAAGAGCACTGGGCAAAAATGAGGTCCAGTCTTGAAGGTGAAGATGCTGCATTTGTGGGGCTGTTTTGCATTTCTCTTGGCATGCCTTTCGCATTTTTAGTGTCCCTGGAGCTCTGGGCTTTTTGGTGTTCTGAACCCTAACCCTCGGCGTAACCCTAAAGTTCGCCCTATTCAGAGCCTAAGAAGGAGCACTGGGCAGAAGTGAGCACTGATGGAGAAGATGACCATGGCAGATAACTTGCGCTGTTTTACATTTCTCTTGACATGCCTTTCGCATTATAACTGTCCATAGAGCTCTGGGCTTTTTGGTGTTCTGAACCCTAACTCTAGGTGTAACCCTAAACTTCGCCCTATTCAGAGCCTAAGAAGGAGCACTGGGCAGAAATGAGGTCCAGTCTTGAAGGTGAAGATGCTGCATTTGTGGGGCTGTTTTGCATTTCTCTTGGCATGCCTTTCGCATTTTTAGTGTCCACTGAGCTCTGGGCTTTTTGCTTTTCTGAACCCTAACCCTAGGCGTAACCCTAAATTTCGCCCTATATGTAGCCTTAAGAAAGAGCACTGGGCAGAAATGAGCTCCGATCTTGAAGGTGAAGATGCTGCATTTGTGGGGCTGTTTTGCATTTCTCTTGGCATGCCTTTCGCATTTTTAGTGTCCACTGAGCTCTGGGCTTTTTGCTTTTCTGAACCCTAACCCTAGGCGTAACCCTAAACTTCGCCCTATGCGGAGCCTTTTGTGAAAGAACACGGAGCATAAATGAGGTCAGATCAAGAAGATGAGGATGCTGCATGTTTGGGGCTCTTTTGTATTTCTCCTGGCATGCCTTTCGCATTTTTCGTGTCCCTGGAGCTCTGGGCTTTTTGCTTTTCTGAACCCGAACCCTGGGCGTAACCCTAAACGTCGCCCTATTCAGAGCCTAAGAAGGAGCACAGGGCAGAAATGAGCACTGATCAGGAAGATGACTATGTGTCGTGGTTTAGGGTAGCTGGGAATTGTAGTTAAAGAAGGCTGCACCGGCCAGGAAGTGATTCCTTGCAAAACGGTGCTTTCAGCTCCCTCTAGACCCAATCAACTGGCCTGGTTGAATATTGACAACTTTCTAAACCACTTAGAGAGCTTGACACGCCTCTGTGAAATCACATTTTAAGAAACAGGAAGCCCGGGAAGGCTCTCTCTTGCTTCCGGCAGCCGAACAGGTAACTGGTGGGGGGTGGCCGGGCCAGGCCGGGCTCTGCCGGCCGGGCGGTGGCTTGGCTGAGATTGCAGTCACTTCAACTCGCCAGACACCCCCCTTCCAGAAGCCAGGATGGCCCTCACCTCACCCCCGGAGCAGCTGAAATTCCCCTGAAACTGCCGTCCGGCAGGATCACGTGGCCAAGAGATAAGGAAATTCCAAGCGCCAGCTGCAAAGCCCGGGGGAGGTTAACTCCTTTAGTGCTGTTAAAGTTTTTTCCAGACCAGATGAAGCCTGCAGAGACTAATCATCTCCCTGATCAGATGGAGAGAGGAAAGTGAAGGCTTGTGAAGGAGACACTATAAAGATGCCCAAGTCAGTGAGGAAGAAAAACCTGAGACCTCGAGAGAGGGGATTTGAGGAGATGCTGTAATCCTAGAAGCTGAAATTCTGTTGGAAAAAAACCATGGTGATGGACTATGATATATTAGACTACCCATTGTAATTTCTTGAAAGCATTAGGGGGGGGTTGGAGCGCTCAAACTGCAACTGTGAGCAAAAGTGCTTGTACTAGAACAAGCAAACGCTGAACTAGCTATAACTTGCTGTGAGCAACTGTATTTGTGCTGCAATGCTGAGAAACTTGAGCAGAGATCGCACCAGAGAGAAAGATCTCTGTTCCTAGACCATGTGGTTACTCCCAGAGAGGGTCCTTACGCCTTTCAGGCACTTCGATAAGTGAAGAAAACTTCTGTTTCTGAACTGCTCATCCTTAAAAATAGTACCCCCTTAGCTAAAGAAACCCTCGAAACAGCTGTGGGGAAAGCTGTAGTCGGGGGATGGGACTTTCACATGCAAGCAGAGAACCATCCCGGGCGGCTGCTTTGCTGTGACACTGAAGCTGCACAAGATTGTTTCGTGTGGAGATGTTTCCATGGTTTTGACCAAGAGAGACTCCTCTCCCTAAGTGAACTGAAAGCCAGAAATTATTATATAGGTGGTGAACTGACTAGAATCTTCAAGGGTTGTGTTTTCTTTTACGTTGGTGGTGGAAGGGAGCAGAAGTGGGGGGAGAGAGGTGTTCTGAAGGTTTAGTCTGACTTTCTTTTTCCTTCTTTTAACTCTGTTAATAAACTTGTTTATATTCTTTCAGTTTTTGTGCCTACTTTGCTTTTATCTCCTGATGCTTATCTCACAGAAGGGACATAAAGGGGCTACTGCCTGAGTTAACCCTTAAACCACTACACAAATTGGTGTTTCTGCCCGGTTACCGAATTCAACCCGCTACACCATGGCAGGTAATTGGGGCACTTTTGCATTTCTCTTGACATGCCTTTCGCATTTTTAGTGTCCATGGGGCTCCGGGCTTTTTGGTTTTCTGAACCCTAACCATAGCCGTAACCCTAAACTTCGCACTATGGAGATCCTGAAAAGAGTACTGGTCAGAAATGAGCGCTGATCAGGAAGATGAAAAATGGCAGATAACTGGGGCTGTTTTGGATTTCTCTTGGCATGCCTTTCACATTTTTAGTGTCCCTGGAACTCTGGGCTTTTTAGTTTTCTGAACGCTATCCCTAGGCGTAACCCTAAACTTCACACTATGCGGAGCCTGAGTAGGAGCAATGGGCAGAAATTAGCACTGATCAGGAATATGAAGAAGGCAGATGATTGGAGCTCTTTTGCACTTGTGTGGGCATTGCTCTCGCATTTTTAGTGTCCCTGGAGCTCTGGGCTTTTTTGTGTTCTGAACCCTGACCCTAGGCTTAACCCTAAACTTCGCCCTATGTGTAGCCTTAAGAAAGAGGACTGGGCAGAAATGAGCTCCGATCTTGAAGATGAGGTTGCTGCATGTTTGGGGCTCTATTGCATTTCTCTTGGCATGCCTTTCACATTTTTAGTGTCCCTGGAGCTCTGGGCTTTTTGGTGTTCTGAACCCTAACCCTAGGCGTAACCCTAAACTTCGCCCTATGCAGAGCCTAAGAAAGAGCACAGGGCAGAAATGAGGTCAGATCAGGAAGATGAGGTTGCTGCATGTGTGGGGCTGTTTTGCATTTCTCTTGGCATCTCTTTCGCATTTTTAGTGTCCCTGGAGCTCTGGGCTTTTTGCTTTTCTGAACCCGAACCCTAGGCGTAACCCTAAGCTTCGCCCTATTCAGAGCCTAAGAAGGAGCACAGGGCAGAAGTGAGCGCTGCTCAGGAAGATGACCATGGCAGATAATTGGGGCACTTTTGCATTTCTCTTGACATGCCTTTCGCATTAGAACTGTCCATAGAGCTCTGGGCTTTTTGGTGTTCTGACCCCTAACCCTAGGCGAAACCCTAAACTTTGCACTATGGGGTGGCCTAAGTAAGAGCACTGGGCAGGAATGAGCTCTGACCAGTAATATCACAATGGCAGATGATTGGCCTGTTGTACATTTCTCTTGGCATGCCTTTCGCATTTTTAGTGTCCCTGGAGCTCTGGGCTTTTTGCTTTTGTGAACCCTAACCCTCGGCAAAACCCTAAACTTCACACTATGGGGTGCCTTCATAAGAGCGCTGGGCCGAAATGAGCGCGGATCAGGAATATCAAGATGGCAGTTGATTGTGGCTGTTTTTTCTCTCGGCATGCCTTTTGCATTTTTCATGTCCTCGGAGCTCTGGGCTTTTTGGTTTTCTGAACCCTAACCCTAGGCGTAACCCTAAAGTTCGCCCTATTCAGATCCTTTTGAAAGAGCACTGGGCAGAAATGAGGTCCGATCTGGAAGGTGAGGATGCTGCATGTTTGGAACTGTTTTGCATTTCTCTTGACATGCCTTTCGCATTATAACTGTCCATAGAGCTCTGGGCTTTTTGGTGTTCTGAACCCTAACCCTAGGCGTAACCCTAAACTTCGCCCTATATGTAGCCTTAAGAAAGAGCACTGGGCAGAAATGAGGTCCAGTCTTGAAGGTGAAGATGCTGCATTTGTGGGGCTGTTTTGCATTTCTCTTGGCATGCCTTTCGCATTTTTAGTGTCCCTGGAGCTCTGGGCTTTTTGGTGTTCTGAACCCTAACCCTAGGCGTAACCCTGAACTTCGCCCTATGCAGAGCCTAAGAAAGAGCACAGGGCACAAATGAGGTCAGATCAGGAAGATGAGGTTGCTGCATGTGTGGGGCTGTTTTGCATTTCTCTTGACATGCCTTTCGCATTTTTAGTGTCCCTGGAGCTCTGGGCTTTTTGCTTTTCTGAACCCTAACCCTAGGCGTAACCCGAAACCTCGCCCTATTCAGAGCCTAAGAGGGAGCACAGGGCAGAAATGAGCGCTGATCAGGAAGATGACCGTGGCAGATAATTGGGGCTGTTTTGCATTTCCCTTGACATGCCTTTCGCATTTTTAGTGTCCCTGGTGCTCTGGGCTATTTGCTTTTCTGAACCCTAACCCTAGGCGTAACCCTAAAGTTCGCCCTATTCAGAGCCTTAAGAAAGAGCACAGGGCAGAAATGAGCTCCGATCTTGAAGGTGAAGATGCTGCATGTGTGGGGCTGTTTTGCATTTCTCTTGGCATGCCTTTCGCATTATAACTGTCCATAGAGCTCTGGGCTTTTTGCTTTTCTGAACCCTAACCCTAGGCGTAACCCTAAACTTCGCCCTATTCAGAGCCTAAGAAGGAGCACTGGGCAGAAGTGAGCGCTGATGAGGAAGATGACCATGGCAGATAACTTGGGCTGTTTTGCATTTCTCTTGGCATGCCTTTCGCATTATAACTGTCCATAGAGCTCTGGGCTTTTTGTTTTTCTGAACCCTAACCCTAGGTGTAACCCTAAACTTTGCCCTATTCAGAGCCTAAGAAGGAGCACTGGGCTGAAATGAGGTCCGATCAGGAAGATGAGGATGGCGCATGTGTGGGGCTGTTTGGCATTTCTCTTGGCATGCCTTTCGCATTTTTAGTGTCCATTGAGCTCTGGGCTTTTTGGTGTTCTGAACCCTAACCCTAGGCGTAACCCTAAACTTCGCCCTATGCGGAGCCTTTTGTGAAAGAACACGGAGCATAAATGAGGTCAGACCAAGAAGATGAGGATGCAGCATGTTTGGGGCTCTTTTGTATTTCTCCTGGCATGCCTTTCGCATTTTTCGTGTCCCTGGAGCTCTGGGCTTTTTGCTTTTCTGAACCCTAACCATAGCCATAACCCTAAACTTCGCACTATGCGGATCCTGAAAAGAGCACTGGGCAGAAATGAGCGCTGATCAGGAAGATGACAATGACAGGTAACTGGGGCTGTTTTGGATTTCTCTTGGCATGCCTTTCACATTTTTAGTGTCCCTGGAACTCTGGGCTTTTTGCTTTTCTGAACCCTAAACTTGGCCGTAACCCTAAACTTTGCACTATGGGGTGGCTTATAAAGAGCACTGGGCAGAAATGAGCTCTGACCAGTAATATCACAATGGCAGATGATTGGCCTGTTTTACATTTCTCTTGGCATGCCTTTCGCATTTTTAGTGTCCCTGGAGCTCTGGGCTTTTTGCTTTTCTGAACCCTTACCCTAGGCGTAACCCTAAGCTTCGCCCTATTCAGAGCCTAAGAAAGAGCACTGGGCAGAAGTGAGCGCTGATCAGGAAGATGACCATGGCAGGTAATTGGGGCACTTTTGCATTTCTCTTGACATGCCTTTCGCATTTTTAGTGTCCATGGGGCTCTGGGCTTTTTGGTTTTCTGAACCCTAACCATAGCCGTAACCCTAAACTTCGCACTATGCAGATCCTGAAAAGAGTACTGGTCAGAAATGAGCGCTGATCAGGAAGATGAAAAATGGCAGATAACTGGGGCTGTTTTGGATTTCTCTTGGCATGCCTTTCACATTTTTAGTGTCCCTGGAACTCTGGGCTTTTTAGTTTTCTGAACCCCATCCCTAGGCGTAACCCTAAACTTCACACTATGCGGAGCCTGAGTAGGAGCAATGGGCAGAAATTAGCACTGATCAGGAATATGAAGAAGGCAGATGATTGGAGCTCTTTTGCACTTGTGTGGGCATTGCTCTC
Source organism: Monarcha castaneiventris obscurior (assembly GCA_026261815.1). Taxonomy (NCBI): domain Eukaryota; kingdom Metazoa; phylum Chordata; class Aves; order Passeriformes; family Monarchidae; genus Monarcha; species Monarcha castaneiventris. The sequence goes on along the minus strand of JAMPIT010000350.1, from coordinate 4,020,426 downwards.
ACATTTTTAGTGTCCCTGGAGCTCTGGGCTTTTTTGTGTTCTGAACCCTGACCCTAGGCGTAACCCTAAACTTCGCCCTATGTGTAGCCTTAAGAAAGAGGACTGGGCAGAAATGAGGTCCGATCTTGAAGATGAGGTTGCTGCATGTTTGGGGCTCTATTGCATTTCTCTTGGCATGCCTTTCGCATTTTTAGTGTCCCTGGAGCTCTGGGCTTTTTGGTGTTGTAAAGGTTTGAAAACAAACCAGAGCGAGATCCCAAGTCAGGGTTAAAATTTAATAGGGAAAATAAATATTTAAAAATGAGTGAAATAATGCAAGGGAAAAAGGAAAAGAAAAACACAGACAAAGTCAGAATACCTGACACCCTATTAGGGTGGTGGTAGTAGTCCAGATGAGGTAGTTCAGTCGAATTGGTGATCCTATGGGAAGTCTGGTCTCCAGCTGAAGGTCCAGTGGTAGCTCTTGTCCTCCAGGAATCCAGTAGACAGCCCCGCGTGGCGTTCAGAAGCCCAGATTTATCTGGGATGGAATGCTTGATTCCCCCCTCTGGGCGGAGCCTCTCCCAATGGGATGATGAGTCATGAGGCCAGGTGTTGATGGGCTCGTTAACAGCAGATAGTCCGGGGGGGAGTTACTGCTGAGTCATGCCGCACAACATTAATGGGCCATTAACAGAACAATAGTCTGGAGGGAGGAGGCAAGGAAATACTGCCCCACCTGGTTTCAACGGTTCATGAGGGTGGTAATAGAATACACTGCAACCCAGGACAGTGTTCTGAACCCTAACCCTAGGCGTAACCCTAAACTTCGCCCTATGCAGAGCCTAAGAAAGAGCACAGGGCAGAAATGAGGTCAGATCAGGAAGATGAGGTTGCTGCATGTGTGGGGCTGTTTTGCATTTCTCTTGGCATCTCTTTCGCATTTTTAGTGTCCCTGGAGCTCTGGGCTTTTTGCTTTTCTGAACCCGAACCCTAGGCGTAACCCTAAACTTCGCCCTATTCAGAGCCTAAGAAGGAGCACAGGGCAGAAGTGAGCGCTGCTCAGGAAGATGACCATGGCAGATAATTGGGGCACTTTTGCATTTCTCTTGACATGCCTTTCGCATTATAACTGTCCATAGAGCTCTGGGCTTTTTGCTTTTCTGACCCCTAACCCTAGGCGAAACCCTAAACTTTGCACTATGGGGTGGCCTAAGTAAGAGCACTGGGCAGGAATGAGCTCTGACCAGTAATATCACAATGGCAGATGATTGGCCTGTTGTACATTTCTCTTGGCATGCCTTTCGCATTTTTAGTGTCCCTGGAGCTCTGGGCTTTTTGCTTTTCTGAACCCTAACCCTCGGCAAAACCCTAAACTTCACACTATGGGGTGCCTTCATAAGAGCGCTGGGCAGAAATGAGCGCGGATCAGGAATATCAAGATGGCAGTTGATTGTGGCTGTTTTTTCTCTCGGCATGCCTTTTGCATTTTTCATGTCCCCGGAGCTCTGGGCTTTTTGGTTTTCTGAACCCTAACCCTAGGCGTAACCCTAAAGTTCGCCCTATTCAGATCCTTTTGAAAGAGCACTGGGCAGAAATGAGGTCCGATCTGGAAGGTGAGGATGCTGCATGTTTGGAACTGTTTTGCATTTCTCTTGACATGCCTTTCGCATTTTTAGTGTCCCTGGAGCTCTGGGCTTTTTGGTTTTCTGAACCCTAACCCTAGGCGTAACCCTAAACTTCGCCCTATGCAGACCTTAAGAAAGAGCACTGGGCAGAAATGAGGTCCAGTCTTGAAGGTGAAGATGCTGCATTTGTGGGGCTGTTTTGCATTTCTCTTGGCATGCCTTTCGCATTTTTAGTGTCCCTGGAGCTCTGGGCTTTTTGGTGTTCTGAACCCTAACCCTAGGCGTAACCCTAAACTTCGCCCTATGCAGAGCCTAAGAAAGAGCACAGGGCAGAAATGAGGTCAGATCAGGAAGATGAGGTTGCTGCATGTGTGGGGCTGTTTTGCATTTCTCTTGGCATGCCTTTCGCATTTTTAGTGTCCCTGGAGCTCTGGGCTTTTTGCTTTTCTGAACCCTAACCCTAGGCGTAACCCTAAACTTCGCCCTATTCAGAGCCTAAGAAAGAGCACAGGGCAGAAATGAGCTCTGATCAGGAAGATGACGGTGCTGCATGTGTGGGGCTGTTTTGCATTTCTCTTGGCATGCCTTTCGCATTTTTAGTGTCCCTGGAGCTCTGGGCTTTTTGCTTTTCTGAACCCTAACCCTAGGCGTAACCCTAAACTTCGCCCTATTCAGAGCCTAAGAAGGAGCACTGGGCAGAAATGAGCTCTGATCAGGAAGATGACCATGGCAGATAAGTGGGGCTGTTTTGCATTTCTCTTGGCATGCCTTTCGCATTATAACTGTCCATAGAGCTCTGGGCTTTTTGCTTTTCTGAACCCTAACCCTAGGCGTAACCCTAAACTTCGCCCTATTCAGAGCCTAAGAAGGAGCACTGGGCTGAAATGAGGTCCGATCAGGAAGATGAGGATGGCGCATGTGTGGGGCTGTTTTGCATTTCTCTTGGCATGCCTTTCGCATTTTTAGTGTCCATTGAGCTCTGGGCTTTTTGCTTTTCTGAACCCTAACCCTAGGCGTAACCCTAAACTTCGCCCTATGCGGAGCCTTTTGTGAAAGAACACGGAGCATAAATGAGGTCAGATCAAGAAGATGAGGATGCTGCATGTTTGGGGCTCTTTTGTATTTCTCCTGGCATGCCTTTCGCATTTTTCGTGTCCCTGGAGCTCTGGGCTTTTTGCTTTTCTGAACCCTAACCATAGCCATAACCCTAAACTTCGCACTATGCGGATCCTGAAAAGAGCACGGGGCAGAAATGAGCACTTATCAGGAAGATGACAATGACAGGTAACTGGGGCTGTTTTGGATTTCTCTTGGCATGCCTTTCACATTTTTAGTGTCCCTGGAACTCTGGGCTTTTTGCTTTTCTGAACCCTAAACTTGGCCGTAACCCTAAACTTTGCACTATGGGGTGGCTTATAAAGAGCACTGGGCAGAAATGAGCTCTGACCAGTAATATCACAATGGCAGATGATTGGCCTGTTTTACATTTCTCTTGGCATGCCTTTCGCATTTTTAGTGTCCCTGGAGCTCTGGGCTTTTTGCTTTTCTGAACCCTTAGCCTAGGCGTAACCCTAAGCTTCGCCCTATTCAGAGCCTAAGAAAGAGCACTGGGCAGAAGTGAGCGCTGATCAGGAAGATGACCATGGCAGGTAATTGGGGCACTTTTGCATTTCTCTTGACATGCCTTTCGCATTTTTAGTGTCCATGGGGCTCTGGGCTTTTTGGTTTTCTGAACCCTAACCATAGCCGTAACCCTAAACTTCGCACTATGCAGATCCTGAAAAGAGTACTGGTCAGAAATGAGCGCTGATCAGGAAGATGAAAAATGGCAGATAACTGGGGCTGTTTTGGATTTCTCTTGGCATGCCTTTCACATTTTTAGTGTCCCTGGAACTCTGGGCTTTTTAGTTTTCTGAACCCTATCCCTAGGCGTAACCCTAAACTTCACACTATGCGGAGCCTGAGTAGGAGCAATGGGCAGAAATTAGCACTGATCAGGAATATGAAGAAGGCAGATGATTGGAGCTCTTTTGCACTTGTGTGGGCATTGCTCTCGCATTTTTAGTGTCCCTGGAGCTCTGGGCTTTTTTGTGTTCTGAACCCTGACCCTAGGCGTAACCCTAAACTTCGCCCTATGTGTAGCCTTAAGAAAGAGGACTGGGCAGAAATGAGGTCCGATCTTGAAGATGAGGTTGCTGCATGTTTGGGGCTCTATTGCATTTCTCTTGGCATGCCTTTCGCATTTTTAGTGTCCCTGGAGCTCTGGGCTTTTTGGTGTTCTGAACCCTAACCCTAGGCGTAACCCTAAACTTCGCCCTATGCAGAGCCTAAGAAAGAGCACAGGGCAGAAATGAGGTCAGATCAGGAAGATGAGGTTGCTGCATGTGTGGGGCTGTTTTGCATTTCTCTTGGCATCTCTTTCGCATTTTTAGTGTCCCTGGAGCTCTGGGCTTTTTGCTTTTCTGAACCCGAACCCTAGGCGTAACCCTAAACTTCGCCCTATTCAGAGCCTAAGAAGGAGCACAGGGCAGAAGTGAGCGCTGCTCAGGAAGATGACCATGGCAGATAATTGGGGCACTTTTGCATTTCTCTTGACATGCCTTTCGCATTATAACTGTCCATAGGGCTCTGGGCTTTTTGCTTTTCTGACCCCTAACCCTAGGCGAAATCCTAAACTTTGCACTATGGGGTGGCCTAAGTAAGAGCACTGGGCAGGAATGAGCTCTGACCAGTAATATCACAATGGCAGATGATTGGCCTGTTGTACATTTCTCTTGGCATGCCTTTCGCATTTTTAGTGTCCCTGGAGCTCTGGGCTTTTTGCTTTTGTGAACCCTAACCCTCGGCAAAACCCTAAACTTCACAGTATGGGGTGCCTTCATAAGAGCGCTGGGCAGAAATGAGCGCGGATCAGGAATATCAAGATGGCAGTTGATTGTGGCTGTTTTTTCTCTCGGCATGCCTTTTCCATTTTTCATGTCCCCGGAGCTCTGGGCTTTTTGGTGTTCTGAGCCCTAACCCTAGGCGTAACCCTAAACTTCGCCCTATATGTAGCCTTAAGAAAGAGCACTGGGCAGAAATGTGGTCCAGTCTTGAAGGTGAAGATGCTGCATTTGTGGGGCTGTTTTGCATTTCTCTTGGCATGCCTTTCGCATTTTTAGTGTCCCTGGCGCTCTGGGCTTTTTGGTGTTCTGAACCCTAACCCTAGGCGTAACCCTAAACTTCGCCCTATGCAGAGCCTAAGAAGGAGCACAGGGCAGAAATGAGGTCAGATCAGGAAGATGAGGTTGCTGCATGTGTGGGGCTGTTTTGCATTTCTCTTGGCATGCCTTTCGCATTTTTAGTCACCATGGAGCATTGGGCTTTTTGCTTTTCTGAACCCCTAACCCTAGCCGTAACCCTGAACTTCGCACAAGGTGGAGGCTAGGAAAGAGCACTGGGCAGAAATGAGCTCCGATCTTGAAGGTGAAGATGCTGCATGTGTGGGGCTGTTTTGCATTTCTCTTGGCATGCCTTTCGCATTTTTAGTGTCCCTGGAGCTCTGGGCTTTTTGATTTTCTGAACCCTAACCCTAGGCGCAACGCTAAACTTCACACTATGGGGGGCCTAAGTAAGAGCGCTGGGCAGAAATGCGCGCGGACCAGGAATATCAAAATGGCAGATGATTGGAGCTGATTTGCATTTCTCTTGGCATGCCTTTCACATTTTTAATGTCCCCGGAGCTCTGGGCTTTTTGCTTTTCTGAACCCTAAAGCTAGGCGTAACCCTAAACTTCACACTATGCAGAGCCTGAGTAGGAGCAATGGGCAGAAATTAGCACTGATCAGGAATATGAAGAAGGCAGATGATTGGAGCTCTTTTGCACTTGTGTGGGCATTGCTCTCACATTTTTAGTGTCCCTGGAGCTCTGGGCTTTTTTGTGTTCTGAACCCTGACCCTAGGCGTAACCCTAAACTTCGCCCTATGTGTAGCCTTAAGAAAGAGGACTGGGCAGAAATGAGGTCCGATCTTGAAGATGAGGTTGCTGCATGTTTGGGGCTCTATTGCATTTCTCTTGGCATGCCTTTCGCATTTTTAGTGTCCCTGGAGCTCTGGGCTTTTTGGTGTTGTAAAGGTTTGAAAACAAACCAGAGCGAGATCCCAAGTCAGGGTTAAAATTTAATAGGGAAAATAAATATTTAAAAATAAGTGAAATAATACAAGGGAAAAAGGAAAAGAAAAACACAGACAAAGTCAGAATACCTGACACCCTATTAGGGTGGTGGTAGTAGTCCAGATGAGGTAGTTCAGTCGAATTGGTGATCCTATGGGAAGTCTAGTCTCCAGCTGAAGGTCCAGTGGTAGCTCTTGTCCTCCAGGAATCCAGTAGACAGCCCCGCGTGGCGTTCAGAAGCCCAGATTTATCTGGGATGGAACGCTTGATTCCCCCCTCTGGGCGGAGCCTCTCCCAATGGGATGATGAGTCATGAGGCCAGGTGTTGATGGGCTCGTTAACAGCAGATAGTCCGGGGGGGAGTTACTGCTGAGTCATGCCGCACAACATTAATGGGCCATTAACAGAACAATAGTCTGGAGGGAGGAGGCAAGGAAATACTGCCCCACCTGGTTTCAACGGTTCATGAGGGTGGTAATAGAATACACTGCAACCCAGGACAGTGTTCTGAACCCTAACCCTAGGCGTAACCCTAAACTTCGCCCTATGCAGAGCCTAAGAAAGAGCACAGGGCAGAAATGAGGTCAGATCAGGAAGATGAGGTTGCTGCATGTGTGGGGCTGTTTTGCATTTCTCTTGGCATCTCTTTCGCATTTTTAGTGTCCATGGGGCTCTGGGCTTTTTGGTTTTCCGAACCCTAACCATAGCCGTAACCCTAAACTTCGCACTATGCAGATCCTGAAAAGAGTACTGGTCAGAAATGAGCGCTGATCAGGAAGATGAAAAATGGCAGATAACTGGGGCTGTTTTGGATTTCTCTTGGCATGCCTTTCACATTTTTAGTGTCCCTGGAACTCTGGGCTTTTTAGTTTTCTGAACCCTATCCCTAGGCATAACCCTAAACTTCACACTATGCGGAGCCTGAGTAGGAGCAATGGGCAGAAATTAGCACTGATCAGGAATATGAAGAAGGCAGATGATTGGAGCTCTTTTGCACTTGTGTGGGCATTGCTCTCACATTTTTAGTGTCCCTGGAGCTCTGGGCTTTTTTGTGTTCTGAACCCTGACCCTAGGCGTAACCCTAAACTTCACCCTATATGTAGCCTTAAGAAAGAGCACAGGGCAGAAATGAGGTCCAGTCTTGAAGGTGAAGATGCTGCATTTGTGGGGCTGTTTTGCATTTCTCTTGGCATGCCTTTTGCATTTTTAGTGTTCCTGGAGCTCTGGGCTTTTTGGTGTTCTGAACCCTAACCCTAGGCGTAACCCTAAACTTCGCCCTATGCAGAGCCTAAGAAAGAGCACAGGGCAGAAATGAGGTCAGATCAGGAAGATGAGGTTGCTGCATGTGTGGGGCTGTTTTGCATTTCTCTTGGCATCTCTTTCGCATTTTTAGTGTCCCTGGAGCTCTGGGCTTTTTGCTTTTCTGAACCCTAACCCTAGGCGTAACCCTAAACTTCGCCCTATATGTAGCCTTAAGAAAGAGCACTGGGCAGAAATGAGGTCCAGTCTTGAAGGTGAAGATGCTGCATTTGTGGGGCTGTTTTGCATTTCTCTTGGCATGCCTTTCGCATTTTTAGTGTCCCTGGAGCTCTGGGCTTTTTGGTGTTCTGAACCCTAACCCTAGGCGTAACCCTAAAGTTCGCCCTATTCAGAGCCTTAAGAAAGATCACAGGGCAGAAATGAGCTCCGATCTTGAAGGTGAAGATGCTGCATGTGTGGGGCTGTTTTGCATTTCTCTTGGCATGCCTTTCGCATTTTAACTGTCCCTGGCGCTCTGGGCTTTTTGGTGTTCTGAACCCTAACCCTAGGCGTAACCCTAAACTTCGCCCTATGTAGAGCCTAAGAAGGAGCACAGGGCAGAAATGAGGTCAGATCAGGAAGATGAGGTTGCTGCATGTGTGGGGCTGTTTTGCATTTCTCTTGGCATGCCTTTCGCATTTTTAGTCACCATGGAGCATTGGGCTTTTTGCTTTTCTGAACCCCTAACCCTAGCCGTAACCCTGAACTTCGCACAAGGTGGAGGCTAGGAAAGAGCACTGGGCAGAAATGAGCTCCGATCTTGAAGGTGAAGATGCTGCATGTGTGGGGCTGTTTTGCATTTCTCTTGGCATGCCTTTCGCATTTTTAGTGTCCCTGGAGCTCTGGGCTTTTTGATTTTCTGAACCCTAACCCTAGGCGCAACGCTAAACTTCACACTATGGGGGGCCTAAGTAAGAGCGCTGGGCAGAAATGAGCGCGGACCAGGAATATCAAAATGGCAGATGATTGGAGCTGATTTGCATTTCTCTTGGCATGCCTTTTGCATTTTTAATGTCCCCGGAGCTCTGGGCTTTTTGCTTTTCTGAACCCTAAAGCTAGGCGTAACCCTAAACCTCGCCCTATTCAGAGCCTTTTGAAAGAGCACTGGGCTGAAACGAGGTCCGATCAGGAAGATGAGGATGCCTCATGTGTGGGGCTGTTTTGCATTTCTCTTGGCATGCTTTTCGCATTTTTAGTGACCATGGAGCATTGGGCTTTTTGGTTTTGTGAACCCTAACCCTAGGCGTAACCCTAAACTTCGCACAAGGTGGAGGCTTTGGAAAGAGCACTGGGCAAAAATTAGGTCTGATCAGGTAGATGTGGATGCTGCATATTTGGGGCTGTTTTCCATTTCTCTTGGCATGCCTTTCGCATTTTTAGTGTCCCTGGAGCTCTGGGCTTTTTTTTTTTCTGAACCCTAACCCTAGTCTTAACCCTAAACTTCGCACTATGCGGATCCTGAAAAGAGCACTGGTCAGAAATGAGCGCTGATCAGGAAGATGACAATGGCAGATTACTGGGGCTGTTTTGGATTTCTCTTGGCATGCCTTTCACCTTTTTAATGTCCATGGAGCTCTGGGCTTTTTGCTTTTCTGAACCCTAACCCTAGGTGTAACCCTAAACTTCGCACTATGCAGAGCCTTAGAAAGAGCACTGGGCAGAAATGAGCGCGGACCAGGAATATCAAGATGGCAGATGATTGGAGCTAATTTGCATTTCTCCTGGCATGCCTTTCGCATTTTTAGTGTCCCTGGAGGTCTGGGCTTTTTGATTTTCTGAACCCTAACCTTAGCCTTCACCCTAAACCTCACACTATGTGGTGCCTAAGAAAGAGCACTGGGCAGAAATGAGCACTGACCAGGAATATCAAGATGGCAGATGATTGGAGCTGTTTTGCATTTCTCTGGTCATGCCTTTTGCACTTTTCGTGCCTTTGGAGATCTGGGCTTTTTGGTTTTCTGAACCCTAAGTCTAGGTATAACCCTAAAGTTCACACTATGTGGTGCCTAAGAAAGAGCACTGGGCAGAAATGAGGTCCCATAAGAAAGCTAAAGATGCCGCATGTTTGGGGCTGTTTTGCATTTCTCTTGGCATGCCTTTTGCATTTTTAGTGTCCCTGGAGCTCTGGGCTTTTTGGTTTTCTGAACCCTAACTCTAGGCATAACCCTAAACTACGCACTATGCGGAGCCTAAGAAAGAACACTGGGCAGAAATGAGCACTCCATCCTGCAGTGTCCTTTTGGGCATTTTTTTCTCTCTGTGACTTTTCGATGGGACACTTTGCCACGCTCACTTGAGGTAAACCTGCCATAGGAAGAGGTGTAACCATATAGGGTGTGATAGAAACATCGCTGTTATCCAGGCAGACATCGCAGCTGGAATATTTGCAAGGGACTGAATTACTGTAGCAAACAAGACAACCCTCTATCCTGAACTTGGGTTATCAATGTCAGCCTTTTATTACTGCTCAGATAGTTCAAGCACCTCGATGCCATCACTCCTACAATCCAAATCATGACACTATTTAACAGAAATTCTATGACATGAGACCTGTTGCCTGAGGACATACTAGCGATATGTCCTCCTCCCCTGACCCGTGATGCTTTGTGCTTGGTCTGCCACAATTTCCCCACATTCCTTCACCTGTGTTTCTTATTGTTCTTTCAAGGGCAGCATGAAGGAGACTGTAAATCATTTAATCTTCGTCCCTCTTCCCCTACTCTCCATACCTCTTCCTTTATATACCCTGGTGTGCAGGTTAAGGTAAAATGGGAATTTACAGACTGGCTTTAAGAATGCCACCCTTCACCTGCATCTACCCTGATATTCACTGGTCAAAGCATGAAACTAAGAGAGCATTGAAAATGAAAATGCTGAAAGGAATACATTTGCTTATTTTGTTTTGCCAGGCATAGGCTCAAAGCAAAATGGATGTACGCTTCTGAAAGAACAATCACTAAAATCAACAGAGAGAATCTGACTGACTTCAGTGAGCCCTCAGTAATGCCCTTTCTGCTTAAGGATCTGTTATAAAAATAAGATCTCCACAAATGCATACAAATAAGGTACTTGTATTGTATTGACTTAAAGTTGTCTTAGAAATATTTCCTTTTGATTCTCAATCCTGATTATAATTATGCTATACTTTCACTCTGCTTTTATTTCTGGTATAGCAGCATTGCCATGACAACCCCAAATTATGTCAATATATATGCGTGTTTGAGCTAATTCCTTATTAATGAATAAAAAAGGGAAAAAATTAATCAAGAGCAGGGCTAGGGAGCACTGTCTGTATCATACAAAAAACAGGGCATTTGTACAAACCTCAGAGCATTTCCCCCCAAAGTTGCAATAAAGTTCAAAAAATTTTCATTCTTTTTCTTTTTTTTAATCAGCCTTTCTTTTTTGATTTACCTATAGTCCTAGAAGGAAGCTTGGCTGATGTCAGCTGTATTACAGCAGGTCTGGCTTTCAGTCATAGGGAACATAATTTTTCCTTTACAATGAGCAATCAAATTTGTTCAGTTTGTCTCCTGCAGCCAGACTTGACCAAGTGCCCTTCCTGCAGTGCCCTTGGTCAGGAGGAGGTACAGAAAGAAAAGGTCTGAACTCAGCATTTATGGTTGTGCAGAGATCCAGGGCTGTCACAAGGAGATGAGAAGGAGTCCCTTTCACCCTTTTGTTCATGTCTCCCTCCCCACCATCACCAAGGAGTTGTTTCTGTACCCAGAGATGTTGACAATTCTCCACTGTAAACATCAAGACTGACAGACCTTCCCTACCTCTTTGTACTGATTAGATGCAATGTTATTGACCATCAATGCTCTTAAGAGCACTCTGGAAATGAAACAGTATCACCATTCAACTCCTTGCAGGAACAGCTGTGAGAAGGGCTTTTGTGAAAAACTGGATGAAGCAGTAGTTTTAATCTTGATTTAGGGTTCTGGGGGCTATGTAGCAGTCTTTCAGACTTCTCACAGAGCAGAGATAAAAAAAATAGATTTCATTATTATTAGTAGTAGTGATAATAAATAAAAGTAATAAATAATAATAATGATGCAGTCAAAATATTATAAAGGTTGCTTTTATTGCTCTGTGAAAATTAAAACATTGACCTTTTCCTCAGTCTGATTTTGTAAAAGCCAGCTTTATTTGCCTCAGTAAAGTGATTAAACAGCAAGTAGGGGATGGTAACCGTACATTAAAGTGGGAGGAAAAATCAAATGTCAGAAAAGAATTGCCTGAACAAAATCTTTTAAGTCATGTAAAGAGTCAAAGTAAGGTTGCCAAGGAAACCTTAACATTGCTTTTCCTATGTTTTTTTGGTTGTTTTTTTCTTAATTATGAACTTAGCCTCCTCATTGTGTCAAAATCAATGGGAATTTTGAGTCCTATCAATTAGTCTGTGGGTTTTGTCTTCTTTTTCCTTTGTCTCTGTTCATTTGTCATATGATATAATAGAATGTGAGCATACTTTTCTGAACATCATTTATGCCATGTACAGGGAAAATGGTAAGGTTGAAGTAAAAAGACCTCTCAACAATCATTTAAAGAAAGAGAAGCTTATAAAAAACAGAGGCATGGCAGCCTTTCTGTATGGCTTTGAATAACACCCTTGCCAAGATAAACCCATATTGATTGGGCTGATTGTAGATAGCTGGCTTTTCAGCACCATCTGCATGCTGTGGCAGTCTATGGTTCTCATTGTTTGGGTTTGTTATTCAGGCTGATAAATTGTATGAAGGATTTTGTTTTCCATCAAGTCTTTCTTCATTCGGCACTGATAGCACCATAATTAAGTAGCAGTCACTGGCTCTGAATGTGGATAATTCATATTAATTATTTCTAATAAGCAAAACATGCAGAATGTATTAAAAACCATCCTTAAAAGAGATTCCCTTGCTCTGTGTGCTGCATCCACTCCCTCTGACACATCTAAATCAGACAAAAAGCAGAGAAGGTGTTTGCATGTTTCAGCTTTCCTGTTCTGTGAGCTTTGTTAGGGAGAGTTAAAGACATTAAGATAAGATGCCTGCTCTCTCTTAACAAAGAAATTAGATGCCCTAGGAACACATGGACAGAAGCTAACCAGGACAGAGGCAAACACAGATGTGTTGGGGTCATAAACTAGCAGTACTTATTAAGTAACCAGTTTATCATGAACTGCATCACACACTGAAAATCAGCATTCACTTTGTGATTAAGTATTCACTGCAAAAGGTATTAGGATTATTCAGTGCCAGATACACAGAGGACTCTTACTTCTATTCACCCTGCAAGGGCACAACACAATAAATAACTGTGAAGTCCAGAACTGACCAGTTGCCATCTCCCAATCATGAAAGTTGCAGGCATGAGGAGTTTAAAGGTATAAAATACCTTCTATATGCATCATGTCACAATAATTTCACTCAGCTTTCAAAAGCCATTCAAGAGCCATTCTTATGAGGTAAATATTGGTGTTTTCTGCAAACCTGACCAGATAGATACTATGAAATGGTGTAAAAGGGTCTTGTTGGCCCATAGGAGTTACAACCTCTAGAACTGGATGGTAACATTTTTCTAAAAGGGAATTGTTTATACATAATTGCACTTTAAGAGCAATGGGTGCCAGATTGTCTTTTACGAACTTTACAGAAATAAGGGATTTACTGAATTCTTCATTCTTGAGTACTTTTTGGCTTCAATACCTATCACTCACTAAGAAGAAGACAACATGCCTGTGAAGAATGTGTAGCCTAGGCTCCTGTACCCTTTTAGTCTAAATAAATGTAATGCTTCTAAATTTTGTTCTGGTTATAAGTATTCAACTCAGTAGCACATATGCTTATGCTGTTTCTGTCCTTGATTCAATCTAGAAGGCAGCTCAGGGCAGTGAGTTGTATCCGTATTTGTCATACTTACATTTATTCGGTTAATTCCATTGGAGAAAATGTTGTCTGTATTTAGCCCTTCTATTTAAATTTGATCAAACTGAATAATACTGGATATTATGTGGTTATATGGGTTCATACTCTAAGGCTATTAAATATAATGTATTAGATTACTAAACTGCAGCAAACAGATTTGAAGCTTACCATTGTAAATTGCGTACATTTTTTTTCTACATTGTATTAAATGAGAGCAGCTTCTTTCTTTATGTAGGTGTAAATCTCATGTTTCTCCTATTTTTGGACCTGATGCTTATCTTCTCCCCTCCCTCTTTGGAAAAAAAAAAAAAAAGAAAAAAAGGGGGACTTTAATTTCTTTCTTATTTGTATCTTTTCTTCCACACAGGTAGTTTGGGACTTTAAACCACAGACTGTGTCATCAACTAACCTTCATCTCATTAAGCAGGTTCTCAAAGGATTGCTTTGTTCTGTGGAACACATTCCATTTTCCACCTTCATTAGCAAACTGCTAAATATTTTACTTTGTCACAAGACTGGAATGCATAAACAGATGCATCTTCCCAACTGTCTCTTCCAAACATGTGCTGATAATCCTTTAAGGAAAAGATGGATTTCATCAATTTGTTACTAATGGTTGGCAGAGATATAAGATAATAAGAAAAAGAGAAAGTGAATTATTTTAAAGCAAGAGCTTGTATGTATATGAATATTGCATCTAGGGGAAAAAAAAAGTAAACCACAGTGGCAGTTCACCATGACTGTAGTAGTGTCAGAGGTCTGTCTGTGTTTCTCTGAATCATTGTGCAAAAGGTTCCTCTTCTTCCTGTGGGCTCTTCAACATGCTGCCTTGCACTGTGACACTTTTCCCTGCAGTACATAACATCTCCTGACAAGTTTCAATACTGCAGGTAAACAGAAGTTTTGCCAGATTTATTTTACATGTGAAATGAGGTAATGAATTAAAAGCCAAGTCATCTTTCATTTTTAAGTTAAGGGAAGCACTTCCATTTATTTTAATGGGATATAGATCAGGCTTTTCTTTTTTTTTAACTTAAAGAGTTTTCCCGTCATTGAAAGAAAAATTTATCATATCTAGAGTGATTAATGCCAAAGTCTGTGTCTGCTGGAAGGGACTCAATGTCTGACAAAGCATAGTACTTGATTGAAGGGTAGCTCTTCACTGGTGGGTCTGAGCTGATGATCCGTTCCACCTCCCATTTACAGGCTATCAACTCCTAATCAGGTGGCACTGGGAAAAGGGCAGCACTTAAACGATGCAAGCTTAAACAAAAAAATTGTTGAGTATTATAAAATAATAACAAAAATATCTTGTTTACATTGTGCAGTAGCCCTCCAAATTTTGTGGACTGAGAGACAGCTAAAAGGATCTGGGAAATAAAGACAGTGTTTATGCCTTTTAAATACTTGTTTTATACCCTGAGTTTCTCATAGCCATATGTCCTTCAGATGCACATCACTCACATTGTATGTCCAAGTGCACATTGCCCTGCGTTTGCAATTATTGCCCACCACCCTCCATAGGTGACATTTCTGGCACTTAGACCTGACAGAAACAAGGCTTGATCCTTATCTGTCTCTTCTGGCTTAACTAGAAGGTTTCTTAATCTTCTCCTGGACATCTGATAAGCAGAGGTGGTTTCGGCACTTGCAATCCAAGCAGCCTGTGTGTCTGTGAGCAGCCTGCCCTGACAAAGGGGTGCTAGACATTATTACTCCATAGGGGGCTGGAAGGCATCACTATGGGTCCCAAGCACAAAGACAGTTAACCGCAGAAGATGAGGAGAATGAGCTGTGTGAAGTAAATGTTTCCATTTATTCCTTTATTAAGCAAGCTCTTGGGAAATTCTTTTTGATTGCTTGAGGCTGCCACTTGATTCAAGAAAGCCCACTGAGCCTTTTATTATCAGGTTCGTTTTAAAAAGCATTTTGCTTCAACAGTACTCCAAATGCTTTATTATCCATTTTTATTAAGCATTACAATGAGAAGGTAAAGCTGATTATGCCTCTCCCATGCACTGCAGATTGGCTTGGCCTCGTGCATTTTAATGGACTCATTGTGCTGGCCTCCCGCAGTGGCCACAGCTCCACAGCGAGGGGAGCAGGGGTCTGCAACTTTTCCTTCCATTTGCAGAATGATCTGCCTTGTTACCGAAAGCTGGGGTGATGGCTGCTGTAATAAAAAGGAGACATCACTCGGGAGATGGGTATCTGAGTACAAGCAAAGTTTAGTAAGGCTCAGATTACCATCCTGACAGCAGGGGATTCAAAACTTTTCTGACTGAGAATTAAAATCCCAGTGGGGCAGACTCTCCTCTGATAGTCATAGCACCTGCAACCCTCGGGATAAAACACGGTTTTACGGCAAGGAGAACCTGCCCTACAGCCACATCATGTGTCCCTTTATTCTATCAGTTCCAAAGCAATGAAAGTGAAAAACCAAAAAAACTTCCAGTGAATGTGTTTATTACTTGGAGTAGCTTTCTGAAGACTCAGTTTTGGCAAGGTTTATCTTCAAATCCGGTATAATTTTTGCTCCTCATTGATGATCTGCAAATCTTCAAACCAAGAGATTTGGGGATTTCCTAGCTGCAGCCCAGGCCTATTCAGTGGGGAGCTGACATTCTCAGGCTGCAGGAAAAGGGACCTCAGGTCTGTCTGCAAAGGTCTGATGTGTGTGTCTGTGCACTACACCCAGCAATGCAGCTCAGAGGAGGGGAGATTTGGCAAAATTTGTGAACAGGAAAATATCCTCTGTGAGTGCAGAAAGAATGCACGTGAGTATGACACAGGCTGCACTGATTGCTGTGCTAGCAGCGTGTCAAACTTTCTTCATCTCCTTTTCTAGAAATGAAAATGCTGCTTTCATGACTACAAGATTGTGATTTCTCAAAGCAATCACAAGAGGGTTTTTTTTCTTTAGTTTCTGTATTTTCTGTAGCTGTTAATACAGTTCCTTTTTCTCAGGTAAACTCTCATATATGCTTTTTAATGTTAGAAAAGTATTTTCAAAAGCCTTATTATCAGAATCAAGTTAATGAGATAAAAATTTGCCACCATATTGCTCAGTGTTCTTTGGTGTATTGTGACTGGATCAAATTTTTGTAGTAAATCATAGTCTCTCATAGTTTACCACATTTAGGCTTCATTTGCATGAATTCTCTGAGACTTTTCCTCTCAAAAGACTTAAAGGTAAAACTCTTTTGGAAGTCTGAGGTAGATACACAGCTTTCAGACCGGACTTCTTTTCCATCAGTATCTTAATAGTTTATAGATATGACATACCTGACAGTCCTTCATGTTAAACTTGTGCCTTTGTATGCATCAGAGGGTATTTGCTTCCCTTCTGTCCTTTGCCTTAGCTCACACCACTCTTCATCTGCTGAGTGATGTCAGTGTTTCAGTGCCATATACTCAGGTCAGTATTTATCATCTCCAATTTGGTATCCCCTCTTTCCATACAGTATGACTTCTCCCATTTGACCATGACATCTCATTTAATTTTGTATATTCAATTTATCACATGCCATTTACTTTTAATCACATTTTGTGCTTCCGTCTAATACATTCTGAGTTCTTTTGTCTGCTCTTCGAAAACTAATTTTGAATATATTTTGTTTCAAAACATTTTATGCTATGCAATGTCTTGCATGTATTACTTTCATATTTCTTCAGAAAATTCAATATAGAGCAATGTATTTTGCAGGCCAGTCTCTTAAGTTCCCTTCAGCTGTGTCTCTCCCAGACTGGTCTCCGTGCAGATGCCTACTGAAATTCAATATGCAATATGAGCTAAAAGGCTAAACAAATGTCTTATATTCTAACACCAGATATTTTCCTATTGTGTTTTGGTAAGGAACAGAGTAGGAGAGTAGGATCCAGTGTTTCTGACTGCACTGGGGTGGGTAATGCTTCTGGGAACATGATGAGACCTGATGACCAGCAGTAGGGGAATAGTTACTGCTCCTGTTGGCTTCTGTTCACACCATTGTGTTCAGAGTCTTCTCACCTGTAAGCAATACAGGAAAGAAAAAACAAATTTTCTGGTCCAATCTGTAGTTTGCTGGCAGCACTTTAACATATAAGCTAAACTATTCTTATCATTGTTTCTTCTGTAACGAGGGTTGGGGTCCAACTTTTATTAATCTGAAGTAACTTAGGTCTTTCCTTTCACAGAAAACAGTAATATAGTTGCGGTTGCTCAGACACCTAGAGCCATCACCTGAAGCCATTCAGCTCTCCCTCTGCTCTGCCATTCACCCCAGAGGCCTGTCCCTGCTGCCATGCTTTGGAAAGCACTCAGTGTAGGCAGCTTGCACTGTTATTCAAGTAAGTCTAGCACTGGAGAGCTCCAGATGGGTTCTACTTGCTGATGTATACCAAAGTGCTTTTCCTAGAAACTTTGAACATCTGTTATTCTTGGTGGAAGGACCAAAGTTAGGATATGTGTTGAACAGAATTCTTTTTTTTACCAAAGTTAGGTTTATAGGGAAGAAATGTACCAAAGATAAATTTCCATAATATTTTCAGCCAAAAAAGCTGGAACAAAAATTTTTTTGAATTATGGTGAAATTTCAGCTGAGACGCAATGTAGAAGCAGAACTGAGAAGAGGTAAAATTAGTTTGAACAACAGGAGAATATGATCTATGAAAGTGTGGACTAATCTGTCAGGAAAACATTAGTCCCAGTACCTTCATTATGGAAATCAGATTTGACAAATAATCATTAGAACACTGATCAATCCTTCTCTGGCCTTGCGGGATGTGGTAAACCTCAGACCACGGGTACTGCTAGGGCTCTATAAGCAAGTTCTATTTTCAATTCTCTTTTATTGCCTCCCTGAGTTTCTAAATTAACATGATGGATGTGAGGAGAGATTATTACTGTTGCTGTTTGGTATTTCTTTCAACCTCTTTCATTTTGTGAACACTTTATATTGAGGTGGGAATCAGTCACATTATTTTACGTTGACACGGTGCTTACTAAATTGAAGAATGGTGCAAGCTTTGAATAGCCATGCCCCACAATTCCATCTCAACGCGACACAGCAGCCTTGAGCACTGATATGGGGAGCCATATACAAAGCTTCTCCTCTAATATTCTGCACAGCTATAGGAGATAACAAGTTGCTGCAGCCTGTGACAAAAGAGCAGTTCAAAGCTATTGCTGCAGTCTTGGGGCCAGGTGCCATCCCCTCAAAGTTTAAAAGGACATTTATGTATGAATGTCTTCAGTCCTTTAGACTCATTACTGTGATACATGCCAATCCATTTCTCTATTCTGTAACTCAGTTCTCTACTTTGTCAGGTCCTATATAATTTAGTTGGGTTTGTTGTGTTTTTTTAAACTTGATATTGAAAGACCAATAGAGTCAATACGTGATAACTTTCTTGCAGGAAGCTCATATCTTTCCTCTACAATTTTAGTCTTGTTAAATGGGTACGGAAGCATCTGGATGAAAGATGGACTACCCCACAGAGCTTGAAAACAATTATGATAAACACCATATAGGTTTTGGACTTTGTAAATGTTTGTTCACATGGAAAGATTTAGTTGATTGCAATGAAAAGGCCACATTAGGACCTTGCCCAGCAGTGGAGTAGGGTGGGTAGTCGAGGGGGAGGAAAGGAGGAGTCTGAAAAGCCAAAGGAAAACTCGAGGGACTTTCAGTACGGCCAAGATCGGGTAGGATAGATGCCCCCTCTAGTGGATTTAGCGTTTTACTATAGAAGAGAGGAAATCTGTCTTCTAAACGCACAGTGCTTGGACAACAGGAATTCTTCATGCATTATGAAGGGAAAAAAAGCATCCGTGAGAGAAAGAAGCAGTTCTTGGACATACCTGAGTAATACAGAAAGGGAAAACACGTTGGGGATGAATCGAAAAATAAACCTCTAAGCCCCCAAACTATGTCTCTTCTGTAACTCGGCTGTTGTTCTGAAATGCTTAGCAGCATATGGATGAAATAAATGGGAAACAACTGGGAAATACTTGGTCTGTTGCAAGGTTAGAGGCATTGCCAGAAGCCCTGAATGTAACTTCTTTGTTGTGCTGTTGAGGGAGCTGTTAGTGTGTCACCTTTCCAGCAGTTTCCCCTCCTCTCAGGCTGAAAGGATGACTGCATTAAATAGCCTATTCCTGCCTATGTAGAAATCCCATACTAGCCTGATTCTCTCTGGATAATCGTACAATCAAAGGAAAGGTGGGGGCATAGGAACCATCCTGCATCTACTTCCTCTTATGTGTTTGCTGAGGTGCTGGAGGACATGGGAGCATTGTCACACACAGGCAGAGGCTAAGCTGGGCACTGAACAGGTCAGTCTGGGGAGACCTAGCAGTCACAAACTTTTCCTAGAGCTGTCCCAAAAGACAAGGAAGCAGCAGTAAGCAGCTGAGAACAGAATTCCTTAGTTTTTAACTCATCCCGAAGTACTTGCCTTATCCTCTAGCTTCATCCTTGCCGGTCTCCATTAGTCTCCTCTCTCAGTCTCTGGAGTCTCTCTGAGTCTCCAAAGGACCTCACCTTTCCTTCCCCAGCTATTTCTGGTTTTCAGTCCCATCACTGTAATTATCACAAATCATCTGTCTGACCAGATCCTCCTTCCAGCAGCAGTTTCCTGATGCCTTTATCCATCCACCTTTAATATCCTCTTGCCAACCCTTAAGTTTCTAAACCAAAATCCAGTTATGAGTTTGTCTCTTCTTGTTACTATATCCCACTTCTTCCTCCTTTCCCCCAGTGCCCATTTCTTTAATTAGGCAATGTCCATTTAAGTCTCCCTAACACCACAAAACCAGAACCAGTTTTCTTACCCTACACCACTTCTCCTATAGATATTGATAAGCTCTCTGCTGCATGTACTCCATCTATATAAAATGTCTGAAGAGTTTAGAAACCAGTTCTTGGTAGCATCAGCTGAGTAGATGCATATTTCAGGCTTTGAAAACTGCAGAGTATGGCCAAATGTGAGTTGATACTGGCAGCACAAAGTGAAGCACTTAGCTGAACAAGGGCACACCTCCTTTGAAGCACAATTTGAGAGAATTTCAAAGGCAAGCTCATCTGTGTGGTTTTAGAAGAGGCTGGCACCATATTACCCCACACCCCAGTCTAATTCTTAAAGAAAAGTGCGTATTTCCGTTATTTCAGGTATGCTTCAATGACAGGCAGAAGCTTACTTCAAAATTTCAGTTCCAGTAGTTGAAGGGTTGCAAAACCCTATGTACCAGAAAATGTAGCAAAAATGTGATGTGAAGCATTGCAGGCCTTGAAGTAGCATCCCTGAAGAGGAATTGCTATTTCAGGCTGTGTAATCTCATAGGACAGGAAAATATGAACACCTCTCCTGGTGTTTGTAAGCTCTTACACTGTCATGCAATGTCACAGAAAGCAACATGCAAGTCACTTCCATTCCAACCAGTCTGGCAAATCAGTTCAGTGTGTTTTTTCCTAAAATTTGGGCTGTGGGACTGCTAGTTGATAGAACTCTGTCTTTTACTATGTTTAAAAGCAAAAAGTAGAAAATGTTTGATGATAAATAGAACTCTGTAACTCATGAGAAAGGTTGATGCTTCTTCATAATCTAAAAATTGTTTATTGATCTGCTGGTTTATGATGTTGCATGTTGGCAAATACATTTTGTTTTACACTGTGTTTTTCTGATCTTTTTGCTATATTTAACCTGTCACGCATACACATTACTTGAAAACATCAAATGCAATTTCAGGTTGAATGTAATTTTGATTGATCCCAGATAATCAACCATTTCTGAGCTGCTAAGTTTTATTTAGGAATAAGTTCATCTCTCTAAGGCAGAGGAAACAGTTGAGGAGAAAGAGGTAAAGAGTGAGTTTGAAAACTGAACTGGTTTAAAGGCCAGCATTCCCCACCCTTCCCATCCCTCAGGGCGGGTAACCTGCAAACAGGGCAAGGGATCAGCATATTGCCAATGGATGCAGCTGGAGAGGACAGTGGTGGAGCTCTTTTCAAAGTTCTCTTCTCAGCCACTTTGGCCATCTTCTGGCTCCAGATCAGTGATTTTACCCGATTTCACTTCTTCTCTGCTTCCCCAGCCACATGTGAACTTGCCAGCTCCCAGCAGCTACACTAATCAAAGATCATTTTCCTTGAGTATTATACCAAAACTCCCATTCTAAGATTTAATGGCTGTTATTTTTGGAAACTGCAGGTCAGGTCTTTCAGCCCACTGTTAACCTTCCAAACAATGAGCTAAACTAAAGGATTTCTTTGGCTTTTAAGGACTGCACAACAATCACCCACTGTGAAAACTGAGAACTGTTGGCCCCTGAGTTGTCTCCCTGTGCAGACGATGGGAAGGATTGGGAACTGAAGACCAATGCTTTCAGGCGCTGCCAAGCAGGAAGGGTCTGTTAGGTATTGTCCAGAAATGCCACAGGCAGCAGATGTGCAGTGATTATCTTAATGGCAGGCTCTGTTATCCAATTATCCTTCAGCTTAAAGGGGAATAAATTCCTCAGACTTTTAAGGTTTCTCTCACAGGCAGAACAAAACATGAATTATATCTGTCTGGACTCCCACACAATGAGCCACATTGCTCCAGACTCATGGCAAAATATCATTAAGCTGCCAGTTAGACAAAAATATTTTTATGTGGTTACTCCAATGCCCCTTAGACAATCCTGTCAGAAGCCACTGGCTAACTCCTAAATAATCACAAGTCCCAAAGAGCACATCCAAGACAGACATCCCTCATGAGACCATTCCCCCTCAGTGGGGTTCTAACAAGACTGAAGCCCTGGTTCTAACAAGACTGAAGCCCTGGTCAGCTGCTCTTCCCAGCCTGGCTTGGGTCACAGGCTCAGGCAGAGGACTCAGTTGTCACTCCTCTCCTGACTGCCTCAACTTGTTAGCAGGGCGCTTGTTGGCCTTTTTGTTTTGTCAGGCTGGCCTTTTTGTCAACCTGATGTTTAATGCAGGGTCCATAAGGCAGCTCTGGGAGAATCCAGCTCTTTCTGTTCTCCAGATGCGTTCTGTGTTGTCTTTCCACATTAACCAGGAGAAGATATTTCAACCAGCGTTCTGCATCCCCTACTGCAATTCAGAAAGCTGAGTGGCAGGTAATGGGGAGGAGAGTGAGAAAAGGAAGATGTGTGTTTTGTTCATGGAAGTAAGCTTCTGCAGAAGGACTAGAGTAAGTAGTTTTGAGGGAAAGAAAAGGAAATGTCCCTAGAGCTCACCTTACACCATACCTTGCTTTTCTAAAACTGAGTTTACTCTCTCCCGAGGGATGCTTTTTCCACACTAAATACTCAGTCATGCTTTTGCTTGACATGCATTGCTAGCAATGGCTTCCAAACACACTTTCTGAGGCATCAGAAAAAACTCTTTTCATGGCTGTAGCAGGGTGGTTATTTAATGGATTCTCTTTAGATACCCAAGAGAGCAGGCATCTGCTGCATGCTAAAAGCAGCATACAGATGCTGGGAATGAACAGAGAAGGACAAGTCCCAGGGAAGCCACTCGAAAAGAAACCTGTCACAGACTCATGGGCATGGTTGTCACGGTGTCTTGTCATTTCAGGTGGAAGATATTTCCTCCCCAGTCAATGAAAGGCCCAGAAACAGAAGTGCTCATACTGCTGATGCACTTCCACATGCAGCTATAGATACCATTTACAGTTTTTGTGTCAAATGAATCTGCAGTGGCAAGAAAAAATTTTGGATGCTGGCAGACAAAGTCTGTAAACAACTTGTCAAATAAATTACAGCTGAAATGCTGCTCTCCTGAGGTGCGACCATGGTCCCATTAAGGGATCTCGCCTCGTGCAACCCTTTGAAGGAATCTTTTTCTTTCTGGAAATTTTTCTCACTAGAAACTCAGTTCAGAGTTAAAGGAATGTTTCCCCAATTTTCCACAAAGGATTAGGAAATGTTTGCTGTCTCTCACCAGCACAGTGTAAGTAGTTTTATCCCTATTTATTCCCTATTATTCTCTATTGCATGGGGAAGGAAGAGAGATACAGCAATTTTTTAGGAATTCTTGAAATACTTCCCAAAATTCCATTAAAACAACAGAACAGGAATGTCAACCTGTTATTACTCTGTATATTGAAACATCACACAGTTTATCAATGTATGAAGATATATATATATGTAAAATATATATAAAGGACCTTTGAATTTCTGCTCTAAAATCCATTGTTTTTACTTTCCTTATTTAATGATAATGATCCTTACTTAATGATAATGAGTTTCTCTTCAGGACAACTGTAGTGGGAAGCTTAGAAAATTCAGGATCTAGTCACATTTTGCAAATAAAATATGTGGGGAAGAAAAAAACCAAAACAAAATACCACCTCCTCAAAAAACCGTAGACAACTTAAACCTAAGGATGTTTTTTAAATTGTCTTTCTTGTTTTGTCTTTTTTTTTCTGTTCTTAGAAAATATTCTGTAAATATAAAGGTGATCTGATGTCTTCTGATGCTTTTTCTAGTTATCTGCCCAGCCATGGAGTTACTCTACTATTGTCTGCCCAGATTAAAATATTCTCTGCAGCTGCCTGTTTGCATTTGTTGGGTGTCTGTGTCTAAGGAAAACCACAGTACCCAGGGTTAGAAAATGCAGGACAGTTATCTCCTTCTTCCCTGTGGTCAGTTTTGTTACCCTTTTCCAGGGAAAATGAATCCAGTCTTATGATCTGGCTAATTCAAGTTCGCTTTAAATGGCCCATGGAAGACTTCATTAATGGAGAACCCAGTCTAGGTTAACAGCTGCAGCATATTTTTTCTTCTCTGTTTCTCTGCAGTTCTGAGCAGACTAATGTGACAATTTTCAGATAAGAAGAGAATATGCACAGTACAGTTTTTCTTGAGCACTTGGCTAATTTTGCTCCCTCTTCATCTCCTGTGGAAAGTGTTGGTTATTGACTCTTCCCTTCCCTTAGAATCTCCACATCAGGAGAGGTGGAAGCAGAGCCACACCTGCCCTTTTGAGTAGCCTTGATTCAGAACTCAAGCATTCATTAGCATGGGAGAAGTAACCAAAGTTTCCTTATGGGACAGAGTAATTTAGTAAATTTACTAAATTTTGGATCTTGTGGAAGCTTTGCAGATAAGGTCTGACAGGACCCCAAAAATGGCATGATTTTTCAAAGCTGGCAGCCACTTGAGTACATGGACTGTATTTGTGGTAGGCCTCATAAACCCTGTCCAAGAAGATGACAACACCTTCAGTCCTGAGCTCTTGTCTGAAAGCCAGCTATAAAGTGATCGGTGAAGTTTTTTGGGTTTGTTTTGGTTTCAAAACTGATTGTGTTTTCACACAAGTAGCAGCTGCTGGTAAACTCATGCTACGTGACAGTTTCAGCTTTCTTTTCACTGTTAAAAAATAAGTCTTAGCCTTTCAAGGTAACAGATGCAAGTTTAAAACTAATGTAGCCGGAAGGTGAATACAATGTTCAATTATTTATATACTCTTTGGGCTTATTAAATTGGAGGATTATATCAGTGAGTTTCAGTTTATCTGCAACATTTCTATTCAGTCACTGAACATTTCTGTTCCATCCTCTTTGTGCTGCAGTATCAAAAATTACACCACTTATGGAAATGGTTTTATGGGATTATTTCATCCTTGCACAGGGTCCATTCCAAGGTTTTATAAAAATGCTGGCTTTGAAACAGAAAGGAGAAATATTTAGTTCCTTTTAAATACTTAGTTATTTTTCTGGAAACAGCTTTCTCTTACCCCCAGAGGATAGTGCTTTGAGAAATGAGAAACTTGTAGGGCTATTTAAGCTAGAAAAGTCTTCTTATCCTTTCAAATTCTTATCCTTTCAAATGAGGGCAGAAGAGGAATTGTTGTTGTTGTTGTTATTCCTTTGGAGGAAAAAAAGGGCACACAGAAAATGAAGGGTAAACATCAGATTCTCTGTACTGTAGATAAAAATGAACTCTTAGATCCATTCATCAGAGAGCTCTGACTCCACATTTTAAGGAAATCAGCCTTGCTCCCTAGCAATTACCCTGAAAGTGACACAGTGACATTTTTCTTCTAGCATTTACAATCCTCCAGCACCATGTAACACATACAGTGTGGGGCTACATTTGCATATCATCAAGCATTCCAACAGGAAACTGTTCCAGCATCTGCCATGCTGCCACAGTTGCCTGTGTTTTGAGGCATTCAGATGCTATCTTCTCTTTTGAGGTCCTAATCATGGACTAAATATGGGAATATTCTTTCATGGTTATTGTCTAAATGTTCCAAGACAAGTATGAATAAATGCGTCTTCTGGACCAAACATCAGTTCCTACACATTTGTGATCTAAAAAAAGAAAGCCATAGAGGTCATTCCTGGGGTCTGCAGTGCAAGGTTAAAAAACTAAGATTAAGCTTAAAATAAACAATTAAAATATGTTCCACATCAATTTCTTGCTCTTATATCAAGCACTAAAGTTTTGAGAAGTACTGCCAAATTCTGTGAACATTTAAAAACTAGAATGCAGCAAGCACTGCACCAGAGAATCCTCTAAGATTTGGTGCAAAATCCAAATGACATCTAATTTTGAATTAACAAAAGAGGATTAAGACAGTTGCTGCCTCCAATTCTGCTTTCAAGTCAAATTACAGCTAAAAATTTCATGAGATTTAATGACAGTTCCACTGCAACAGTAGCTGCTCCCAGTTTAGTGTTATAAGAAGTACTCACTGAATTATGTTGCTGTTGACAAACCCAAACTTCAGCAGTAATTTTCCCGAAGCTCCCTCATCTCTTCATGAAACAGTAATGTCAGTAAGATATCTAATCATTACACCAGATCTTACATATTTTTCTTTCCCTTCCCAGTCACATTGTCTTTCTTTTTTGTAGAAGTTTGGAGTATAATTTGTTGCTCAAACTTACAGACTTTTTTCAGCATTTCCTGGCAAGGAGGACCTCAGTGGTTTTATGTAGCCATATCAGAACGGAGTGATGCAGCCAGTGCAGCCCCTCAGCAGCCCCTGCCCACTGCCTGGAAGCCATCAACATCCTGTATTTTCATGGCATTGTGTTGCACACTGGTGCTGTGTGAGCACCTGAGTCCAGGCTCTGCACTGTAGCCCTCCATGCCCCACTGCACGATGTCATTGATACTCCAGTCAGAATCTTGCCACTTTCAAGCCTCTGTGTCCTGATTTGAGACCAATTCAGAGGAACATCCAAAATGAAAGTCCTCTGATAGAAGGCAGGTTTCAGCCACCCCTCCCCCACCAGTTTCAGGAAAAATTTTCCTTGGATGAAAGGGAAATTTATTTAACAGAGACAACGCACAATGGGAAAAGAATAATGCTAAATAATAAAACCTCTCACTGTGGAGAGAACCTGGTAAATTCTCAGAGTCCTTTCTTTGGGTGTGGTCTCTCTCATTCTCCTCTTTGGAGCTGGGTCAGCCTGGGCCCCCTCCGGGCCTTGGTGGAAAGTTCTGAACAGTTCCAGAAGAGAAGAAGAAGAAGCCAAAGTCTCAGGGGAAAAAAAAAGTTTATCTCTCCATCTCTCTCTGGAGAAAACAGAGATGAAAACTGGCTGAAAAATATTAAAGGGTGCTTTCTCCACTCTTGGCACCTCAGAAGCACACACCTTGGAGCACAAACTGCTTTGAAAAGTTCATCTGACTTTTTTTTTCTTTCTCTTGCACCCAGTTTTAAAGACACAGAAAGGCACAGAAATCGTGTCTGGCCACAGAGCAGTGATAGGGAATACACATCATAAAGTCACCCCAAGACACTCTGAAAATATGTGTTGAGCCACAGAAATTACTTTTATTTTTTAACATCAAATAGTTATAGACAAAAATAATGCATATTTCATACCCTTCTTTGTGAAACAGGCACTATGTCACCTACTTTTAAACACAGATCTGATAATGTGGGGACATAACTGCATTTGGTGTCATTGACTACGGCTGCCTACAACACTGCCTTCAGGACAGATGTGCCCAGGTTATCTTTATGTTATGCAAGTCAGATTGGTTTTCTTTCCAGACAGGCAGTGGGATCCCAGTGGGATCCATACTTTTGAAAGTCTAAGAAAATAGGGAAAAAAACCCCAACTTCCCCCCCGCCAAAAAACTCCAAGATATTAGAAAGAAAACAACTATTTGCAACTGTTTTTCTTGCCCGTTTTTCCTGATACCTCAATGAGCTAAAGCACAGCTCAGGTCCTGGTGATGATGAGTGACCAGCTCAGTTAATATTTTATTTAGGACTTTTCTTTAAAAGGAATATTTTTCAGGACTAGCATAACTTCAAAGGCTTGGACTCCTGTCCCCAGACTTTGGTCACCTAAGATACAGCCATCTGACCCCACAAGTTTTTGAGGTTTTCAAAATCAGAGGGGCTGAGGTGGGAAGAGACCTCTAGAGATCATCTAGCCCTACACTCTCCTCAAGCATGGTCACTTGCCATAGGTTGTTCAAGCGCGTGCTCTACCAGGTATCAAATATTTGCAAGGAGTAAATCTATGATTCTCTCCATAATTTATAGTAGGTGACAGGCCTCTCCATAGGGAGGTTCCCAGAAGTGGGAGAGGAATCCCACTGAAAGACTGGGAAGAGAAGTTTTGCATCTTGACAAGATACTATCAAAAAGCCAAGGAGACGAGATCTGAGCTCTTCTCCTTCTGACCCAGACTTTTAACCTTTCAAAAGTTTATCACTGGACTTGCTATGTAACAGGGCAAAACAAAACTAATTACACCCATTTTGACCAACTTGCTTGGCTGATGAAAGGGTCTACTGGTTCTCTGCCCATGAAGGTCAGCATTATTAAACAATAATAATGGATTTTGTTTATTTCTGAAGGTGAAAAGCACATAGTGTCACATAGTGTAGAAAAGCAGGAAGAGAGAGGAAAATGAGAGAATACTTATTGATGGTGTTTTCAAAGTACGCAACACCCACACCCTCTGAGTTAACCTCCAGTCAACCAGTGATGGAGAAACATCTTTCCAACTCTTACCTAGACCTGCAAGATCTGCTCATTCCTGCACCTCGCTCTGCTGTGCTTTCTCTCTGAGATGACCTCTATCACACTGCCTCCCGCCCACTCGTCCAATCTCATTTAAAAGCTATTTAGCCACGTCTCTGCTTAGTTACTCCAATCTCTTTCCATTATCTGCCACTACACGACTTCTGCTGCCCTCTGAGCTGCTTGCCTGAAAGGCAAGCTAATGAAATATGCAGCTTTTTAAGGGTCAGCAAACACTTCTTGTCATAATTAGGCTATTTATTTAATAAATGTTGATGAATCCATCTATACATTGAACAGTCCATGGAAGGTTTTGTAGAGAAAGTACCTTCTTTCAACACAATGTTAATAAATGGCAGACTTCTATCAGGCAGACATTAGAATCACATTTGCCCAGGCTACTCTACATGTCATAGTCAGTGAAAACAACATTTGTTCCTGGATTTTTCATATTGTTCCTGCTTTCAGCCTGTTGTAATAAAATCCTCATCACACTCTCTATGTTTTTCATTTGTGTATTGACTGCTATTCTGTTATTTGACGTTACCTACTATGTACTTACTGGCACTTTGTGTCTGCCAGCACACAATGACACCATGCTTATCTAAAATTTTACTTGCAATCTGGATTAATGAAAATTCTAGAATCAAATCTCACTGAAAATTGTTTTACAGAATGCCTTTTTCATCTTGGGTCCCTAATTTAGGACTACTGGCAATTAAGCATCTATGGTGTAGCTCCCACTGTGTTGTTTGACTAGTAACGACAGCTGTGTTCAAGTTGGACAGCTGGAAAGTGAGACTGCTTTTCCTCTGCTTCCACTTCAACATGTGTAAGTTGGCTGTCTTAGTCAGAAAAGGCTGCTCTAGGAAAAACACAAGTACCTACAGGAGGATACCTGAGCAAGTTAATAGGCATGTGACAAACTGTTGTATTGCTTGTTTCTCTCCAGGATCCGTGTTGCAGCTGCACCAGCAAAGTGAATAGGGGTAGAATGTGGGTGTGAGCACTGACCTGCTGTCATCCATACGGCTTAATTACTACTGTAGTACCTGAAATCATTTTTTTTCATTTATGGAAAGAAGAGGGAGTAGTGACTGGTAGGAAATGGGTAGGGAGAGAAGGCATGAAATATGACAATAAGGCAATCGATGACTTTTTTAAATGTGTCAGGACAGCTACCAGATTTTCTTTTCTCTAAAGGCCTTAAGTACTCCTAAATAATAGATGAAAAATATAATAAAATAATTTTTAGAAGAAGCATTAGAAACTTCACCTATCTCCCTGTATATGCAGTTATTTAGACTGAATAGACTTCAGATTCTTTTTTGCAGATTTGTCAATAATTTTTAACAGTTGATGGAAATGTATTGGAGTTCTGTCCTTTGAAGGTAATCTGAAAATAAAAGTTTTTTTAAAAAATTTTTTTAAAAAATTATATATTTTGCCTTTTAAGTAGAAGAAATTGCTCTTAGCTTCCTGAGTTCTTATCTTAATTTAGTGGCTTAGCTGCCACATCTCTGCTGTTTTGCAAAAGTAATTTTAACAACAGATGGACCCAAGATCTCACTGGAGTTGCCTCTTTTAGAGGACATATCCCACTCTCTTCTCCTAGGGCTGTCAATACATGTTACCCAGTGGCCAGTGTCACTTGCCAGAGTGACAGTGGTCATGATCAGGGAAAAAGCAAGCTCAGTTTATTGCCTCTTTGAATAGATATCTGAAAAAGGGTAGGAAACAGCCCATGTCCTTGAAGTGTAACTTCTCACTATGAAGTGTGCAAAAAGCTTATAGTGTTGTCACACATGCCAACATGTCCATTGCAGGTGCTGAAAGCTAAATGAGCTGAATCCCAGCGTGACTGATTTGTGTCTCTGATGTTGCTAGCTGTGAACAGAGGCCCAAGTATTTCACCTTGAAGTATTCTTCTTATGCCAAGATCAGGAAATGTACGACATCCTGCTGATATTCAAAATTAACTTTACTTCTGGGAAACCTGAGCATACATGATGCCTCCAACTAAATTGGTTTTCTCCTCTGTTTGGAGGTGCCCATGAAATCTGGAGCTGTCTAGAGTTGACACTAATTCTAGCACCTGAGACGTTCCTGTCTGTGAAGTCAAATTAGTCAAATTGGTGTTTATAATTCATCACTGTCTTTCTGAACATGGAATCTCATAAACATTTGATGGTAGTCTTGGAAGTCACCAGGTATATATGACTAGAATGAAAGGAGAGAAGAAATCAGGCTTCTGAAATCATGTAGCATTACTATCCTTATCTAAAATAAAAGCAAACTTTGAAGAAAGAATGGACCAGATTCCAAGTACTTCTGGGCAAGAACTATGCTTTTTTACCACTACTAAGAGATTAGAACATCATCGTAAAAGTCATGGTCCTTTTATTGTGTAAGGCAGACAGGATCTAATGGGGGATCATTAGATAAAGGACTGTGTTTGACACTGTTCAAGTACATACACAGAAATGATTCACAGAGACTGGGCTGCCTGTCACTTAATATACTTCAGGCGTAATTCTGTCAAAATTTAAGACAGCACCATAGAATTTTAAATATGTTTAATTTAATAGGTTGCCTCATGACATTTGTATGTTGTTTGGGAAGGTGTTATTCCCCTGTTCTGGTGAGGTGGCCAGCCAAGCTTTCTAGCCCTGAATGCTACTTCTTATTGTGACCTTTGAAAATCTGCAATCAGGGCTGTAATTGGAGATGATCATTTGGCAGAGAACAAGAGGGATACTGATGAAATGCTGGAGGATTTAAGGTCAGAGAGAATAACCATTTTCTTCCAAAAGTGAAAAGAGAGGAAATGCAAGAATCTATAGGCCAATAATGATGTAATTAGTAGATAGATACAAAGAGAAAAGAGACTGAATAGTTAACATTAGCCATTAAAAAAAAGCCATACAAAACTGCTATAATTTTTGTTCAGATAACAACTCTACTTGGTGATGGGAATATAATGACAATTTCCATTACATGTGAAAGGTCAGTAATAGGAACCAAGGGCCAAATTCCATGGTGCTCTGTAACTATATTTATCATTGCCCTTTTTGTTCCTGCAATACGAGTAAATTTTGCATAAATTTCTTTAATTACTCTAGCTCCATTAGGATGAAACACAGCTTTGGCAAGAATAATAGAGGGAGACATTTAGATATGATTGCCACCTTTTAGAGTCACTGATTTGCAAAGTGCTAGGTGTCCATTTAAAGCTGAGAGATGGTAAAAACTATTTGTTTGCCTACTCAGTCCTGCACAAAGCCATTGTGTTGGGGTTGATCGTTTCAGAGAAGGCTTGAAGAGGGTTCTGAAGGAGGTAACTTCACATTCAGCAATGTTTGCTACCCTTTGGAACAAACCTAAAAAACCCAAACCAACAATATCCGCATTCATTGATCACAACACTGAAATGGAAAATATTTTCAGAGAGGTTAAATTGGGGGATGAAATACCTTATAAAGCTGGAACCTGGTCTTACTTTCTCCAGGAATCTAAGAAGCTACGGCCGATACTGAGGACAAATGTACTGAAACTGTCCCTTTCCCAGTTGTCAAGTTGCTGTCAGACAACTGCAACCAGAAGATCTAATTTAATGAGCTCATGGGAGAAAAATAACCCTTATCTTGATTTTTTTTTTGGACACTGTCCTGCCTCCCCCCTTCTTTTCTGGATGTATTTCGAATTTCTGACTCACTTTGTTATCTGTGGCACAGTAACTATCATGAGAACATCTTTTTGGGGCTTAATATCATCAGAAATGTTGATGTGACATTTGGGGTTTTTTTCAGACCATCCAATCTGCTATAATTAATAGTCTTGCAACTGCCTTTATTTAGAATTTGTTGGGGGTTTTTTTTGGTTTTTTTGTTTTTTTTTTTTTTTCTTGCTTTTTTTTTTCATTTTGCTTGTATTTTTCTTTTAAATAGGAAATATTCCTTCAACTGATGTAAGCTTCAGAAGTAAAAGTGCTTCAGCCCGCCATGATGCCTGATGTTATTCCTCCTCAGGTGCAGTTCTTGTCATTTCCCTTTGCTGAACTTCTGGAGGACTCACGTCTTCAGGAACATGGTTGTCAAATTAACAGATCCAGCACCTTGTGCAAAATGGGGTGTAGAAGTATCCCAAAAACTTCTTAGGAGAGCAAGGAGCTACTGAGCAACGATGAACATGCCAAGGGCACGGTCCAGTTCATAGACTTTAGAGTGAGGATATGGCCAGCTAAGACTTGGGCCATAAGGAATGTCTGGTGCTTCTGAGACTGGGAGTAATGCTGTCCTTCCTGCTAGAAACACACTGTTTGAGGAGCTGACTTGCCACCAGAAGCAGCTGCCAGACAGGTTTAGTTGCATCCAGGAGGATTAACAGGATCTGTACAGAGACCCTCCAGAGGCAAGAGACGGAACTTGCACCACATCAAAGGAGGGACACCCAGAAGCTGTAATGGTTCAGGGGTGGGTGACAGAGATGGAGGAGGTTGCAGATGTGAGACTGGAAAGCAGAGGAAGGCTCCTACTCCATCTTCAGACTGGCAAGACCAGGTTCAGTGCCCTGGAAAGTGACAGAGGAAACAAACTCCATCATGAGGGGCTTCAGATTTGATCAAACTTGAATAAAGCATTTGCACTGGGAAGAAGCAACAGGTGAGAGTGGTTGGAGATTTCCCTTTGTGGAGGACAGAAACATTCACCTACCATCCACATATGCGATCACAGATCAACCCAACACAACAAATTCTCTGATCAGGCAGAGGAGCAAGACTTTGCATAAAAGAACTTTAGAGGAAACATGCAGCAGTGATGTCTTAGGCACCTAAGCAGGCCAGGGACTGTGTCTGTAGACTGTCCTGTTAGAATAAGGTATCTGTATTTTACTGAGGTGAGTTTCATGCATCTAATATCCATTTAAATACCCAGTACCACTGGTCACAGTATGCTGTCCTTCAGATACCTCTTTCCCATGTGTGGTCAAAGTAAGTGGTCATGCTTGTTGTGTGGCTTGTGCAAGACACACTTCCTGAAAGGAGCTGTGGACTTCTCCAACATACAAATGGAAAGATGTTCTCAGAATCAGAAGGCTATATGCTAAAGGTCATGTCATGTCCACTTTCTTGACCCTCCAATGCACACCAGACGAATCTCACAAAACAGCACAACTGATTTCTTCGATTTTTAGAGCTGAGGAATGTGACTTTGCTATCAGTGCAGCCACAAGCAGAATGTACAGAAGCTCTGGGAACATCTTGGAGAAATTAATTTATCAAGGGAATATTGAAGTCATAACAGGTCCCAAGGGAGCGCCAGTCAATGTTAAAGACTTTGTACTGTAACTAGCTGGTAGTGAGGATGGAGTTTAAGCTTTTGCTCTTCCATCCAAAATGCACAGCCCTTTTAAACAAAATTGGTCTTCATGTATGTCACAGGAATATTTCCTTTAACTTGCTTTTTAATTTCCATTTTTCTTGGAATGCTGCATGTTGTAACTGCATAGTTAGTTGTGTAACCATGTAAGCCCTGTTTACTTGAAATTGATACGGAAAATTGCTGAGATGGTTTATCCCTTCCTGGCAAATACCTTTCACAGGATGATGCTAAATAGGAAAAACTGATAGATTTCTCTTCTACCCTATCTGGACCTTATCCAGATTTCCGTGAATGACTGGAAATATTCCCATAAGTTTTCAGGGCACATAGACTCTTTGGAGAGCTGTAAGGGAGGCGGACCACTCTCAGACTTCTTCCGCTGTTCTCATAGCAAATGCAGAGACAGATTTCTGGGAATGCTGAACATTTTGTGTGGAGTCCGTGAGCCTCTTTGGGTTCATTGCTATTTATAATAGTTGTTGATTATACTCCACTTTTCTCCCTGAAGGTCCCAAAGGACATTGCAAACATTTGGTTGAACAGCAACCCCCAGATCAGTGGCTGTTTCAACCCAGATGCTACCAAACTGAGGCATAACAACTGCTTAGTGCTTGGAGGCAGGGAAAACAGTGGTGTCTTTAATCCTCATACCTCTGTCTCCTACGCATTTTGAAAAATTTGAAATATATTTTCCCGGATTTCATACATCAGATATTTCAGCTGGAAGAGCATTTCTTAAAATCAAAGTGCTCATAAATCATAGTAGAATGACTGCTGTCCATCAACTACATGAAATAAGGCACCTACCTACTCCAGACATTCTAGTGAGAAAGAATTGATCCTGAAGTATGCACCCAGATGGGCCTGCCCATCCTTGTTGGGGTGGCCTTGTCTCCACCATTAAAACTCTGATCTTTTACATGACTCAGAATTTTATCCAATAACTCTTAATATTCACCTTGGAGCTTTTAGAAAGCTGTCCTGTATTGCTTTCAAGTATTCCAGTAACAAAAACCATTCCACAGCAGCTGATGCATTGTCCCAATAATTTATTGTACTGCCTCTTAGAAGGCACAGCTCATTCTTGCACTAAATTTGGTTAATGTCTTCTTTCAGCCGAGTGCACTGAGCATGCAATTCTCAGACACCGCGTTTACGTGCATAAATCTGCTCCAATAATAAACTTTTGGTATCTGGTTTGCTTTATCTAGGGAAGATATTATAAATTTATTCTTTTTTGTTCTAATTTATAATGTGCTCTTGGAGTCCTGGCGTTAAATGAATTTAACACTTTGAAAAAAAAAATCTTTCTAGCTAACATGATTTTTCTGGATTAACTTGTGTTCATGACTAAAGCTCCTTCCTTTCCTATAGCAACTTTGCTATGTCTTTATAAGTAAACTGAAGAGAGTCTGGCCTTGGTCTCAAGCACATTGCATGGCCATGTGTGCTGTTAAATATTCAGCACTCTCCATGGCATGAGTTTGGCTTGAGCAAACTGATTTCCCCCACCAAACAAATGAGGGAATAGTGATATTTCAGAAATCCAAGGGTGGGTAGGAGTAGGATGCCCACAGCGCTTATTTGTTTTCAAAGTCCCTGAGATGCACTCAGTGAGGCCTCCCCAGCTGAGCATGTGGTGTCAGCTGTGTGGGGACAGGCAATGCCTCATTATTTTACTCACAGAGTATAAGCACAGCTTCTATGCAAGCCTAAGTAAGCATTATGGAAGAAGTCATTAGGAAGAAATTCTGTACTGTGAGGATAGTGAGGCACTAGAGGAGGTTAGACAGAGAAGCTGTGGATGGCCCATCCCTGGAAGTGTCCAAGGCCAGGTTGGGTGGGGTATTGAGTAACCTGGTCTAGTGGAAGGTGTCCCTGCCCACGGAAGGAAGGGTTGGAGCTAGAGTGATAATTAAGGTCCCTTCCAACCCAAACCCTTCTATGATTCTATGACTATGGCAAACTACAGGTGTGTATTAATAAAACTATTAGGCTTGTTCAGAAGGAAGGGGAGGCTCTTGACATCACCAAGGGGCTGAGGACCTGCAGCCCATCCAGAGCAGCTGGGGAACACCTGGCTGGAGCTGTTGGATGGCTGGTAGGAAGCTGTAGGTGCACAGATTATTGGTCCACTGAATGAGCAGTTGTCACACACCTAGAGGACTGATCCAGCTCCCTCCCTGTGTGCTCAGAGTGCTTCACACCTCTCTGTGGCTGGGAAATCTGCAGAGTATATATACTGTATATGCAGTAGCCATAGGGATGCGTGCAATTGTTACCATCCATAATGTGTGTTGACAGGATGAGTCAAAACATCCATTCTGTTTCAGTGCTGTTTTATATATAACACCCTACCAGCTGTGTGCAGGAGACATATCCACAGAGGTATGTAGGTGCTTCACCATTTTTAGAAGCCAGACTCCTCCAGTTTCACAGGAAATAGATATCTAAATGCCTTTGTAGTGTGAGTAAAAAGGTCTGAAGGGAGAGTGGCTAATATTTCAATATCTTCCTACTCTCTCTTTGCTCTTTCTCTCCTTATTTCTGTTGTGTTCTTCTTACATTAGGCACAACAATATTTTTTCTGAATTTGAATGAGTATACATTATGCTACTGTTTTATAATAATATTGCTATAGAGATTATTTTGGCAAGTAAAATTGCCCCCTACATACTGTGATGAAAATATAGCACATTTTAGAATTCATCTGAGTCAGATTTAATTTCTTGACAAGTTGTACATTTAAAAAAAAAGTTATTTCATAAAAATTAACCATAATGCTTATTCAATCATCTGTTGCAACCATCTGCTCCTGATATATTATTTTGATTTATCATCCGAAGCCTGGCAGGACCCCATCCTGTCCCCAAGGAAGTCAACTGCAATTTTATTATTCCCTTCACTCAAAGCAGGATAGAATCTTCATTCCACTTACTACCCAAAGTGAATTATAATGTAATCTTCTTTCACTACTCTGCAGTTAAGAGTTTAAACTTTCTACAGCAATGGCATTGTCATATTGTAATTTTTAGCAAGTTCTATTCAAACATAGCATCCCTGTCATAAACATTTTTGCAACTGCCAGTAAATTAATAATATTTTAAAATTCACAAGAAAATGTAGCATTTAAGTACAAATATTTTGAAGCGTACTGAGTTACAGGCACTGATCTCCTTAAGATGCCACTTATTTGGCACATCAGCCACCAGAATAATTAATATTTCTCAAATAGGTATAGTTGGTTTACATTACATTCAGTTTCCCTGAAGTATATTATCTTTTGTATTCTTACATCAAATAAACCAACTACATATGACATAGTAATTGGAGTTTCTAGCTGCCACCTTAAAAATTTATCTGTGACATCTATATGAACTGCAATATTTTCCTTAAATCCTATTGTTGCTGGCTGCGCTCTAAAATTAGAAATGAAACCTGGTGTTAACAAGTGAAACCTGTCCAAATGTTTCAGATAAGACTCTTCAAGACTAGCTGCGGATTTTTCTAATAAAACAGCAGCAGGATATTTTCTGTTTAAATATTTTTTAAAAACCTTTATTCATATGCACATACCCTCTTTCTGTACAAAGAAGGATTCTTTTTAAAACAAATGAAGTGCTTCAACTATCCTTTATGTGTATGAAATGAAACCAGGTTACAGACATACGCCACTGCCTGAATGGATGTTATCGTTTGATGTCCATACAAATATTTTTATTTTGACAGCAATATATCATATTTTTCCACATAGCACAAATATTTGGCATTTCCTGCCTTCTGAGACAGCTTTTTGAGGAAAAAAAGGATTTTTAATCACAAAGTTTCAGCCATGAATACTGAATAGCTAAAGGAGCTTGACCATTCCC
The DNA here is from genome assembly GCA_026261815.1 of Monarcha castaneiventris obscurior. Lineage (NCBI taxonomy): Eukaryota > Metazoa > Chordata > Aves > Passeriformes > Monarchidae > Monarcha > Monarcha castaneiventris. The sequence continues at coordinate 3,983,221 of JAMPIT010000350.1, read as the reverse complement.
AGAAATATTTAGGGAAGTGACCAGGGTTAACAGTGAAGAGGCAATACTGTTAACTCCCATGGAAATTTCTAAGCACTGGGCCTAGGTAGAATCAAAGCTAAGTATAAGAAAAAAATGAACATATTAAAGCACTTCTCTGCCCTTAAGATGTTAAAAATTACTCAGACTTCAGTATGTTGTACCTTCTTGCAGCTGGAAAAATGAAGCTGACAGCTGTGTATAAATTAATGGTTATTCAAGGGGTTATTGTAAGGTACACACAGATGCTGGCTGTGGTTTATGCTCTGAAGTCTAAGGCTACGTGGCTAAAGCTGATGTGGTCCCAAGTGAAATTCTGCATATCAGCCCTGGGGCTGATTACACTAATAGTTGTCAACAAGTGATAATAACTAAATTACAGATCTCATCTTGAGTGACAGGAGCTGAATTCAGCAGGTTGCATTTAGTATTTGTAAAATCCTTGGAAAGAAGGTATCCTACAACAAAGCAGATGCATCCCAGTTAGGATAGGGAGAGTCGTTATCTAACAGTGTGGTTTGGGGATCTCATGGGACCTGCTCAGTAACTGCATTTATCATGCTTAGCCAGACAGTCAGACTTCACTTCCAACTCCCTGACCTCTCCCTGGGCAAACTGTATCTACAAGTGAAGTAATCATAATGAAAAAAAAACCCCGCAAATGAAAGTAAAAATCATTATGATTTCTGAGTATGTTTATAAATCCAGACAAAGGTCACTGGACAGAGGAAGGAACAACTTTTTCATTCTATACAAGTCTTTGATCCTATGTGGCCTCTATCTGAAAAAAATTGTTTACTTACTTTAAATAAAGAGAGTTTGTTTATTTACTTTACGTAAGAGAGTTTTATTTACTTTTCCAAGCAAGCACTTTAAAATAAATAAGTCTGTTGAAAAACAAGGCAAAACAAAACAAAGCTAACCTGCCTGTTCCTCCTACTCAGGAACCTACTTCTCTCCACTGAATATAAAGAGAAGACTGATGATCAGAAGTCTTTGAACCCCAAAGAAGCTGAGGTATCTACACCTTCACAGAGCATGAAATTAAAGTGTGACACATTCCTAAGTTGTTGGAGATGCTACCTGTTTAATTAGGTTAGAACTCGAGGTGTTATTGGGAGATAATGTACTTTGATATTCACTAATGCAAAGACACCAGTTGTGATTCAGTGAGCCTCTATCCTGAAGTATGCTGAAGCTGGGAATGCATACAAGGGTAGTTATGACTTCCTGCATTCCCCAGCTCTGCATTTTTCCCTGAGTACAAGTTTCTATCCCTTTGCAGCACATTTCTGACAACAAAGAGGAGAGGAAAGTGACTGAAAGAGCATGTGTTTGCCAGGATAAATCATATCAGACCAGCCTGTTTGTCTTCTACAGTAATGTGGCTGGGTTCATGAACAAGGAGAGAGCAGGGATATCATTCACATCAACTTTGGCAAGATTTTTGGAAATATCTCCCATAATGTTCCAGTGTTCATGTCTGGACACCACAGTCAAGCTAGGTGGGTAACTAGATGGGTAAGAAACTGGATAAGCAAGCTAATCAAAGGAGAAATAAATACACACTGCAACAAAAGCTAGGGGAAAAAAAATAGTGGGATTTTTTCAGGTCTTCCTTTTTTTTTTTCCTACTGGGACATGAAGGTGTGGCTGAAACACTGTCTCTCTGAGGAGAGGCTGCGGGAGCTGGACTTTAACAGCTGGGAGCTGTGGATTTGGGGAGAACTTAACACCAGGCACCAGTGCCTGTGTGGAGGTCATCAAGGATATGCAACTGGGCTCATCACAGCCTTGCAGGGTGGGAGGACAAGGAAAAATGAGCAGTAACTGAAGCAGGAGAGGCTCACCCTCACTGTAAGGAGAAACTTTTTCCATGAGAGGAGAGTCTGGCAAAGGCACAGGTTTTGCAGTCTTTGTCCTCAGAGGTTTTCAAGCACTGACGAGGAGAAGCTCTGAGCAGCTTGGACTGGTCCCAGAGATGAACCTGCTGCGAGCAGGAGGTTGGACCAGGGACCTCCTGAGGTCCCTCTGTGCCCGAATTATCCTGTGATCCCATCATCCTGCCCTGTTTGACATACAGAGCAAAGCTAGAAGGAACTTTTCTCTGACTTGGCATCATCATTCCACTATTCTTCACTAACAAATGATGAAGAAAAATTAAGGATAAAGGTAGCTTCTTTAAAGTAATTTCTTCTCCTTGTTGGTTCCCTGATCCATGTATCTTATTCCATAGCATTCTATCAAAATGCAGAAAAATGTAACAATATAACAATGAAAAGTATTTTTGTTAATCACTTTTCTAGGCAGTCCCAAAACAAAAGTTAATTGTTGTAATATGGTTTTCTTCCACATCCTGCCAGGTGCTTGCTATTTACCCTAAGAATCTGTGTTAGTAAAAATACCTACAGAATATTAAGAATATTTTTTATTTCTCTCAAGAAAATAATTATATGCATCGCTTCCAAGCTGTTTGAGTAGCAAGAGGTACAGATAAAAGGCCTACATGAATAAAATGTCTGATGATCATGTTACCAGTGGCAGAGAAGTAGATAGAAGAAACACACTCTTCTTCTGATATCTTTACTAAGAAGTTTTAAGCTTTTTTTGAGATATCTTTACTTCCTCTTAAAAAAAAAAAACAATCCCTCAGGCAAGAAAGTCACTGGCCTGCTGCTTGCATAAAAAAAATGTAATTAGAATTTAGCAACTGTGAATGAAGAAGGACAGAAAGAATTGAAGCCTCAAATTGCTATTTCAAATGTCGTGAAAGGCTGGGTGAATCTGAACTTTGGGCACACTAGGTAAATGAGACACGGAGCTTGTTTAATCTAGGACAGTGGGAACTATAATCATTTTTGTGTAAGTGGATGCAACTTCATTTCCATAAATGCAGCCAGAGCAGTACCCTTTCCAATCACCCTCTATATTACAGCCTATGTTAGATTAATGTGCTGCTTTTTATTTCCTGTTTTCTCTGTGGTCTTTGGCAAATACTTCACCTTTATGGGTGACATTCATTTCACCTAATTTCGTCTTTTAAAAGTTGGGCATCTGTCACAGAGTTGAGTATCTGTCATAAAATGCATTCATTTTGCATTCAGACAACAGTGATTATAAACGGAGCAATTGCTTTCTTTCCTCCTGCAGTAGGATGTAACTCTGGGACTGTTGGGGAGCAGCAAGGACTCAAGCAAGCTGCCGTGGACCCTCAAGTCTGACCTCCTTCCACCAGACACTCCCACTCCAGCTCCTGGCTGACCTGGCCTCACTGCCAGTTGTTCCCTACACCGATGTTCCACTCCTCAGCAAGAAAGCTGAGCACTAACAAATTTGTTTCTGGCTTCTGTCTCTCAGCCCACAGAAGATGTTTTAACAGCTTTCCCATCGCCTTCCCAGATGGATTCTGCTGCCCTTAATGCCCAAACTCCAGATTTTCTTTTCCAAAAGTGTTATCTTACTCCAGACACTTTTAGAGATAGGTTTAGACTTCAAAACATCATGGCAATCAGAACCTTTTACTTCAGCATAGAATCATAGAATTAAAAAGTAGTTTGGGTTAGAAGGGACCTTTAAAGATCTTCTAGTCCAACCTTGCTGCCATGAGCTCCTCCTCAACTAGATCAGGTTGTCCAGAGCCCTGTCCAACCTGACCTTGACTATTTCCAGGGATGAGGCATCTTAACAAATCTCTTGGCAACTGTTCCAGGATTCCACGACCCTCATAGTAAAATATCTTCTCCTTATATCCAATCTAAATTGACCCTCCTACAGTTTAAAATCATTGCCCTTTGTCCTATTGCAACAGGCCCTGCTAGAAGGTCTGTCCCCATCTTTCTTCTAAGTCCCCTTTATATATGTGCTATTCCTAATTTAATGGGAAAACACCTCTGAAACACATCAAAACACTCACAGAATAGACATTTATCAGGCTTGACCACAGATCCTTCAGATTTATTTCCCTTTCTCTGTATCAGATGTTAACAAACAAGAAAATTTTATGTCCTCCTTTCCCTCCTGAAAGCCTGAGAGTCCGTAACAGAAGGAAAAGAAACACTTCAGACAATCTGTTGGGAGTCTGTTATGGAGTCCCTCATGTAAAGAATGAAGTGGATGAAGCTTTTCCATGAACCACTTGGAGAAGTTTCCCGGGGCAGTCTCGGTTCCTCAGAGTGGATTTCAACAACATGCACATCTACGAGTCAGAAAATGCAGGATTGTGCAACCAGCACAGGAGGCTGCTTTTCTTTCCTGATGCAAATCCCAGAGGGGACATTCAAGGTAATGCTCTACCTGACCCCTGCTCATAAGCTAGGGATAGCTGTTGAGCCTGGTGACAGACAATGGCACAGTGTTCAGATGATAACTAGAGAAATGTACTAACACAGCTGAAATCTGGGTTGGAAAAGACACAGAGTCGGTTCCTACCAGCCACATCAAAGTAGAACCACTTGACCAGGATTAGTCAGTGCATGAGACACTCCAAGGCAGTCATGTCATATATCACTGTGTGTTTGTTCATTAGCAGGCACTTAGCCAGGCTGAGTGGCACCAGCCTGTCTCTGAGTTCAGTGCAGCATTTTTCTCCTTGCAGTGTGAGGCAGCCACACAGTGATGCAGTTACTGATGTCACAAACCTTTCTCTGAGCCAGAGACTGCCTTTCTCTCCATGATGGTACAATAACTTGCAACGTCAGACACCAGCTTGTTTGCACAGGGAACATCAGAGATGTGTGCTTCATATATGTACCGTACCATGTCAAGCAGTTATTCCTCTAAAGCTTTTTTTTTAAATTTTCAAACATTTTTTATGTTGTTTCAGTGATTTAAGGTTTTAGACGTATGAAAAATCAAATACACACATTATAAACATTTTCCTGTAAAAGATGTCTATATCTATACATCTATATCTATATATAAAAGCAGCATACCATTAGGCTATTACCCTTTGTGCATCACGATTTGCTCCTTTTAAGTGTACTTTCACAGTGATTGAAGTTAATGATTGAATCTTGTGCTTTAATTACATGTGTCAGAAGTAATTTATCAACAGAGAAGTAATTAATCTGTGCTTTAATAAGCAATAGCTCATATGATCTGTAAAGGAATTTTTAATCTGCTTTTCTGGCCCTTGGAATTCCCAAGGATATTTTAGAGGAGATTTAGTGAGAACCATATTTTCTTAAATTATTCACAAGTTGTTTTTTGATGTAGTTTATTAAAAGTGGTAAGAAATCAAGATATTTAAATAAAAGTCAGATATAGATACCTTTCCTCAAAACACACACACACATAGTGTTTTAAATTTCTGAATACCCATCGACTGACAAAGTTTTCAGCAGAGCAATTTACCTGCAAAACAACAAACAACACTGTTTAGTGTTACAATAATTTTTATTTGCAGAAGTGAAATAAGAAAGATATCCCTTCAAATTTGAGACAACTTTTCCAAGCTGTAGGTTGGTCTGATTCATTAATAAGGTTAACTATATCATTGCATTGAAGACACAAGTCATCCGGTGAAAGCCAATAAAGTGACAAAGTTTAGCAAAATTTGTTTCACCAAAAACAAATAGGGCTTCTGGATTGCAAAAGACTAATAAATTAAGGGTTGCTATAACTCACATATGCCTTTAAAATAAAATGGCATCCTGCTAGGAAATTCAATAGAGCTGGCTAATAAACGAGTGCGATGAATATATCAGGGATAATGAGTAATGCTCTGCCAACCAGTAGATGCATTTCTTAGAATAGCAGCCTACATGTTTGCTTAAATATTTCAGTGTCACTTTAAAATAAAACCTTAGATTTGGCGGAAGGAGTATTTTGACAAAGCATTTCTAACACTCAGCCAAACTATAGAACATTGTTTTATATCACTTGTTTGCAAAAAGCATTTATAAAATATGCCTTCCTTGAAATTGCTTGTCAAAACATGATATTGAAATTAAAAGGACACCCACTGTATGGACATACATGAAAGAAAGATGATGATGAAAAACATAATTTTGGAAATGCATACTTCAATTTTATGGAAAAAATACTTAGAGAAAATCAGACAAAACAAATACAGTTGTTCTAATGTCCTCTTAATTGAGCATACTGACTTCTAAACACAGATTTTCATGGTGTAGTAATAATTTTTCTTTCCTGAGTGGTCAGATACCACTGAATTAATTTATAATTTCTTACATGACTACTAAATATTTCATTAAGTTTAACATTAACAGTTACTTACACTGAGATAGGACTGGAAGTAATTCACTGTTTTTCATGCACTAGTCTCATCTTTTAAATGCGAGTCACCAATCATAAGCAGAAATTCCATCCAATTCAGAAAGTGAAACAATGAGCAGGCAGCAAGTCGTCACTATTCCTCTAGAAGTGGAAAAAGCAAGACATTAAAGGAAATATATCTGTGAATAAGAAAACCAAGTGTAAAAGAATGACCTCAGAGGAAACTGCTGGGGGTGAGAAGGGGGTAAAATCAGATTCCAGCGCAGAAAGCTCTGGGGTGCGAACTGAGGCTCAGCAGGGTAGTGAGTTCTGCTGTGAGATCAGGGTTGACTGCAGTAGGATTTGTCCCATGCATTCCAGCCTATCCTCACGTTGTGGCAGATCATACCACATCATGTCTCTTTATCAAAAGAACACCTGATGTTTATAGCAGACGCTTGTGACAAGCTCTTGTGCATAGTTTGCTGCCTAAACCTCCTTGTAATTGTGTAATGTGCTGCCATGTGTTGTGGCATGCAGGGACCAGGCTGTTCCCTCATCACAGAGACCTTTCTAACCAAGACTGAAGAGTCATGGAAAGCTCATTCACCACATGTGGGGTTTTTCATGGGGATACAGAAATCCGTAGCATGCTCAGCTTGGCTACTAGAGAAAGATGCTTCTTGGGCAAGGATGGAGGACAAATTGTCTTCCTCAGGAATCTGACATTGGGGTTCTTCCTCCCTTCTCCTTTTGGCAGCCAGGCTGTGGCACACAGAGCCTACAAATTTTAGATTTATAAAGTTCGTTCTCATTTACTGTGTCTTCCACAGTAGAGTTCAAACTGTGTCTTGCACAGACACATCAGTGATTCCTGTTCCTTAAACATTGAGTCTGACTACCTTCAAAAAAAGAGATGGATGTCCAGAGGAGGCATGGTCTGTTAGAAACTTCAGCTGGTTCCTTCATGATGTAAGGCAGTCTTTGTCTAGCCTGCCCTAGCCCTGTGTCTGTACACACCCTCACACAGATAAGAAGGCAGCCTTTGACTCTGGGTTTCTCCCAGTGTGTCAACGCTGAGGCTGTATCTCTCAAATCCTACCCAACACCCTCATTTACTCCAGGGTTTTCCTTTTCTTGTCACACAGAAGCACTGAAATCAATGACTACTTGAAGCACAAATAAATATCACCCATTTCGAAGCCCTTCTGAAAGCTCCAAGGATTTCAATGTCCTTTTAAGGTTGTCTTGAGCAGCCCTACCTTAATCTAAAGACAATCCTGACCAGGGGGGTGGACCATACAACAGCCAGGTCCCTTTGAACCCAGATTTTCCTATGATCCTGTCAAGACCAGTTTTCCTAGCAGCCCTCAATATCATTTCCATGTGTAATCCTCTGCTATTTTAGCCTCTTCTCCTCCAAGATGTTTCACTAGGATTTTCAAAAGCATGCACAATATATTTGCCTTCATTACCTTTTATTGTGCCTGGATGGGCTGGAAAGGCAAAGTTCAGAACTCACCTATCATTTAAAAATTCAAGAGGACTGCCAAGAGATATGGCAAAATAATGCGGAAGGCACTGAAACTATTTTCTGCTCAAGTTTAAACATTTCTAATATTTAATGCTATTCTTCTGTAGTTTAGCTGGACATTGTAATGTGCTTGCTCCCTAAATTGTGGAATTATTTAGATGTGTGAAAAATGCTGCTGTTCAGCTTGGGGCCAGGTGGCAGAAGTGCTTCCAATATCCAATCCAAGAGTCATTGTTCTAGTTTTATATGTCCTCAGGTGACAGTAGCATCACTTGGGGGCTGACGCCCCTACTGCATAGATAGAAAAGCTTTCCTCTCAAAGTGCTCTGCTAAGGAGATTTACATGCACAGTAAGTCAAGGAATGGAGAAGACTGCTTAAGGAGGCTGCATAATCTCCATGTTTGGAGGTTTTCAAGCCCTGAATGGGTGAAGCCCTGAGTTGTCAGGTTCAACGTGAAGCTGAACCTGCAGTGAGCAGGAGATTGGACCAGAGACCGCCTGGGCTCCTTTCCAGCCTAGTTATTCTGTGATGCCCACCCTGCTCATTTGCTAACATATCCTCTATGCAGAGCCACAGTTTCTGTGAGTTTGACAAGAAGAAACACCTTCTAAGATACATCCCTCTGGCATATGTGACTACTGGGTGATACAGAAAGAAAGAACAATGAAATCTGTTCCCCACTTTTTCATTTTGCCACTTCATCAAATGCTGCCTCAGGACCAGATCCAAAACACCTTGCAGCCAGTGAAAAAACCAGACATTTGGATTGGTGTCTTGTTCATTCTGCTTCAGAGTGTGTCAGGGGACAGACCTGACAATGCTTCAGCACTGTGAGGAGGAACATCTTACCGGGGCTTGTCCGATGTGTGATCTCAAATACTGGTGTACTCACATTTGGCATCCAAATAAAGGGAGGAGGTTTTGGAGGAAAGGCTGCTTTCTTAAGGCACCCAGGAGTCCTTGGTGCACTAGTTCTTGTCCTGCCCTCTACTTCTGCTCTGTCTGAGCAGAACTGGCTGCTGGATTTTCCTGCTGTTGCCATCACATCATCACTCCTTGCTACTCTATTATTATACTACTGATAATATGCTTCAGTTTTTCACACTTACGCACTGAAAAAGAAACATGTAACATGAAAAACAATATAAAGCTTCACACATATTTAAGATAAAGCAAACAATTCTCGGTAAACTCTCTTTTCCCACTTACTGCTTATGACTTTTGTACTACAAGACTGCAAATTGCTGCTTTGGGCAAAGATGATTATTCGTACTGGCCAGACTTAGACATGGTTGGTTGTTGCCAGACTTTTTCACATCCTTAAGTTATAAACTTCGTTCTATTTTATGACACATTGTACCTTTCAACAGAAACATCATTCAAAACTGCATAAAAATATCTATATACAAGCTGAACATCTTTCCAGAATCTTGTTGGTTTGTTTCCTTTATGTCTTTTTCTTTCCACCATATTTTGATGGACTACACATCTTCAGCCTTCCCTTCTTGCTGAAACTCTCTGAGAATGTTACTTAGAGGAAAGATGTCTCCTTTTTTTAGACCATTAAGAATTAAAAAAAGAGGCTGGAAGGAGGAAAGAGAGTAGATTGTCGCAGGCGGAGTGGAAATAATGGAAATGGAAAGAGAAGCAGAGGACAAGGGGTGCTGGGATTGTGAATGGAAAAAGAGATTAGGAAGAAATAAAAGTAAAAAATTGTCTAGAAGATTGGATTTTATTTGTCAGCTCAGATAAAAATAAGTTTTGGGGCAAAGGCAACTCAAGGGAATAAGTGAGATGGGAAAAGAGTAAAAGTGAATTTTTCCACTGTGGGAAGAAAGGAAGGAATAGGACTAGGGAGGAGATTTACCATGTCGGAAATGGGGAGGCTGACTGAGAAAAGGAATGGACAAGGAGATGGATCTTGAGTAAGAATCCGGAGATGGTGGAGGGACTGGGGAACACCTGGGACAGGGGAAAGGGTAGGGGTGCAATGGTGGGGGGGCTGCACAGCAGAAGTGATGAGCTGGGAAGGGCTATGGAGGTGAAAAGAGCAATATACTGACAGTGTCAGCCAGAAGAGGGGGGACCAAGGCTTGCTGACAAGGCAGCCATAGATACCAGTTTAACTAATGCAAATTGCAGTCCTACCCCTTCCATAGAGTGTATGTTTGGATATTCTGGACACTGCTTTTTTTGGTGCCAATGGTCTCACTTGTCTTTATTTTTCTTAATAGGAGTTAAAATTAATTTATAATTTCACATAATTAATGAGAGAAAATAGATGCACAGTTTACAAGACACAATGTTTTCTAAAAATAGATAGAATATAAATAAAGACTATCTCTCTTGCCTAGACATTGTTCTGTAATTCAGAGCTGGTTGCTCTGGTAACTTCCAAAGATACTTTTTCCTCCTGAACAGAGAAATGAGCTGACTTGTAAAGCCACACAGGCACTTAGTTCAAGCAGATGGTGAGTGACCTCAGAAAACAGGAAAAGAGAAAGGATTACCAAAATTGTCCTGTATTAGGGCTACAGCATCTGTCTTCCAAGGGAAATTTCTGAAGTGCTTCTTTCATACAATCCTCTTAACACTTTTCCTCCTAAGTCTGTTATTTAGGTCAGGGAGAAAAGGATCCAACATCTTCTTGAAATGGTCTCATCTCAAATGTCTGACACAATCCCATTGTGATTTCCCTGCACAGTACGAACTATGGTTGTTTTTACATTTGTGAGTAAAATAGACTGTTCTTTTTGTGCGGAGAGGAGAGGAGAGGAGAGGAGAGGAGAGGAGAGGAGAGGAGAGGAGAGGAGAGGAGAGGAGAGGAGAGGAGAGGAGAGGAGAGGAGAGGAGAGGAGAGGAGAGGAGAGGAGAGGAGAGGAGAGGAGAGGAGAGGAGAGGGAAGGAGGAGAGGAGAGGAGAGGAGAGGAGAGGAGAGGAGAGAGAGAGGAGAGGAGAGGAGAGGAGAGGAGAGGAGAGGAGAGGAGAGGAGAGGAGAGGAGAGGAGGAGGAGAGGAGAGGAGAGGAGAGGAGAGGAGAGGAGAGGAGAGGAGAGGAGAGGAGAGGAGAGGAGAGGAGAGGAGAGGAGAGGAGAGGAGAGGAGAGGAGGGTTGAGTTTAAATGTATTTTGAAGACGATAGAAGACAAAATTATTCCTCATGTAACTCCAGTGTATTCATGAGAGACACATCAAGGAAGAAAGATAATATGCAGTTCATTTTATTTTCATGTTAATGGACATTGCAATCCTATGAAGGATTGAGCCAGAGCTATAAAAATCTTTTTATTTATTGTTAATGGAATTGGAAAGTTACAAAAAAATTTACATGATATTTATATGGTACTTATTTAATGAACCTGCAGAAAATTAGAAAAGTATGCATGTTCAGCTTTGGATGTCTGTCATGTTCCACTCATGATTTGGTATTTGGGGTAGAAGTAGTTATAGTTAAGTCTAAGACTTCTCCCTACTAGAAGGATGAAGAACTTTATAGGAATGAGAAACAGTAACAAGATGATATTCAGAATTAGGACTGATCTTTGGATAGGGCAACCACATCATGAAAACTGCAGAGTACTCTGGTGGATAGGAAGTTAAATATACCAGTGAGTGCATGCATATATATGTACTTGCATATAAATATATACATATTTATAGCTACAATTAACCAGTTCACCCAGAGCCTTGTAATGTGCATGAACTTTTCAGTTTGCACAATCCAAAGGTGTGTCCTTTACCAAGGCTGAATTTTGTCTGCTCTCAGTCAGCAGTCTTGGTGATTTCCCATCTCTTTCTGTTTTGCCTGTCTCCACAGAGCTCAATCTGCACACTACTACCCCGTGACTCTTCAATTTCCTTAAGAGTCTCTTTCAGGGCTTTTGATTTTTCTCTTTTCTGTGTTTAAATAAAGTGTGAGCTTGAATGACTTTCGATGGTCTGCTAGAGATTTAGGGCAGAAAAACTGGCAGAGTAGTTTCTTGGGCTAGCCTCTCTTCTAGAAATCATGCTCACTTGTCTCCATCCCCGAAAGATCTAAGACTCTTCCATCCTTGTGTTTAATGTAATCTAAGACTCTATCAACAAGGCTGAAGAACCTTTATATAGTTATGAAATAAAGGTCTAAGTGTGGGATCTGATTTTATAGTCTTACTGCATTCTGAAAGAGAAAGACACAGACATTTTGCTTTCTCTGTGGAAGCATACTATAGAGTATTTGATGATTATATTGATATCAATTTATTGTTCAGAGTACAAGGACCAGATACAGCTCCCAGAATTTACAGGGAGTAGGAACATTTCCTGCACTCACCCTGTAGAGACTGTCATCAGCAAGCTCCAGCTCAGTGTATGTAATGATGATAGAATCAAGGCAGGTTTGGTACATTCCAGTCTGGCAATTGATTTCATAAAATGTTGGAGGAAGTCAGAGATCTCACACTTTGTTAGGTCCCAGCTGTCCAACGGGATGTTCCGGTCCTTAAGATAGCCATGCTTAAATCTTCACAAAAGCATCTCTTCTGCTTTCCATTTGGTGACCTGGAGAAGGGCTGAGTTTCCACAGAAAATCCCATCTGTCCCTGTCCAGTGAGATACAGAAAAATAGATTTCTCAAACTGAAAGCCATGTGTTCTTAAGAACCATATAAAGTCATCCTTTTTAGGACTCTCTAATTGCTGTGGACAAATTCCTTTTTTTTCAACAGGAAAACAGTGACCCAGGTACAGTAGCACAGGGGCTTTTCTATGTTCTTTTACATCTTACCAGTGATTAAATTATTTTCCGAAGTATGCAAGATATAGTAAAATTTATTCGTCAAGAAACAAAGCATATTTCAAGCAGAGAAAGATTTTTTGACATCACTAATATCCACTGTACAATAATTGATATAAAGCTTATTTTAAAATAATCAGGAATCTCTGAAGCAGTGTATCCAAATGATGCTCCTCATAGGAAAATTAAAAAATGGCTTACTGAAACTAAAGACATTATACCATTACTGGTGCTAGCTTAATAACTGGAAAAAGTTATTTAAGAACTTTCAAAAGATTTCTTAATAAGACAAAAGTTAATTAAGGCCCTTTAAAAAGAATTATTACCAATTTAACAGTTCAGCCAAATCAACAAATCTTTTTGTTCATTTCTCGTGCAGGTAGGTTTTGGCCTCCCAGCTTCTTGGAGAGAAGTTGGTCCTTCTGGGGATATTCTTTTTCTTGTGGACTGGCACGTATTAGTTTTTTCAAGTACCAAAACAGGATAAATGTTAAAATTTAAATTACTAATTTTAGAAGAAGAGTTGAGGAAAATCATCCATAACCTGTGTTGCCAGGGAATCTACCAGAGATAAAAACCTTTGACCCTTTTGTATTAGATTAATCCTGTATGAATGCTGTATAATGGGAGAGAAACATATCTTTAAGACTGGGTATTTGAAAGCAGGCTATTTTACTTGCTGTGCACATGAAGTGAAAAGATTCACCATGCTACTAACTGCAAATATCCTGCCCTGATCTAGTAGATTGGTGAGAACTACTCGGCTCACCCCCATGTTCACACAATCTACAAATTTAACCCCTGGTAGGGTTAGTAATTCAGAGAAGTCTCTCACATCAAGAGAGTAGGGCCATTTCCTCTGGACCACAAGGGCTTGAAATCAGACCTCGGGGGCACACAGCTATGTCTCATTGGCTGAGATTGCATCAGCCTTGCATAATGCACTGAGTCAATTCAAAATTGACAGTTTCAGCATTTGGATCCAATGTTCACACCTATTACTTTATACCACAGATTTAATGGTAGTTAAAAGTGTTCCTTGTGATTAAGCAGTTGGTATTGTTCCTCTAAAATTCACGTGGAACCAGTCTTATATGGACAGCATGGAAGTATTAACATTGCTGTACTTATGAATACTGTTTCAGGTACAAATATTTCTTACAAGTGTTGTAACAAAGTTGTTACAAACCTCCGTGTAATTCAAAATAAATTTTAAAAATATGAACAACTCCCCTTTTACTTCCTAAGGACTCCCTGCTCCCCCATGTTCCAGTGCAATATACAATCAACAGAACAGTTCTTATACCACATTCTTCCCTCCTCCATAAACAGGTGATGTCTGGAAAAATGGAAGGGCAAGGAATGACTGTGTCTTTTTACCATCTGACACATTTCCCCAAAATATATTTAGCCTGTCTCAACAGCCAGGTATCCATTTGGCTTAAAAGGGGGGAAAAATCAAACCAATATCAAACTGCTTTTAATCTTTGTCTTAAACCTAAAATAGGAATGAGAGTATAGATTTCAGCTGAATCACCTCCAGAAATCACATCAAAAAGGCACAGCTATAACTCTTCAAAAAACTCCTTTTTCTGTCCCCTCTGCCTGACCAGAAATAATATGAGTCTGTTAGAGCTCTTAGCTGGGAGGGTGGTTCCTCAGTTTCTTTAATCTCTGGCATCATCTAAGATTTTGCATGAAAATTGCAGGCAGGAGGAAAGGCTATTGCACGTAAACATCATTTTACTGCTCTGATAGCATAAACTAAGCAGGCTTGGCCTCTAGGGAACACTGTGGAGTAAGATAATTAGAAATTATGGAGTATCTCCACTGAACCTCTCTTTGCAAAATGCAGTATCAGCAGGCAAGGTCAGAGTTTGCTGTCCCTCAGCCTGTTCCTGATTGTGAAACATCTCCTCGGGTTCTTGGGGGGAGGAAGGGTGGCAGAAGTTGGCTGGAGTGCCTCTTACTGACAGCTCAGAGACATCCAGGCACTGAAGCCCTCTGTGTGCTGCAAATCTGAGTGTGTATGACTAGTGTCCACATACCAGTCTTACTCTGAGAACACCCAGCATATCTCCTGCAGACAGAGTCCTTTGATGGAGCACAGAATAACAAAGACCTGCAGTCACCGACAGCTCGCCACATCCTTCTGGGCATGAGTGTTGCTCACACTCCTTCTGCCCTCTAAAATATACTTTAAAGCATGAAGACAATGCTGGACACAGTATATCCACTGCTAGGCGTACTTAGCCACGGAGATATACATCATATGCAAAGATAGCAGCATATGGCCAATGCCACATGTAAGAGAAAATCAGGTTCAAGACCATCTAAGGAACCTGAAATTGCAAGGGTTCATGGGAACTGATGAGATACATCTGTGGGTACTGAGGGAACTGGCAGATGAAGTGGATAAGCCATCATCCATATTTGAGAAGTCATGGCAGTCCAGTGAAGTTCCTACTGACCAGAAAAGGATCACAACCCTTTGAACCAGGCAGTTCAGTTTTTCAGTCCACTCACTGTTCACTAAACTAGGGTGCACTTCATTATTTTGTTGATGATGTTGTTACACAAGCATCAAACCAAACAACTTTTCCTGTTCCCCCTTCATCAATAAGCCAGTTGTCTCATTGTAGGCAGCTATCATGTTGTTTAAGCATGGCTTTCCTCTTGAACACCCATGCTGACTCTTCCCAATAAACTTTTTATCTATATGTCTGGAAACAGCTTCCAGTTGCTGTCAGCTCATGCCTGAAGCCTCCTGGAATGCTTATGCACCATAGTGTTTTCCCTCCAGCAGATTTCATGCCAACAGGAAATTCTCTATCTAACCAGTTCTGCTTGAAGGGCTTCCCTCCACCTTTACCCATTGAACTAAGCTTTTCCATTATGGTGTATTAGCCCTTTCAGATCCTTTGCTTTCCCTAGTCCACCCCTGACTGGGCTCTTCTCATAATTTTTTCCCATCTGAGATTTTATGCATAATGCATATTTACTTCCTAATTTTTACTGGTAAAAATGCTGAGCATCATGAGAATTTATCTTTAGCCTTGCACACCTTCACTAGAAGAAAACCTCCTTTCAATGTAAAAACTTTCATTTTTCATAAACTTCCATCTTTTGGCATTTTCTCATTAATATTTCTGAATGTTTAATACCTGGTTTATGATACTAAGCATTTTAAAAGTCTTGCATTATGTCAACGAAATCTCCAGTAAGTTTGCTATATTTGCTTAGGTTTTACTGACTAAAACAGAAAATGCAGCAAAAAATAGGTAAACACTTTCCTCAATAAGACTTATTTTCTGTAATTCCATGCTTGCTGACATGCCTTACATTCCCCATACATAAGATGTAGTTTATTGAAAACCTTATCACATTTTTTCATTACTTCCATTCCTTTGGCAGTAGCTCCAGCTAGCAGAAGAATCAGAGAGAATTTCAGGCTGGTGACTGTGGATGTGAAAGCATTGCCTAAATCAGATGCTTGCAATGGATTAAATATGTTAGATTTAATTTCTCCCACAGCTAACGGCTCAGCCGCAATGGAAGCACTATCAGGAGCCCTTGTATGAAAATAGACTACACAGCAAGGATCATGTCAAGTCAGCTGAATCTATTAAATTATTATGAGTATTTAAGACCATGGAGAAGGAGAGACCCCATGAAAATGGCAATTTTACATGAACTGCAGTTGAAACCTGGGTGTAGATGGAAATTGGAAAGATCATAAATGCTAATTCAGAAAAGTTGGACACTGATCAGTGTTGCTGTACTTATATACAATTGTACTGGCTCTGGCTGATGTGGACTGTATTTTCCCCAAAGCAGCCCCCCACAGTGCTGTGCCTTGCACTGGTGGCTAGAAAGTTGTTGATATCACACCAGTGCTCTGGCTGCTGCTGAGCAGTGCTGGCAACATCCTCCCTGTCTTGGGGTGACTTTATGATGTGTATTCCCTATCACTGCTCTATTGCCCAGAAATTAATTTTGTGCCTTTTCTGTGCCTTAAAAACTGAGCCTGAGAAGGGAGAGAGGGGAAAAAAAAAAAAAAAAAACCAAAAAAACAAACCGGTGAATTTTCAAAGCAATTTGTTCAAGGACACAGATACTGTCCTCTGTTTTTTCAGCTCTGGCAGCAAGAGAAGAGGAAACACCCTTGGTGCTTCTCAGACAGCTTTTTTCAGCTCTGTTTTTTTCGAGAGAGAGAGAGAGAGAGACAAAGAGTTAAACTTTGTTTTCTTGAGACTTTGTTTTTTCCCTTCTTCTCTTCCAGACTGTTTCAATAACATCAGAGCACATCAGGTGAATTTTCCACTAAGGCCCTGGAGGTGGGGGGCACACCCAGGCCAGCTCTGAGGAAGAGGAGAAGACTCTAAAATCTTCCCAGGTTTTCTCTCTATAGCAAGGGATTTTACTATTTAGCATTATTATCCTTTTCCTGTGTGTTTGTTAATAAATAGGTTTTATCTCTTTCACTTTCCTTCGAGGAAAAAGTTTTTTTCCTGAACCTAGTGGGAAGAGGGCTGATTGTAACCTGCTTTCTATCAGAGGATATTTTCCTCCATATTTGTCCAAACCAGGACACCCCCTCACCAGCAGACTTGGGAGGGTCAAGGTCTTGGGAGGGGGCATGGCTGGGGAAGCTGACCAAAACTGACTGAAGGGATATTCTGTATCATATGACATCTGTTCAGCAATAAAAGCAAAGAGAAAGGAGGAAGAGAAGGGCAGTATTGGTTATCATTACATTTGCCTCCTGGAGCAACCCCTATGTGTACTGAAGCTTCACTTCCAGGGAAGAGGCTGGACACCACGTGCTGATGGGGAGTAGAGAATAAACCTTTTGTTTTCCTCTTCTGCACACAGCCTTAGCTTTTGCTTTATTACACCACCTTTACCTTGACCCATGAAGGGGTTTTCCATCTTATTTTCTCCCTCACCGTCCAGCTGAGGAGGTGAGTGATTGGGCAGTGTGGTGAGTACCTGGCATCCTCCAGCCTGGGTCAACCCACCTCAACAGCCAAAAGATCAATAAAACGAAGAGAGGAAATTCTTTATGTATTTGCCCTCCTATTTACTGGATCCCTTTCTTCCTCACCATCAAACTACCACCTCTTCTGACCCTAGCATTCAAAAACACAGAAGATACATCCCCAGAGGTGGGAGTAGTTATGGCACCTTGATGACCACAAGAATAAAAGGGACATTTCTTTTAAGAACCGGATCAGGAGCGGCCTCCAACCACCTGAAATGTGCAGCACTTTATTTGACCTAGTAAATACTTCCCTGCAGGGAATGACCATTTTATTAATTCTTCCTCACTATGAGCAGTCGCAGCATTTTTCTGGTGTTTACTTAAACCTCAGGCAGTTTATTAACATTCAGCTTTCTGGCATCTGACTTATTATAGCTTTTGATTTTATTCACAAGGCTCCTTTATGTATCAAGTTTGCATTAGCTATAAAAACTGAAAAATTAAAAAAATATAAAATTGAAAACACACTCTCTTTTCTTGAAGATTACTCTGACTAGATAGCTGCACACATTATTGTTGGAGAGTTATATTTCCCTGGAAAAGAAGGGAAATTTCCCTTCCCTTATTTCCCTGGAAAAGAGGAATGACTGTTTCTCACCATTGTCTAAATTGTTCCTGGCTTGCAGTCACAACTGGCATATGTGTCTGACGATATGAGATACAACCCACATTTAACTCTCTCACCAGAAATGCTTCAAAGTGATCTGATTGTCTCAGAATGGTAGTTAATTTACTTCTAGGTTACCCCAAGTAGGACTCTGAAATACTATCTAACTTTATGTGCGTTGTAGTTTGGACCAAGAGTGTGGTCTGGAAGCAAATAGCTTCATGTGGTGACCTCACAGAACACAAATGGGTTCTTCCAGATGAAGCTAAACCAGAAGGGGACCCTACCTTGATCCTCTGGCCAGTATTGGGCCCCAAACTTACAGGGCCAAACAAGGTCCTGTTAGTCCAGGTGAAACCACCTTGAAAGCAGAGACTTTGAGCCCTCAAATCTGTTTGCTTCTCTAAATGGTTGTCATTATGCTGCACTACTTTCTAGACTCAGCTTGGTATTTGACTACTTAAAAAGCTTGAAGGAGTACTCTTCTTGGAAGGGAGGGGAGGAAAAATTTCAAATGAAGGGGAATAGATTGCCTCCAAAGACCTATTCTAATTTTGCCAGTTAGGCATTGTCAGGCATGGTTCTCTAATAGCTAACTCAAATCTGAGAGGGCATGGAGCAATTCCCATCTCTCTGTGACTGTGCTTTGATGACAGCCATCGTTCATGTCACTGGGAGGCTTAGATATGCCCTGCCAAGCTGAAGGGTAGCAGCAGTGCACTTGTGCACACCACCATGTTTGACTGGGTGCACCACCACAGCAGGGCACACATGGCCTTCAGACACTGTCAGAAAGGCACAGCCTCTGGAGGACATGTGAACATTTCCCACTGACACCAGCATATTAACATTTCACTATAGTTAGTGTGATGGGATACCCGAGTGGGAATGTGTTGTCAGTAGTGATTAACTGTGTTTTGCAAGTAGGTATTTGGCTTGTTGTTAAGTACCAGCAGCAGTTCCATGTCAGCCTATTGAAGGGATTCAAACACTGCTGATATTATTGGTGATGCTCTGATGTCACTGAGAATGGGGAACTCACCCTTAAACAAATTACACCCCCAAGGAGTCCTTGAGGGTTTTCATAGTGCAGTGCAGTCTCTTAGCCTAACCATCTCTGTGGGATGTGTGACTCTTCCACAGACAGGACCAACCTGCTGCAGACCTAGCCCAGGGAATTATCTTTTCCTTGCAGAGGTTTGTGCTCTTCTCTGGACATTCCTGTTCAGTCTTTGTTGGCAACAAAAATAACGGCTGTTATATCGTCAACGGTAAGGTCAATATTCATAAGTGCTGCAAATTATACAGTAAATCAGTCCAAAAGAATGTCAGATGTGTCTTGATAGAAATTGCATGTTAGAGGAGCAAAATGGCAGGACTGGAGAAAAGGAATTGAGCCAAGTGAGATAAGGGGGTTGTTATCCTACAGAAGATCAGGGTATAAATCCTTGAATAAAGACTACCATATGAAGTCAGAAAATTACATGTGTCCTGTCAAATCACTTGATTATTAATAAAGAAATAGGTGAACTTTATCAAGTTAGACCTTTCTCCCATCCAACTTTTCTTCCTCTTTTCTTTCAAGGAACAACTTTCAACCACTTAATATACTCCATATAAAATTCCTTCCTTACTTCAACTGCTGACCTCTCTTTATTCAATAGTAATCTGCTAGTGTCCTTATAAAGCACATACTGGCTCATGTCTACATTCCAATGTAGTATTTTCCTATATAGAAGAGAATAATAAAATTACTTTTTCTACAATATATATCAAAACAGGAGAATCTGGTATAGGCAGTTTTCCTCTGAACAGTTTGCTCCAGAGCTAATATTTTATCCCACTCCCTCAGCAGCATCAACCTAACAGAGATTGTGAGAGCTATTTGTGCACATCTTTGTCATTGTATAGAATACAGAAAAGAACAGAGAGCTCTGGATGCCACATTAGACTGAAGAGTCAAATTCAGATCTTCATCACTGCTTTGCCTTTTGTTCTCTGAATCTTCTGAGTGAGAACAAGCATACTCTAGAGTGGATTAATTAAAATTTCAGAGCCACATGTGTTCATGTTTGGATACGATACTTAGAAACCCAGCTGCTGGCACACTGTACCCAGGGTTTGAAGCAATGTTTGTTTGTACTTTGAAAGGGAAAGTAATAACCCTCTCTTTAGCACCTCACTACAAATATTTAGCTTAGCTCAGTACCCTGGTCCTGGCAGCACTACATGTTTTTTTCCTCCAATGGAATTCTGTCATGTTCTGGTAATCAGAAAGAGTGAAATCCTGAGGAAGAAGCACCAATAAAATATGAGTTAATATTTCACAGAATTCATAAGTATTCTTTTCAACAGTGAGAACTCATTACAAGGTTATTTTATGCAGAGAGACAAAGCAGATCTTAATCTATGAGCTTCATTTCCTATTCTAGATAATACAGACTATTTCTCTCTTAAATGTAAACAGGAAAGCTTGACACTACACAGGTTTACAGGTTTTAATCAAGTAAAAATGGAAGGAATAAATCTTATTTAAATATTATTACATTTGTTGCATAAATTATATTATACACAATTAATTCTTGTTAATTAAAATTTTTAACTAAAATAGATGTCTGTGATCATGACATCTTATTATTTAGCTGTACACTTTAAAGAAGGAGAGTTGTTAGTCCTTTACAAGTGTCTTTCCTAAGAATTTCCTGGCTACAGAAATCATTTTATAATACCAAATGCAACATTGTACAGGGAATTTCCATACAAAGATTTCTTTGTTGATCTCATTTATATTGGCAAGGGTAGCTTGTGCCTTTTATATATACAGAATTTATTGACCTTATCTATAATCATGACAAGCATAATTTTATGCTATTGTACTAATCCATGTCTGAGAAGTTGGGTTTGCTAATATGCCTGCAGGCACGTCAATTTAAACTCATGTAGTGGCTATGCTTCCAAATTTTTCCTACAAACAAACAAAAAAAAAGACTGTATCTCCAGACTATGGGCAGTTTTTGAATCCCAGGCTTCATTAAAGCCCCTCAAAGTCCAGATGAATCTTTCATTTTACCTGTAATGGTGCAGATAAAGGTTTGGTCATCTCCCTTACCTTCACATCTTTCCTGTAATGCTGTTAGATAAGCTTACTTTAATGTTTTAACCATGATATATAGACAGAAGGGGATGAATCTGAGGCTGCCTTTAAATTCGTTTAGACTTTCAGAAAGTAGATGAACAAACACAAAATCCTGGTTGGAAACTTCTTCCACGACAGATGTGACTGAGGACATGGCAGAGGGGTTTGTCATTCCTTTAGTCTGGCAACTGCTTCATCAAGGAACATCAGAAACCCGGAGATCAGCGGAGCTTTGGGTTATGTCTGGGACAGCTCCATGCATGAAATTGTTGGCTGAAGTCAGTTTGGATCACCTTTATTTTTATTTCTTATCACATCTAGTCTGTTCAAGTGGCCACAAACACAGTTTTCCAGCCAGTGTGTGCTAAGTGTTATACTGAAATGTACCAGAGTGGGGAGAAATTGCGCTAAAATTTGCTTTGAAGTTGCCATGGAAACCATCTGTCTCCTATCATCTTGGTTCAGTGTAGCTTTACAATACAGCTTTAGTTGCCAGATGTCTATACGAGAAACTTTTCAGTGTCAAGAGAAGAACAGAAGAGAAAGAAGAAAAGGTTTATCTACCACCAGCATATAAATGATAGCTG
Source organism: Monarcha castaneiventris obscurior (assembly GCA_026261815.1). Lineage (NCBI taxonomy): Eukaryota > Metazoa > Chordata > Aves > Passeriformes > Monarchidae > Monarcha > Monarcha castaneiventris. The sequence goes on along the minus strand of JAMPIT010000350.1, from coordinate 3,961,306 downwards.
TTCCTGGGTGACTGAAGTTGAAGTTATGGTGTGAATCACCAGGCTCTACCCTTGGATTAGACACATATCTATTGTTTGACCCATGCTTTTATCTCCAGCTCACCCAAAAATATTTGTGAGCTGGAACCCTGGAAGATCTTTTTTTTTCTTTTTCTTCTCTCCAGGCCATGAAGGAGCTTTCTCTTTCAAAACACACCAAGTGTTCATTGCTTTAGAGTTTCACTTCTGCAAGTCTCTGCCTGAATTCAGCAACTGGAGATGATAGGTTAGTTTCCACAGTCCCTTCAGTTTCTCTACAAGAGAAGTGCAGGGAAAAGGAAAAGGGAAATCAAAGGAGAGTCATCTCAGGTGCTTCTAATAAGCTACAAACTTATTCTAGCTGAAGAGCTGGATCCTTTCAAAAGCACCTATGCTAGGTAGAAGAAAGCAGGCTTTTAGGAATTCACCAGAAAAGCTGAGGACTGGAGAAGTCCGATTTCTTTTCAGATGGGAGTAGAAGAGAATGCAAAACCAAGGGCTTACAGGTTGTTAAGAAAACACTTCTTCTGGAAGTCTGACCTTGATACCAGTGAATGTTTGAAATCATGAACCATAAAAAGCAGGAGGAAATTTGACCTAGAATGAGACACACAAAGCTAGAGTCATGCCTCTGAGCAGAGCACCCTCACAGAAACATAAGTCCTGCAATGCCCACTTGTTAGATATCACACACCATCTCCTAGGCATCATATGCTGATCCCTCAGCCCTGGTTGTACTGATCAGCATAAGGAAATAGTAATTTATTTACTATTTAGGTCTGTGCCAGACCTGCCTGATACATTCATAACACTGTAATCCAGGAGATGAGAGTGATTCCTGTGATGAATTTGTCCTATGAAAAACATATCTCTACACCTCATCAGCAGTGAAAAAAACCCCACCAGCTTTAGACTTGTTATGTACTGGTCCAACAAATATTCAGACCCTTCTTTTTCTCCCACTTGAATACCTGTGTCTCCACATTGTAACTTGTCAGGGCATGAAGTATTTAGTTCAATGGCTGGCCAAAATGAAATACTACTACTACTACTCAAGATTCTAACTTATTATAAATAATACATTACTCTTTCTATTTTTAGTGGTAGCTAGGAATTTTAAACAATGACTACTGTATTAGACAAACAAGAGATACTGCGACAGACACCAGGGAAAAAAAGCCACAGTGAGCCCTGCTATATATGCAGCTGGAAGGTGACAAGGTGCAGGCAGAAAGAAATAGATAAATGTTGGGCAGAAGGTGGGAAGATTTGCATTTATCATTGCAACACAGAGTACAAATGTCATGTTCTACAGATGCCACCTTGCTTCCCTCTAGGAAATCATGCTCCTTGACACTGGTGAGTCCCTCCTTTTGGTGGTACCATTGGCCTGTAGACTTAAAGAAATGCTAGAAGAAACTGCTTATTATTTCAAAAAAGGTGTCATTCTGATGAATCTTCATTCATTAAAAACATGCAGCCTTCATCCCTACTTCTATCCCACTCTCACACACAAAATTATTGTCATTTCTGCAGTGTGAAAGTACAAAGCTGACTCCATGCAAGGAAAGACGCAAGCATTTTCCCAAGGTCGTTTTTGCTCCAAAACTGGCAAAAGCAACAAAGAAATGCAAATGAGCAAGCATATACAGAAATGTCCCCCAAGGCTTCTGATCTCCTTTCCTGAAATCAAAGCAAAAAAAGCTTTGCTGAAAGGGAAGGCTATTCCTGACAACCCACAGCAGATAGCATGGCTTGAACTGTTAGTGTCCATCTACAGGAAAAATCAGGGACTCAAGCATGTGTATAATCTCTGTACAGCCTACGCCAGAGTCCAGAGGTGTGGTTCAGTTGCTGTGGGGACAGAAACTTTGTCCAAGCACCCACATATTCTCTGAGAAACAGTACAAGAGAAACCTTAGTTCTGCATGGTCCATCAGTGTGGACAGAACTAAGTGCTATGCTGGAGTTTGTCTGGGACAACTGTGCTCAGTTTGACCACCAGATATCTCACCTACCTCCATCACATTATTACACAGCTGTCAGGTAAACAGGACAATCCTGAATCCTTTCTTTTATAGCCCTAGAAGTGCTTGCCAAAAGGCTACTTGGGTTTATATGATTGGGAAGGGAATGGCTGTTGGTGCAGGTAACAAGGATTCATTCGTCTGTATTTGGGAGCATGCTAGGATTTGGGAGCAGACTGAGTTCTATCTGGACCAAAGGAAGTGCACTGAAGTTAGTTCCTGACATTGATTAGTTAATTAGAGTTATATTCTTTTCCTGGAATGGTAATGGTTTAAAACAGTGCTGAACAATAATTAAACAGTGGCAACTCAAATGCAGGTATTACGGCTGAGGAAGGCCACCTTTATGTTTCCTGCAGTTTGTCTCAAAATACTGAGATTTATTCAAATGAGTTTGACTAAAACTCACTTCCTACACAAAAGACTTTGAGTGATATGAACCATTGTCACTTAAAAATTTCTTTCATACCATTATATTACATTAAACAAAGGAGAACTAGAATAGACTTTGGGGACCACTCTATCCAGTCTCCTGTTTTTGCAGATGAGAGTTTACGTGAGCTCTTCTGTCTTAATATAAACTAGTGAAGAGATAGGCTGCAAGTTCCAGCAAAAAGGCAACTATAGAAATTTTTTTTTTAAGTAGTTTCATTATACAAGAAAAACATCTCAGTCACAATAATAATACAGTTGCAGCTGCTATCACGTATTTCCATGTACAGCACCCCTTTAGTTGGTGCTATGGTCATGCTGCCATGGCCCCTCTGCCTCACAGGTGGATGGTGTCAGTCTGGTGGGGGTGGAGAAGGTTCAGCATGCTATCAGCATCCAGAGTCCTGCACCAGGAGGAGTGATGATGAGTTCTCTTTCTTTGCTCTAGGATCCAGACGGGGTAATTTTCATGATTGTCAGCTCAGCTATACACTTCCTTTTTCTTCATTGGCCTACTCTACCATGTTACATATGAAATTACTGTATATGGTACATTTTATATATCTCACTTCTTTCCACTCTTCATTATTCCTAAACACAGTTTTGTCTTCATTGATCTACATCTGTGTTTCTTTAGGTAACTACAGGTAAGAGACCCCATTGCACTAGAACCATGGGGTCTGTAGTGCAAGGCCTGTACCTCAGCTCTAATCATTTCTTGCTTGCTATCTTCTCCACTGCAATCTGCAAACCCACTTTTCCAGGTCTCTGCTATCTGACAGACTAGAATTTCTCTACACCTCATTATTAAGCCACAATCATAAATATTTCATTTTACAGGGAACGTCTACTTGCTACTACCATCAATACAAAAAAATATAGTGTCATCATGTACAGATAAGCAAGAGTAAAACAAGCTAGGCATGACTGGCTGATCATTAAAAAAATTGCAGTTGCAATTAAATGAGAACAAAACCCTAGGCTGGTCAAAAAAATTTTCAAAAACCTTGCCAAATCAGTACACACCCTGTGACCTATTACTAGTAATGGCAATACTGTATTAATAATCCATGGGAGTAGGGATGAGACAATCATGCTGTGACTTCAGGGTGGGTCTCTGCTTTTATTCATTTGGCATTTCAGATAATTGCACTGTTCTCTACTTCAGCTGTTAATTTTTTAGCTGTTTTTTTCCATTGATCCAATTTTTAGGGGTGTTTTACTTTCATGGCATTGAACTTATGTACAGATATAAAATGAATACCTGAATAATGGAAGAGTTTTTGAAGTGGGAACAAATTAATCCTTTGCCAGTGAAAGAGTTGCATTGGGAAAGACTTCTGCAAACATTTAAATTTTAGAATAATTTCTTTCATATTAAGTCCCACTGAAAATAATATTAAAGTGAAAATGGAGTAATGGATCTGGTAGAAAGATCTAGGGGGGAAATATAATTGAATTAAGGACAAATTGGTTGGTCCAGTTTTGATGAACGCATGAACTTAATGTGATGAGCAAAGATCAGAGGCTTAATTCAGTGCTTTCATTTGAGAACTAGAGAAAGGCTTCAAGCTACTTTACATGCAAGTCAATCCAATCTGCTTATGGAAAAAGAAAAGTTATCTCATTCTTCCATTTTCCTGAAGGAATGGAAAGTGTTTACTGTATGTGTACATCTCAGTCATAAGACGCAGAGAATGGAAAATGTAGATAAGCAATTTTTCTGGGTTTAGGTGGTTAGGAATGTTAATTTATATGAGGTGGAAGAAGAGAGGATGAGTAGAAAAGTTTTGTTTCTCCTTCCAAGCCTTTGACCTGGAGGGGTGAGAGCCTGGTCTCTGTGGGCATGGCAGGAGGATCTAGGAAGAGCAGCAGATCCACTGGGCTTAGATAATGGCAATTTTCTCCTCAGCTGTTGTTCCTAGCACTGACTGATCATCAGCTTAGGTTTCAGTGCTTTTTACTACCTGCAAAACAAAAAAAAAGTGGTGTTCAAGCTATATCGGCATAGTTAGAATTAAGCACAAAAGAACCCAAAAACTTTCTGCTATTAAAAAAAAACAACAAACCCAAAGCAAAAAAACCCCAACAAACAAAAAAACCAAAATAAACCCACAAAAACAAAAAACTGAAATACAAACAAAAGAACTCCCATAGTATATCTTTACCAGACTGCCTCAAGCCATGGGTATGTGCAGATTTAGATTCCATAATGAAACACAGATGTGCTCCAAGTGTTTCCTAAGAGACAGCAAGCTCTTCAGCATCTTCCTCTTTATTTCAGATACCAGTTGTCCAAATAAATTATCAGAACCTAAGTTTTATAACCACTGACAGAGCAGGCTGTCCTGTCATCTTGTCAGATCACAGAATCATTTTATTGTGATAATCCTAGAATCATTTGGGTTGGAAAGGATCTCCAAGACCATTTAGTTCCCGTCCCCGCTGCCATGGGCAAGGACACCTTCTACTAGACCTGGTTGCTCAGGGCTTCATCCAAACTAGTCTTGAACACTTGCAGGGTTGAAGCATCCACAACTCTCTAGCCAGCCTGTTTCAGCGTCTTGCCATCCTCACAATCAGACTGGTTAGGCATGATTTATCCTTGGCAAATCTATGCTGAGCTGTTCCCAGTATCTTCTTTTCCTCCATGTGCCCAGCATGTCTTCCAAGAGGTCTCACTCTGATTTTCCGATGGACTGAAGCAAGGCAGAACAGCCTGTAGTTCCTGAGGGTGATCTGTTGGCTCATTTGGGATAGGAGTGCAACGTACACTTGCCTCCAGTCATTGGAGACCCTTCTCCTACAGACATGAGTTTTAGAGATGATAGAGAGCAGATTTGCAAGGACTTTAATAGCTCTCTCAGCAGCCTTGGATGCAGCCTGAGTCAAATGAACCCAGGCAGGTCACGTCCATGCAAGCATTCCCAGACTTTGTTAACTGCTGGTCATACTCCTCCTCCCTGAACCCCTTCACAAGAGGACTCAGATAAGATAAGGGAAAGAAAACAACGAGTGTTTCAGATTCAAAATGTTGTTTAAATATCTACTGTAAGGATGCTTTGTGTTCCACTCCTGTTAGTTGTGAAAACACTCAGGATATCTTCAGTAAACATCATTTTTCAAGACAATCAACTTTGCATGACGTTCGTTCATGCATACAAATCATATAGATCTTCTACTTCCAAAGCAGTAGGTCTGGCAGGAGAATAGATAATGAGCTTGAAAGAAGCATTGCAAGGTGCAGGCACATCTGTCAATATAATCTATTTTCTTAGGCATGCATTTTGTAGCACAAGAAATCAGCATCAGAGAATCACAGAATGGTGGAAATTGAAAGGTGCCTCTGCAGACGATGCAGTCCTGTCACCCTGCTCAGACTAAGGTCACTTAGCACAGGTTGCTCAGGGCTAGCTCCAGCTGCATTTTGAATGTGTTCAAGGATGGAGGCTCCACACCTCTCTGGAAAGCCTGTTCCACTGTTTGATCACTCAGAGTAAAAAAAGCTTTTTTTTACTATGTTTAAATTTAAAAAGTTTGAACTATTTTTAGTCTCACTTGATGGGATTCTTGTTAACTAATTTTTGGCTGTGAGAAGTGAACATTGATTAAGATTCATTTCACCTGTGATTGAATAAAATTAATCTTCTTTCAAAATCCATCTTTTCACCTATTATGGAATGACATAGACAGATAAGCTTAAACATACAAGACATGAATCCTACCCATGGTAAGTTCTCTTCCATAGAACCACACAAAGTCAAAAATTAAACAAAAGAAAGACCTCAGCTAAAAGAAAAAAAACAAAAAAAAAGGCAAAAGAACTGTACTTCTCTGCTTTGAAAACTATTATTTCCAGTAGCTAGGATTTAAAATACACAGCTATTCTGGTTGTCTTCTTTGTTTTGCTATGCTTTGCTTACCCTGTCTCCTGATGGAAACCATATTTATGGGATCCATTGTGCTATAGGAATACAATACCTTATCCCATTCCACTTGTAACTTCTAAACCTGTTGGTTAACTTCATCTACTGTTAAACTGGGAAAGGCACCACATGAGAGTCCAGAGCCAACGAGTCTTGTGAAAATTAACAAATGTTTGATAATGATGAAAAGGAGAGTAGAATGGAAGGCTTATCTGTTTTGAGAGTTAATAGCCAATGGACCTGACATGAGGACCAGATGGCCAGTCAGTGCACTTGTAATTCCAACCTAGCTATGGGACCTGATTTTTCTTGCCTTGAAAACAGAAAACATACAGGGAACACAGTAGCAAGGGAATGATTTGGGAGCAGGGGAAGCAAGAGAGGTATTGGGCAGGTGATAATCTAGATGGGAATCATGGGAATTCAGGGAACACAGAGAACCTAGGGATACTGCAGAGGGAGAAACTGGGGGATGGATATAACACATCATCTATGAGAAGTGAGTTTCAGTAGCTCTTAATCCACACAGTACCTCATACAGTCAGGAACTGGAGTGCAATTGGACAGCAAATGCCCTAATAGCCAGTTTCTGCCCTCAGTTATAGACCTATAAAAGTAGAATAACTCCCCCATTTGTTATTTTATTCCTAGTTATCACAAGGTGACCCATCTGTTTATATTTTCTGACGCAATGCATGGTAATCGCAAATTGAAATTCTCATCAAATGACAATATTTTGCATATACTTAGCAGCATCTAAGAAACCAAGAGCTTCACAATGTCATATCCTGATTTGTCAAATAGAAAACTACCATCTGATTAACATTTTAAGTGTCAGATTTGCTTGGATGACACATTTAGCAAGACACAAAATAACTTCAGCCATATGCTTTAAAATACAATAAGAGAATAAAGAGAACTAAGCATAAGTAGAAGCCTAATCTATGGCCCAGACTAAAATGATGGCTGCCTACATTTAGGCTCTGAAAAGTCTAACTAATAATTTTCTCAAATGAATGTCTTCAAAAGAGCTGGTAAATCCAAGCCACCCCAGATCATCACATCTAAATTTGCACATGCAAATTTAGTGCAAGGAAAGCAATCTGATTTGGGACCAGAAAGCTTCCTTGACATGATTTGGTGGGTGTTGACACATGTAACCCAGGTGTTACCCCTTTGCTTTTCATCAGGTGAGAGAGAAGAGTCTTTGATCTTTTACTAGCCTGTGAACCATTAAGTGGGAACATAGTCAATAAGAAGTACATAAGCCAAATTCTGTTGAATAAATGCCAAAAGTTATCTGCTCCATACATATCACAGAGTCAGGTGGTCTGTGAGGATGTTACAGTAAAGACCAAAAGCCTGGCTAGTGTCAAAGCAATGTCCACTGCTTTCCCCTCATCTATCAAGTTATTATTTTCACTGTTTTTTCACAGATGATGGTGTTCCTAAGGCCAAATCTATCCTATGTCTCTGTTCTGACTATTCCAAATCACTTTCATGTCTTTCCTAAGTCTGGAAACAGTCTTCAGGAATGTCCCAGGACTGAGGTGAGGCTGGCCAGTCTGTAGTTCCCAGTTTCTTGAAAGTCAGAGTGGCATTTGCTTTCTGCCAATTCCAAAAATCCTCCTGTGATTGCTACAGTCTTTCAAAGGTAATTGAGAGCGGTCTCACATCAGCCAGCTCCCACAACACTTTTGGGTGTATCCCATCAGATCCCAGTAACTCGCATATGTCAGATTTTGTTTAAATCTTGCCCAATGTAATTTCTTGCTTCAGACTTCCCCATTGATTTCAGGGGTCTGGGATCCCTGAAGGCAAATAGTGCCAATAAAGACCAAAGCAAACAAGGTGTTGAGTGTCTTGGCGTTTTCCATGTCCTCTAGTATCAGGTCTTCTGCCCCTTTCAGCATCAGGCTCACATTTTCCCTCATCTTCCTTTTTCTCCTGAGGTCCCTGTAGAAACATTTCTCGTTGATCTTCATGTCCCTTACAGCTTCAATTCCAGGTGGGCTTGGGCTTTCCTAACTGCACTCTTGAACAATGTCTCTATATCCCTTTTGGGTCACCTCTTCCTGCTTCCAAATCTTATATACTTTCATTTTTGTGTTTGAGTTTTGCCTAGAGACCCCTGCTCATGAGGGCAGAACTGATGCTGTCTTTGCTTGACTTTGTACACACTGGGATGGAGACACTGCATGCAAGTTTCCTAAGACAAGCTTGATGTCTAGCTTGATGCCCAGTGTAATGTCCTTCCCCCTCAACCTCTATTCCTTCTGCTAGAGAAAGGCACAGGGATACAGTCATTCTTCCCTGTGTTACCTGCAACTGAGCAAAAAACTGAACGCAGGGAGTCATAATTTCCTAGGCTTTTAGCAATCCAGTCATGTATGATCAGGTTTATTGAGCTCTTTGAAAAATAAATACATAAATCTCTCCATGTACTTGTGTAATACATAGGAAGATGTCCCAGTGTTTCAGGGTAAGTCAAATAGCATATTTGACAATGTTATTTCTGCAGCTGTGTAATGCAATGTCTTTTTCAGGCATTTGAACAATAATATCCTTTACAGTGTTCTTCAGAATTTTAAAAGGTTGCACTTTTTTTTGTCATGTATTTAAGCATCCTTAAATATAACAGACATGTTGCATCATATTACCAACATTTCACATTACTACTTAATAAGAAGCCAAAAGAGAAATGTCAGCAGGATGATTATACTTTCACTTTTCACCTTACCAGTGAGGAACAATTACACTGCAACCCAATAGAAAATAAGTGCTACAGTATGGAGTTGAAAATACAAGGTGACAGCCTAGGAAAAAAAACCCTGTTTTGCTTTTATGCAATGGAAATTTCTTGCTCTCTCAAAAAAAATAAATTAGATGTATCATAGATCTATGAGCAAAGTTGGAATTCAAACTGATGTGCTTCTGCTTTTGGGATAATAAAAGTGAGTCTTGTGGGTAGATGGGGAAGAAAGAGACCAAGGGGGAGACCAGTAAGAATTAGGTTAAAAAGGAAGCAAAAATGTGACTGAATGTTCAACAGCTGGAAGGCAGAAATGATGAAAATAAGAAAGGAGCAAGCAAGAACATAAGTTTTTCACCTGTGGAAGAAGAGTTCTGGGGAAGAAGAGATGCAAAGCAGGGTATTTCTACAAATGTACATCTTGCCAGCTTTTAAAAGTAACAAGACAGAAGACTGTTCAGATAAATGCAAGTGCAAAGAATTAATATAATCTTGCAAGTGTGAAAGAAATATTTTAGATTTGTTTCCCCCCCTTCTTTTTGTTTTGCCTTTTGTTCATTCTTTGGTTTTTTCATATATACAGATCTACTTATATCTCTGGTTTATATAAGTGATAGCTGCTTGAAGCTGGGACTCTTCTGTAAAGTCTGCAGACATTACTGATCACAACAATGACCATTCTCTGCCTGGGGCTTTCCAATGCTACCAACCACCCCCACTCCCACCCACCTTAGCTTCTGCTCAGGAAAATAATGGTGTACATTGCAGGGAAAAGTGATTTTTAGAGTGATTTATGTCAGCATTGAGTAAATAAATGTCAACACTTTGCAGGTTACCAGATTCAGACACTATCTGAAGATTTAGGAACTTAAATTTAGGTGTCTGTATGTGCTGGAAATTTAACCTTTGATGGCAGCCAATGGGGATGTCTCTGGAGAGGCACTTATCTCCTCTAAAAGCAAACACCTGCATCTGGACAGCTAAATAGCTCTCTACACTCCACTGGTTGACTTGACTAAATCTCCCTTGATTTTAATGGGAGTCTATATGCCTGGCTTGGAGGTTAAAGGTGTTAATAAGAGCCTTTGTATTATAATCAGAGAGAGAGCAGTACTCATACGTGGCAGAACTGGAAAGTCCTCAGCTGATTTGATGGCTTTTCTAAAATAGATCGACATTGTGTCACATGTCTGAAGATGTCTGAACCTTTATCTAAATCCTACCCTTAAATCCAGAATGCTCAATATCCTGTTAAAAAAATATTATTTAAGAATTTCAAAAAAAAATCAAAACCATGCCTCCAATTCATTATGACCATGACCTACAGTATTGACTTCTGGAGAAAGGAGAAGGGGAAAGGGAAAATGAGCTGTGAAAAGGAAAGGCCATTCTAGGTCCAAAGAACTGGTAAGGTAAAATCATCCTACTGTGTGGATTTTGGGGGAGGAAAGGGTGTTGATTCTCCAGTTTTATCCATTTTCATATCTGTCTCCTAACGACTACCTGACACAAAGCTGTCAGTACTACAAGATTGTAGTACCTGGCATGATTTTGCTGATTAGCCACAGGTTTGACTGACACATAGTTTGATTAGAGCTCAAAAAAACCACACTTTTAAGTCAGACACAAAAAACACATACATTTCCAGTTCAGCCACAGATCACTTCAGAAGAGCTACTAAAGATATTCAGAACAGTCCTTTTTTACCATGGTGTAGTGCCTCCTTCCTTAATTGTCATGCAAAGACTGCAGTGAATTTCTTTCATGTAACTCTGAGTCAACTGGAAGACCTTTTAAAGCAATCTCTGCTTTATAGAACCTTCAATAAATTGCTATAATTATTTTTCTAGCTGAAACAATTAGTAAATAATTGAATTTTTTTTCTATGCCTTTCATAATTTCAATTATAAACTCATAAGTGCATTGTTAGTTCTGGCAGCTCGTCATTTCTTCTCCCTGAAAGGGTTAGTGCTCCAGTAGGCACTGCATGTTAACTAGGTGTGAGCAATTGAGAATATTAATTTGTCAAAAAAGAAAATATATGAGTGTGGCAAGCTCTGGGTATTTATGAGTGATGTGAAAACACGAAGCTCTGAGTGTCAGTCTTCTTCCTGGCCCACCACAAACTGGGTGCTGTTTGAGCCAGGCCAGCTTCACCAGAAGACCTGCTGGTCATCACGGTGTTGTCACAGAGAGATAAGTGACCAGGTATGGGAATTAAATCAGACTATGGGATACTACACAATGGTGAACACGGTACATCACAGCTGTGACATAACTGCAGTCATGTCGAATGGAATACTGACAGAGGAAATGTTGTTTGAGGGAAAGGACCTCAAGCTGAATTGTGTCAAGTTGTTTTCATTAACCAGAATACTTTCTTCTTTTCAGTCCAATACATACCCTAAGAGGATTCAGAAGATTATTTCTTACATAGGTAGATGAGGGAGTCACTCATCTGGGAAGCAAGGTTTCATTGACAGGACAAAAAAAATGATATCTTTACACTGAATAAGGATTTTAAACTCAGTCTTGCAACAAAACTGTCAGAAGCCAGCAAAATATTTATTTATTTATTTAAAGTTTTTGTTTCAGTAAGAAGACAGTGAGATCAAGGTCCATCTTGCATACCAAAGGTTTGAAAGTCAGTATTGTGACAGAAGCATCTCTGTTCAGAAATAAGTCTGTCTATTGTATTTTATGGTTTATTCCGTAAGAGCCAATACCAATAAATTATTCCCTGAAAAGGGTTTCCTTCCTGGTCTCATGCAGCAAATCAGAATCAAAGAGAATTGCAGAAATATTTGGCCTTCCTGATTGACACTTCTGGATCTAAGGATGCCCTACTTTGAAATTCAGAGGAAATACTCTGGAAAAATCCCCATTAAGCAGAATTGAATTGCAAGCATAACTGTTATCATGAAAACTCAATTCATAGGGGATTTTACTGTGTCTTACTTTATATGTCTGTGTTCTCCCAAACATGGAAGAACTCTCATAAATCAAGAAAAAGTTTTCACATAATTTTCAAGTAAGAAAGAACCAGAAGGTCCATGGAAAAGTCCTCCCAGTTCAGCATGAGTTTCAAACCACTGTAGTAATCACTGAGAAGACATCAACATCCAAACTCAAATGGATAAACTTCCTGACCTTCATGTTACTGAGCCACTGGCAGACTATATTTTTTTAATCTTCATAGCCTCCTTGTGCAGTCTAAGTAATGTCAATGTCAAGGTCAATACCCAACTTAGCATAAAGTAACACTTTCAGTGAAAAATAGGTAAATTAATAAAAAATGTTAAATTATTAAAGAAAAACTGATTTCTCATCTAGTGTAGCTGGACCTCTGTCTCCCAATGTCCTTTCCACAGCACAGAGTTTGTCATTTTTAAACAATCCACACATGTTATTCCGGGGTAACCTCAGGGTCTGGTCAGCTGGCATTTCCCTCCCTGTAAACCCTCAGCCAGGCAGCCTCACAAGTGTGCAGCTCATGTCTCCAGTGTGTGAGGTACATAGAAAGCAGCTCTGTCTGGCAGCCAACTCAGAAGATTCCAAAAGCATGACTCATTAGTTCCTCTTTCCAATTTTTAGGGAAAAATTTTTTCTTCAATTTTTTTAGTTGCCTTTCCCTATGCTAAAAACGGTACCTTCTAATCCATGCTGCAAACATTTCCATAGGTTGCTTGTTCGCTAGGGAGTCTTAAGAGGAACTCAGAAATATTTGAAGAGCAAAGAATTACAATAAAGTGGGCTGCAACTTCTTATTACCAGCAAAAGAGGTTTTCACTGATTCCCTGCTGTTTACAAGTATCCAAGAGAAAATACAGCAGAGTGGGCACCAGAAAGAGACTAGTTCAGAAGGCATCATCAGAAGACTTTGGAGGGAGGTGCCCAGTAGTGCCTCCAGTAACTTCTGCCAGCCTCTACCCATGACCCAAGGAAAAGAGTCTTGATGGATCACAGAGGCAGCACGTTGCAGAGTTGTACAGTGCTAATCAACACAGCTTGTTGTGAGGGCTGTGCTTCTGATGGAAGGCTATCCTCGTCAGCTCCACTTTGGCTGGTGCCTGCTCCTCCTTGGAGCTTCTATTACGTTGTTGAGAACAGGCACGGTGCCACCCAACAGATGGTCATGTGTGTAGGCATGTTGGAAACCTGGTATGTACAGATCTAAAGCCAGATTTCTCCTCCAAACAGGAAAAACGTGTAGAGCTTGTGCATTCTTTGTTATGTGAAGTTGTCTCTACTTTTAATACTCCTGGATACTTTCTGGCATAGTGAGAGTGGCTTTTGGTCTCTAGTACAGAAAGAAAAATTGTTCTGGAGAGTGAGGAAAGAGATTGTGAGGCACGTCTCTGTGCAACAAAATCGATCTCTACAAAATGTTGGGGGTTGAGTGGAAAATGAATGGGTATAAAGTTCCTCCAGAGAATAAGTATACCTAGAGTGGATAAAAAGGTATATTCTTCTCATGTGGGAAACTTCTCAGTTATCTCCAGATTTCATCCCTGTTGTTATTATACATTCCACTAGTCCCCTTCTTGCTATACAATATGGCAGGAGGCTTGCTCCTCTCAGATTGAATATGATATTAAACAGGATTTTGCTTCTCATGGCTCAGTAGCTGGAATCTAATTTATGCAATGCACGCAAAAGAGGAAAAATAATGTTATATTCCAGAGACAACCTAATAAAATCTACACACCAGGTTTTTCCAATACAAGCAGCCACTGCAGGGTAATTCAGGTATCTGTTCCACTGCTAACACTTCACTTAGAAAGAAATACTTTCTAGGAAACGAATCTAAACTCTTTCCTTCTGTCCCTGGCCTTGCTTTCAGATTTTCCTCAGCAACTCAGCAGAGAAAGTGATATTCCTGTTCATTGCTTACTGCCATCAGACTTAGTTGTTTTATTGCTTTTCTTATCTCCTTAGCTCAGTACCAGTATAACATAGCTGCTTCAGAAACAATCACAGTTCTACATGGCTGTTTTGTTTTCAGCTGGAATTCCCTTTTTTATCCTTTTAGCTGTCTGTGCTTCACAGCACACATCACCTCTTCCTCAGATGGATCTCTGTGATTCGATTTCCTCTGCTTTACACTCTTCTTTGTAACTGGTCTAATCTAACACCAGGTTCTCTTGGTGCTAAATCAATTCTGTCAGGCTGCTTTCAAGGGGTTTTGAAGAAACTGATAAGAGTAAAAATGGCAGTAGAGGAAGTCAGGACTTCCAAATATTTGGATGCCAAATTGCTGATTCATGTAATTTTAAGGCGAAAGAGCTGGAGCCTCTGCTTCTAATAGGAGAATCGAGACTCCATGCTGCAGTTTTAATATTTGTTATTGACAGTATGCTTTCAGCTCGGTAAGCTTGTCTACATAAATGAGGGCGAAGCAAAGACACTTTCCTGTATTCCTCAAACACTGTTCCCAGATCCCTGACCTGTTCAGGGTCTGGAAATTCTAAGCAGCTTGAACATGGTCATAAAAACACAAAAAAAAAAAAAACCAAACAAAAAACCCAAACCAAAAAACCAAACCAAGCAACAAAACCACCAACAAACCAAACCAAAATCTCAAATAAATAAACAAACAAAAAACTGTTTGTAAAAGGTACTTCTAGAAGGTGTTAAAAATGTTAAAGTACAATATAAGGAAGGTTATGCCTTTAGTTGCGGAAGAGTTAATGCATGGTGATTTTGCCTTTGAATATAATAACTGAGTGAACTGGAGACCATGCTTGGGGTGAAAAATATTTTCTGTTGGCAAGAATATGTTTGATTGAGGTTACAGAGAGGGCTCTGTGGTGGGCTTGACATTTTTTGGCTACCACAGCCCCACTCAGATTCTCTCCTTCCTCATCAGGACAGGAAGAGGAAATAGATGAAAAAAATCTTGTGGGTTGATATAAAGAGATTATACAAAGAGAAGGAAATACATTACTGATTACTGTCATAGACAAACAGACTCAATTTGATGAAATTAATTTATTACCATTTAATAACAGGTTATTAGTCCTGTCAGCAAACCTGCTCCAGCATGGGCTCCCTAAGTCCACAGGGCCACAGGTCCTGCCAGGAGCCTGCTCCAGCATGGCATCCTCCATGGGCTGCAGGTGGATATCTGCTCCACAGTTAATTCCACGGGGTAATTTCAAAACCTTTCTATGATTTTTTTCTAAAATATTTACAACTTGAGCTTTATGTTCTTAAAATGCTACATAGTACTACTACAAAACCCTCATAACTGTTTCTATTAGATATTTTAAATTTTTTCTTTCCCTTCTTCTCTTAAGGTCATATTGATGGGCTTATGCTGTACCATGGATGATCAATTCATAAATGGTTGAACGTGATTCTTGAGAAATTTTCTGCACTAAGTGCAAGACCCTTTGAATGGGGCTACTCTTCATATGAGGATCATATGTTTCTCAGAATTTTTATTTACACTAAAGGTAAAATTCCAAATTTTAAAAAGCTTTACAAACTTACATACGGTCTTTTCTGGTTTTCTGTGTGGTGGGATGGGAGATGGAATGGAGAGCAGATGCTTTTATAAACAACTCCTGAATTAATGTTTTCTATATGATAATCTGAAAATGCAGGAGACTAAGCTGGAAATCCATTTAACTCCTTTTCATTTATTCCTTTCTCCATCTGTGAGTTGTATTACTTGTGGGTGAGCCAGTGGAAAATAAAAAATTGATGAATTTGGTAGATCTGCTTACTTAAGGAGAAGTATAACATTCCCAGCACAAGAAACCCAAAAACTGAAGTTTCACTATATGCAAGAAAAAAGCATTATCACAGAACAAGAATGGACAAAACACAGAACAAAAGAACAGACAGAATCCTACCTAAAAAATCTGTCAACAAAATATGAAACCTGAAAAAGTTATTTATTCTACTCAGAACATGACAATAGGACAAAGAACTTTAGAATGCAGGACAGATTACATAGGTAAATGAGATGTGAAATTGGTAAGTACAAAAAAATCCCCCTAAACTACTTGTTCTTCAACAGTTGAATTAGAAATCTGTTGGTTTTGCCACCTGAGGAAAGAAAGCCATATATCATTACAGGTAAACCACTGGAACACCTACTTAACGCATCACAGTGACAGAAAAAGCAAATGATACGTCAGAATGCACATAAAAATGGATTGAGGAGAACAGTGCAAAACTAATGTGATTATGTTGCTAGTTGTACCACTCCAGCTACCATTTCTTGAGAAAAATTGCACAGAATTATAGAGGGCTTGAGAGAAGGTCATAATTATTAAGAACACAGAAAAACACTTAAGGGGGAATTGAAAAGAGTGCAATTGTTTCTTTTAGAAAGGAGATTAATAAGAGGAGATGAGAAATAACTATACTCAATAAAAGAATGTGATAGAAAAGGTAGATGGACAATTTCTGTTTCCTCTGTCTTTTGATGCAAGACTATGGAGATATGCTAGCAAACCTTAAAGCTGGCAGAATGAAAACTGGTAAAATCCATTCCCTACAGGAGATAATTATGAGGGTGGAGTGAATGCATTGATAGAGGTGCAGTTGAGGTCAAGGATTCTGCAAGGTTGAATGAAATTTGAATGGTTACATGGAATAATACCAGAAAGAATATCAGAAAGAAGATAAAGCTTCAGTTTTCAGACCTGTACCCAGTCTAACTTCTAGGAACAGGTAGGAGGCTCTCAATACCAGGCTTCTTTATGTTTCATATAAACTGCATCTCTCACTGCTATTAGTAAGATTCCCACAGTATGGCCAATGGAATTTCTCACATCACTCTATTTTACAGTGTTGTTCCAATTGCATTTTGGGTCTGTTCGCAGTAACATGACAGCATTGCAGATGGTGTAAAAGCCTGTCTCCAAAAAACAATTCAGTCATCACTTCCATTTTCAAAATCCAGAGATGAGTCATTCCCCTCCCACAGGTAAATGTATTTGTATGAACATCAAGCTCTACAGACTTGTATGTATATCCTCACAGTGGAAGAATTAAAAAAAAAAAAAAAATTGCAGTGGAGTCCTTCTCTGTATTGATAAAAAGCAGGTTTCAGCCCACCCTTCACCACTCTCCAATTTAGCAAGTGCTCTTCAAGTAAATGTAATTCAAAGTACCCAAATGGGTACTGCAGTGACACACTGGACTGTGGTAAAGGGAATGTAAAAAGTACAGGTCAGTTAGTGAAGGAATGTGAAAAGTGTTCCTTGGAGAGAGCAGGCATGCAGTGGTCAGCCATAGTTCTTAGAAGACCACAGAATTACAAGATGATTCAATAACTTCACTAAAGATGGGGCAAAATGTACCACCACCAAGTCTCTGGTGACACAAAGGTGGGAGAATTTGCTGATACACCACAGGGTTTTGCTGTCTTGGTGAGAGACCTCAGTAGCGTGGAGAAATGGGTGATCCTTCCCCTTTTATTCAGCACTGGTGAGGCTATACCTATAGAACTGGACTTTTTGGTACAAGAGAGACATGGATGTACTGGAGAGAGTCCAATGAAGAGCCTCTAAGATGATTAAGGAAGTGGAGCATCTGAAATATGGGGAAAGTCTGACAGAGTCAGAAATGTTCAGCCTGGAGAAGAGAAGGCTCAGGGGGATCTTATTAGTATGTGTCAGGGTCACCTGCCTTGGAGATACTCAAAGGCCATCTGGATATGGTTGTGAGCAGCTGGCTCTAGGTGGCCCTGCTTGTTCATGGGGGTTGGACCAGAGGACCTCCAGAGGTCCCTTCGACCTCAACCATTCAGTGTTTCTGTGTCCCGTTAGGG
Source organism: Monarcha castaneiventris obscurior (assembly GCA_026261815.1). Taxonomy (NCBI): domain Eukaryota; kingdom Metazoa; phylum Chordata; class Aves; order Passeriformes; family Monarchidae; genus Monarcha; species Monarcha castaneiventris. Next base: position 3,943,363 of record JAMPIT010000350.1, on the reverse strand, counting down.
GCTCATGTCCTGCGTTACTGCAGCAGGCTCCTCCTTCTCTGGAGCAGGGCTGGCATTCAGCTTTGATGCATTTCATGAGATTCCCATTGGCCTATTCCTCTAGGCTGTCCATGACCCTCTGGAGAGAAGCCCTGACCTCACGCAAATTGTCTTGTCCCCCAGATTTGGTGACATCAGCAAACTTGATGAGAGTTCATTATCTAAAGGAAATAACTACACAGATCCCATTAGTATAAGCATGTTAGCTGTCACTTACTGAGCATCTGTTGAGAATGAGGGGTCTCTCCACTTTGCATAAAGCAGACTCAGACTCAGGTAAGGAATCTTAAACCTTGACAGGCGTCAGTTCATCCTAATCAGTAAATAGACAGTTCTCCATCTACGTTCACTCAACAGAAAATAGGAAAGACTGAATTAAGAAAAGTTAATCCCCACTTGTAGAGAAAAAGTTATCCATTGCTATAGCTAAACCCCATACTTCTGCACTTACAGCTAGTTCTCCCATGGTCCTGCTCTGCTGACCCCTGAGGCTTCTTTATTTTATTTGTCCAACAATAGATATCTCTGTCAAGTTGAGGAATATGTTAGATAGCAAATATCCTTAGTACCACAATGTTTTAAAACCCACACAAATTTCACAGCAGCAAAGATGATTGCCAAGCCGAAAAACAGGGATAGGAAAACACATACATCCCTTTCTGTTGTTTCAGCTGTCAGAAACCGGTGATGCACTTCCAGCTCTTGCTTTGCTGGTTAATCTGGTTATAAGCATGCCCTTTGTGGGTGGCTTTTCCAAATCTGTGCTCCTGTGCATATTTTGCTCAGATGAGGACAAGCACACAGGCTGTCTTCCCACACCAGGCTGTACCATCAAGCTTTATCTACACCTTCACCTGCAGGTGGAAGAGACTGAAAGGGCTGTACCTGCTGCTTGTATGTGGAAATGATTTTTAATAACCACATCGTACAGGGCATGGAATGAGAGAAAGGACAAGTCAAGCTGCATCATGGTGCTTTGTGGGAAGTAGAGTGCTGGATTTGGCATGTCACCCAAAGAGCAAAAAGGGGTAGGTGAAGGGCTCTGCCAGTAGTTCCTGGCACACCTCTCACATTCCCACTGCTGCTGCACCTGTGGCACACACAGGCTCTCCCTGGGTGGTGCAGCAAGAGCTGGATGATTTGACCTCAAGTGGAGTGTTGTACCAAAACACCTGGGCACAGCAGGCTGGGCAGGGAGCAATACACAGCAAACCTGTGTGCTTGCACAAAAGGGCAAGCCAAATCCTCAGATCCCAAATTCTAGTAATGCAGACTTTCTCTCATCTCCTGAAATAGCAGTATAACTCACCAAAATGTGCCAGAAGAAGAAAAACCAGTGTCCATTACTAAAATCTTTTAAATGACTGTGCTGCCAACAGTCAGCACCAGTGATTCAGGCTTGCTCACAGATGGACAATTTCATAGCATCATAGAGTTACAAAAAGGTTTGTTTTGGAAGGGACCTTAAACATCACCTAGTTCCACGCTGCCATGAGCAGGGACACCTTCTGCTAGACCAGTTCTCTCAAAACTGCATCCAACCTGATTGGGATCCAACCATTTGCCTTGGACTATTTGAGAAAAATGGCATACTTTTTTACCTAGCCAACACAGGAAGACTCTGCCTTTCTGTAATTCTTTTCCTCAGGCTACAGATTCGACCCCTGTATGCAAAAATCACACTTACAGGCCACTGATCAGCGACAGTGTTTGAGCTCATCAGGTAAAGTCAGGGAGTTGGGGGGAAGTAGTGTATGTTGTTTGGCTAAATAGTATTTTGTCTTAACATGATATTACAGGAATTTTCTTTTTGATTGAGAAGGCCTCTGAAGCAGCTGAAATGCAATGGTGACTCTGTAAATAAAAGGCTGACTTGGCAACCAACCTTGTATTTCTCACCAAGCCACAAGAAGCTGTGGCAGAGACAGAAGAAAGCTGGCAGCAAACTCATAATTTTAAAGAAAAACTTGAAAAAGCTCTGAATGTCTTTTTTCCTGATGACATTAAAGTTCATTGAAATTCCTGCCAAATTCCACAGTAGTTGTGGATAACCTGGGCTAACACAGAGATGTGTCTCCAGTTCTCCCTCTCAGCAGAGGAAATGGCAGCACAGAACTATGGGCTATTGGGAGCTGTTTTTCACAGGAAAATCCTGTAAAGCTTCTTCATATCTATAAGGTTGTTCATACATTAAAATTATGCAAGTGTATCAAATAAGAAAATTTTCACATTGATTCTCTTCCAAAGAGAATCATTGCCAATTCTCTCTTTCATTTCCTTCTTCTTCCAAATTAAAACCTGTATGATTGTGTATTTTTAAATCCCTTAGCATTGTTCCAGCTGGTGAGATTCTAGGACATTGTTGCAGTATGCCAACCTTTATTGCTAATACAGAATTAAACCAAGCCAATTTATGTCCGTGGCACAACTGCTAACATCTGTGGTACTATTTTCATACAAACTCATTTTGGTATGGTCAAGCTCCCTTTCTTTAGCTGGAGGGGTGATAAATTTTAAAGTAGTAGCAGTTTCCTGAGAGCTGAGCATACAAATTTCACCCCAACTTTATGAGAAGATACTGTGACATTTAATGTGAGAAGAAATTATAAAGAAGTATCATTAATAGTTACCCTTACTAAGGAACTGTCTGTCCTATAACACTATTCAGCATTGCTAAAGAACCTGTGAGGAAGTAAAGAATCCACTATTGTTTACTAAGGCTTTAAAAATTAGTTATTTTAAGGTCATTACTGTATTTCTGAGAGATACCAGTTATTTTTATATTTATTTATAAAGGCTTCATTAGTTTTCTAAATGTGAAGATAAGGCTTCTGCCATAGTGGTGCAGACACTGATGGAGAACATTTTTTGAGACAGACTGATTTATTGAGATCTCTGCATAGGCTAATACTCAGAAGGGAAATTGAATCTCTCAGACAGATGACCAGTTGCTGCCTGGTTGGTGATGGGATTCTGTGAGGATCACTGTAGCAACATCCTCCAAACTGTACTCGTGGGGATTTTTTCATATCCCGATGGGCCATGGTCCTACACAACAACAGCCACACAAGCAAGGTCCACTGACACTGATTTTCTTCAACTGTGGAAAACCTTTTCCTATCTCCAGCGTGTACAAAAGGCTTTCCTATGAGGCCATCCCTGCATCTGCAGAAGCAGTTTCTACAGACCATACAGGTGTCCTGTTTTTGTACAGATTGGTCAATCCTGCTGCAGGAATGGACTCAGGACATCTTTGGGACTGCAGCATTGTCTGTTCACTGGTCTGTGCATAGCAGCAGCTGCCCAGGGGAGTCTGCAGGGCTGTTCAAACTCCTCTGGAGAGCAGCTGTCAAAACTGTTCAAATGCTTCATAGTGAAGCCAGTAGTTCAGCTGAGCACTTAGTCACACATTAGTGCACTGAACCAAACCAGTCCTGTGCCTCATCTATGCTAGGGAGTCCCTGGAGTCCTCAGGGAACAAGTGACTAAGCATACTGGGTGTGCACACAGGCAAATCCCTGCTATCACTCAACTACAGTGAAAGCTCCAGTTTCCATTTTTTTATCAGGCTTACAAGTTAAATCCTGTAACTCTTGCCACGATAGATATATTTGGTAACCAGAACTTCAAAATAAGGACTGAGATTTGTATTCGAGTCTTTTGTCAGACAGAGCCTACTAAATTACTGATGCAAAAGAAAATCAAATAAATATTTCACTGTTTTAATGACAATGTATAATGCTTTTTATTTCCCTGCATAGTAAAGTACTACTTCTTCCCCCTTCAATTTTATTTGCCTGGTTTCTTTTGTTCTGTAGTTCATGCATAATTTCACACCTGCAAGATTTCTGAAGAACTAGGATTATGCTCATCAATTTAAACAATAAAGGCAAACCACTCTAAGAAACATGCAGACAGCCATTTCACAGGCTGAACTGAAGGCACCTGGGCTGTTTATGCCAGTGGAGATTTCCTTTTTGCAACCAGCTGAGAAGCCTTGTGCTCTTAATAATAATGCTAAAAGACTCTCAAAGCAAAAATCAAATGTATAAAACCCCATGAGGATAAGAGTACAAAGGCTGTAGCTCACTAGGGAAGCACACACTGTGAGCATGTTCTGTGATGGATACCAGGCAGTTTGAAGCAAATGGCTCCTCTTAGAAGTCCTCCAAGAGCAAGTATGAGGTCTCCTCTAGCCAGGTCTGTGCACTCTACAGAGGTGGTGCCCAGTCAGGCACAGCATGGGTTGTTATCCAAACCTTCCTGATCAAATGCTACCAAGTAGCCTGGTAGCAGTTCTTCAGGTAGGCAGCCAACGGAGACAGAAAGAAAAGCTTTCCCTGTGTTTTATGCCACTGGCAAGTAAGTCCTGGGGGACACCCAGTGATGCTGACAGGACATAGATAGCTGTCAAACTGGAGATTCAAAAGAGACAGATCACTAACAGAGAATGATCAGGGCAGCCCTGCAATCTCTCTGAAGATTTAATACTATAGAGATAGAAAGTCAGATACGTGCTGTTACCTCTCTTATCAGAAATAAGGATTATGTTGCTAGAACCAGACTTTGCTCCAGACTGAATCCAGGGTGCATCTGTCTATCTCAGCTCTGGAAAATGGTGTTGCTGGTGGTCCTAGACAACAGGGGGTCTGAAGCAGGAAAGTTATACTAGGAAGCAGGAAGGAAGGACACTGCAAAAAGCAGTTGTTCTCACAGAGATTAGTTAACCTGACATTTGTCTAACGGCTTGTTGATACTATGCATTTTGTGCAAGACAGTTTCCAGCTGAGTATGTTTGATGCAGTGCTGGTTCTCCAAGGGCTTGTGCCATCTCAGAGAACTGCTTTTACTCCCCCAGATTCAGGGCTATTGCCAAAAGCTGTTAAATATCTAAGCAGCTTTGGACAGAAAAGTGCAGCCTTTGTGATACTTTTCTGTCTATCAATCTTGTAAAGCTGTCTAGACTGTCCCAGGAGAGGGGGTGGAAGTGCAAATCAGATATATGTGTAAGTCTAGAAGTGTAAATCAGATTCCACAAGCATGCCTTTGCGCCAGGGTATAGGGAAGAAGTTGCCCAACATTCTCAAGACAAAAACCCAAGGACACTCTTGAAGCTCTGGCAATAAATTAATCTTTCCTTCTCTGGAACTAAATGAATGGCCAAAATCTTCTAGGAGCTGTGCTCACCAGCTCCACATCTTTGATACAGTACAGCTAATACCCTGCTGAAATAGGATCACAACATACAACAGCAGCAGAGCACACCACATGGGGGTGGGTCACAGTGCTGCACAGTAATTTCTGTGAGCAGAAGCACTGGCTGGTACCATGGAGGTAATTATGTTTATTATCTGTGAGCCCATGGTGACAGCAAATGTGCCCAGCAATAGCTGTATCTCACCAACACAGTAGTCACCCACATTGCTAATGTAGTCATGGTCATTTTACGAATTACAACAAAGTAATATCTGAGGAAAGTTATTAAACCTGCTAATGTAAGAGTGCCTGGTACATGGTTTTAATATCCACTATTTATTATTTTATTTCTTTGCAATAAAAAGCCTGAAACATCATTTGCCTTCCAGGGTTTCTGGCTGTGCCTGCATTTACTTTGGTCCCATGGGGAAGGACAATTAAATGTTCCAGTTTTAACAGCTGACAGACCTGAGTTCTGTGCCCTCCCTTGAGACCACAGACTGGCTGCATTTCTTGTGGGGTTTTTGTTGTTTTGGTATGTTTTTTCAAAGATCCAGTGCCATCTTGCAGTTAAGTTGATGCAGAAGATATCCAGCAGAATGCCAGTCTGGATTATTGTGTTTATACATGTGCTTTCTAGAAAAATTAACCTGAGCCTGCAGAGGCCCATGCTATTGGCTTTCAGTGAAACCAGGGGTTTCTTGTGTAAGTCATTTTCTACAGGGAAAGAAAAAAGTTGTTGATGATAAACAATTAGGTAAGGATTTTTATATAGAATGAAGACCAGAAAAAGTGATATGGATTCTCTTGGGCAAGAACCAATGAGGATGTCAAAGTATATGCTGTCTTTGGGCTGTGTTCAAATCACCTGCTGCTGCAGCCACCCACCCAGCCAGGGCTGCTTCTCTACCTCCTGGCAATGAGCAAGCAATGAACAGGCAGGGTAAGGAATTGCAAACAGCCCAGATATGCTTCCACAGCAGACAAATTCCCTGCTGGTCTATAGGCAAAGCTAAAGGGAAAAATGTGTCTGTTCCCAAGGCACTAAAACTTCTGATACCTCTTGCTGGATGTTAGCAAGTCAGTTTGTACTCTAGACCTTATTTTGCCATTAGGCAAAACTGGACTTTATTTAGCCATTAGGCAAATCAACTCTTTGGACAAGACTTGATAAAATGCTGCACTAAACTCTACAGTTTGCGAGCAAAGCCTTTAAACCGATTTCCTCCTTGGCACTTCCCAACTTGCAATGCCATTTTGAAAGCAGCCAGTTGTGATGAGAATTCTGTTGCCTTTGTTTTCTCCTCACATACTGATGTGGTTTGTTCCTCAATATTTCTTTATCCATGAGAGCTCTTGGCATATTACAACTATATTTTTCACTGGCTGAAGCCACATCTGTTTAAATCTTATTCTCTAGTTCTTCTTTCTTTTGCTTCACCCAAGTAATTCCCCTGATCTCTTTTTTCAGTCCCTGGGTATGCCAAGAAATGAATCTGTATTTTCACCACTAAGAAAGTGAATTATCTATGGTAAACATTCTTTGTAGCAGAAATGGTCACCAATGTGGAAAACTGAAAAAAAAAAAAAAAAAAAAACCAGTTATGAGTCATGTTCAGTAAATAATCAGGAAGCAAACATTTAAATAAAAATAATGTATATATTCGATGGAAGCTGCTACAAAGAAATTTGAAGAAAATTCAGCTCAACCAAATCAGGACCACATACAGAAAAGCAAAGCTAAATTATGAACAGCAGTTTTCTTTTTGAAATGGCAAATGAAGCTGCATTAAAAAATAATGAATTTGCACAAAAGATAAAAGCACATTTCATCAGGAGGACAGCATTCCCTGTCTTTATGTCAGCCTCCCCATTACTTTCCCTCAGTATGATGTGACTATGGAGAAGTCTTTCTGTGGAACAGGCTTTTCCTCACTTACTGTCTGTACTTGTCTTTTTCACCTGCTTGCTTTCTTAACCTCTGTAGCAGATGCTATTAAAATAGCTCTGAATAACTCTGTGTATTTTAACTTTGGTTAATTGGAGCCTTCTCTCCTCTCTTTTTTGGAACTGTTTTGTTTTCCTAGCCTGTACATAAATATTTCCTTTTTACCACATTTCTTCTTCTAAGACCATTTTCTTCTAGGTCCATTTCTTCATTTACACCACACCATCTACTGAGGCATGTGGGGAGGGAGTAGGAATTCACAAGCACGCCTAAAGTGAGTCATTTCACTCATCTATTCATTCCTGAGTGAGATCCCACATTTTTCAAAATTGACTGCATTGGAACCTAATTAAGGAATTAAGTTCCTAATGGTAGGGAGTGACATTGGAAATTACAGCACACAGATTAAAAGAGGAATGCATTTTCATGGCATTAATTATTTACATAAGGGAAGAAAATGAGCAAGGGCACTGCTATGAGTAAGGCAGAGAATTTCTCGTGGGGCACTGAGATGGGAAGTGAGCTGAGCTGCCTGCACTCTTTAAGAACGGAGGTTGTAAAGAATATCTTGCACTTTTCACATGTGAATAGTAGAGAAACCCACCACTGTTTTTTGCAGTGGCCTCTGAGAAGTAGTTCTTTAATCAAACAAATCCTGTAGCATCAACCATTTATTTGTGAGGAGGGACAGTGGAGTGAGAAGTGGCTTTCAGGAAGAAGAGTTTTGGCTTTATGTCAGTGTTTATTTTAAATGACAGCTTTTGCACCCAGGAGGAGCAGCACAGCAGAGTGCTGCCTAGGAGTGAGTGAGCCACCAGGCTGCCTCTGCTCCTCCTGCATTGCTCCTGTTAGTGACTGGCTATTTTTAAGATTCGACAAGCATTTTCTCTTGCAGGCATTGTTCCACAAGGAGGTTGTGATGTCCTTGGGGATGGAGACACAGATCAGTTGTGCCAGGTGCTGCAAAGCCAGAATAGCCTTGGCATCACCTGTTTTAGGAAAGGCAACAGGGCACCACAGCAACACTTCAGCACAGTGACCTGTGGGTCTGACCAGCACCCGTGACACAGTCTCCACCAGGAATGTACTAGGAACAGGAATACTATGAGAAAACCTCTAGTGTTTTTGGGTTCTTTAATGATTTTTAGACAATGGATTTACTGATGAACTAGTTAAGCTTTTACAAATTATGCTAAAACTAAAAATGCCATCCTTCCCTGACTACTATATAATTGCCTCAAGAAAATGTAATTAAGACAATATTGATTTACCACACACTTCCAGTGTCACAGATCTGTTATGCCACTGACGTTTACACAAGTTCCTTTTGACCAGGAGCATGCAGCAAATTCTCAGTCAAGTAGTAATCTATATTACACTTCCTGGATGTAATAATCTGCTACACACAATTAAAATTGATTAGGTCTTGATTTTCCAGAGAATCTGAGAAATCCATAGCTTTTTCTGAGACAGAGAAGAATTTTGCTTGATTCTAATACATAATAAATCTGAGCCTAAAGTGAAGAATAAGCCTTCTTTTTTCTACCAATAATCTTCTCTTTATTTCAAGAAAAATTGTCTTCCTCCCTTGGATGCCAGCACAGACATTAAGAGATAATTCTTTTCTCTTTATAAACTACACTCTTCAATGTTCAAACTAATTTTAAACTCACGCTTATCCTGAAATTCAAGATTATTGTTATTACTGTTTCTGATGGGTTTTCAGCAGCAGATTTATATAATATAATGCAATATTATTATTTCATTATTTAAACAGAAGCTCAGCACCACATTGTAATAGATTTATTTCTGAAGTTTTACACTGGTGACAGCAGCATCTCTTTTCTTCTTTTGCCCTTAGCGAGTTCTACCCAGCTTATACTACATCTCCCTCTACCTTCCATATTTTCCTAGACTGCTATTTCAGAGGGTTTTGTACTCACTTCAATTTGAGCTCAGTTCTAGATTCTAACTTAAGTCTGATTTCACACATATCAGGAATTTCTCTTACACACACTCCAGGAACCTCCCGGTCAGTTTCCTCTCGGCTGTGATGTATTTCCAGGAGACAGATGAGAGGAAAATATGGCTCTCACTCCAAACTGGGCACTCTTGCCTCATTTGGCTATGTTTCTGTTGTTGGAGAATCCTAGAATCATAGAATATCCACAAGGATCACTGAGCCTCACACAGGACAACCCCAAGAGTCACACCAGGTGCCTGAGAGCATTGTCCAAATGTTCCTTGAACTCTGTCAGGCTGGTGCTGTGACCATTTCCCTGGGAAGCCTGTTCCAGTGCCCAAACACCCGCTGGGTGAAGAACCTTTTCCTAAATACCCAACTTAAACTTCCTCTGACACAGCTTCAGGCCATTCCCTCAGGTCCTATTGCTGGTCAAGAGAGAGAAGAAATCAGTGCCTGCCCCTCTGCTTCCTCTTTTGAGGAAGACTATTTTCTCCATGCATTGAACATTTTTTTAATGCTCCTGTGTGTTAGCGAGAGAGCTGGAGAAATTCTGAGTCCATTTGGAGGAAGAATCTATTAAGGTCTTGGATATCTAGCACAGGAGGTCTTATTGGAATTCTGATAACAAAATGCTTAGTAATGTAAATGAAAAATCACAATAAATTCTCTAACACTCTGGTGTCTTCAGACCTGAAAGAACTGGAAGGGTCAGAAACTGTATGTGCATCTGGGACACAAAGAGAGGTGAAAAGTGAAGCTGAGCATTTTGTCATGTTTCATTATCCAAGGCAGCATTTCCCAAGCAAATGGAAGGAAATAAAGAGTAAAGAAGGAAAGAAATATGTAACATTCAGTCCTAAAACTGGGAAGTTTTCGTAGGTGTATCGGAACAAGGAATTAATATCAGTAACAAGCTCTATGACCTGCCCTGTAATGACTCAGGTGTGTGACCACAGGTCTCTCTCTAACCTGACACATCACCACATCTGTCACTGCAGAGGGACCATCTAAGGCTTATAAACTCAGGGCTGAGCAGCCACATCCTGCCAGCCAGGGGACTTTGTGACAGGAATGGCAGATTGACAGTTACACAATCAGGAGTCCTTTCGGGTGAAGAGCATTGCACTCAGCTTCCCATACTGCTGCAAAGTTCTCAATATCACCATTTTCATGTGCAGCATAATAACCTGTCAGCTCCAGACAGACAACTGAAATAAAAGCAGTATTTGTTCTTTCACTGCCACCATAGGACAAGCAGTCCAGCTGGATTTGTGCACTGTTGGATTATATTGATTTTTCTGAAAGCAATTACAATAAGACATTTTTACACAAGACATAGCAGCCAGAGCAAAGGACGACTATTTGCAGAAATAACTGAGATGGGAGGAAAAATGCAAATTAGACAATACTATGTCTATTTCCATGGACTTGACTTCACATACGCTGATAGAAGAAAGACCTGTGGTCTTCGTCTGGTTATCTAGTTTTTCCTTCAAGCAGTTGTGATGTTTTTATCTGGGAAATCAATTATAAACTCAGCACCATGTAATTAATTCAGTTGCCTGCATACATTGATGGCATCTCAGAGGTCAATGTGGCATTGGTGACTATGGCCCAGGACCTACAAAAGGTCTTCAGCCACGTAGAAGCTAGAGGGCAAACAAGGTGAACTAGGGCATTTCAAGTGCAGGAGAGGTCTGTGTTCAGGAAGCTGAACCAAAATGCCTCATGGAAAAATTGCTATTTAACTTCCTTTCTCACATTTTTAAGAAAAGTTAGGAGTGCAGGCAATGGCTGAAGACCCTTCAGTTCATTCTAGCCCCACACAATACAAGAAAAACTGTTTTAAAGAAGATTACAATCTGGATCTGTCAAGAGATACACCAGATGATAACTCAGCCTCCTCTATCTCTTGGCTATTATATCAAGCTGCATCACTTTGTACATCCTTAGCCTACTGAGCAGGAAGAAATGTGAGTACTTTGAACATTTTTGATGCTATATTCTCTACCTAAAGACATACAATTTTATCAGGCACACTTTATGCGTATGCCCTTTAAAGGATGCATGGTTCACTCAAAAAGAAAGAGGTTAATTAAATTATTATACTTCCCTTAGGCTTTACGTTGCTGCCAGTCACAAAAATATCCTAATTTGAATAATCAGTTACACACAGTATTCCAGATATGATCACACAAGCACCTTATGCAATGCCACTGATATCTCCCTGTATCCATCAGAAACAGTTCTCTCATGGTTACACTTGTCTTTTTCACATGACATTAGTGAGTATAATCATACACTTCTTGGTCAGTACCCTTCCATCTCTTTTTCTTCTAAATCACTTCTAAATTATGAGTTTCCAGTTATTACAGGAATACCTGCAATTAATCCTGGCAGACATTACTTATCCTTTCATCCTACCTCTATTTTATGTGGTCTTGAGGCTGCTTTATTCTTTGCTTCTTTCATTTGGCTTTGTTGTGCTGATAACAACTCCCTGTTTTGTGCCATCAACAGATGTAATTTCTTCTCCTCTGTGCTAAGGTCTTTAATGAAAATACTGAATCAAATTGGCCCTCAACCTCAGTTCCTGTTCCACTAAGCCTATGCATCTCACACGTGCCCATATCTTAGGAGGCCAGTAAAACAGAATTAAAGTATGTGATCTTCTCATACATACCGAGTGTGCAGACCTACAAGAATAGCTTTGTTATTTAGTGTATTTATCCATTTTCTTTGCCTCTGTACTGAAATCAAGGAGGAATATTATGTGTGAAGAAACTTAAACAGTCCTTCCCACTTATGCCAGTTACTGAAAATGTCTCAGATTTTATCCTGCAAGGTCTGTGCCCCAGGTACTCAGGTAAAGTCACCACACAATGGAGTGTTTTTTCCATCAAGATGATTAAAGCCCTCCAAGTCTTTCTTGTAACACTGATCTTGGCCCATTGCTGGGTCTTTTTTTATTGCCGTGATCCATACTTTTGGGATTTTTTCCTAGGCAAAGGGAAAGCGCTGTGAAAGATCACAGGAAACTTGTTTGTGCTGAGACATTTCAGCAAAAATCTTCTTTTTTGATTTGTCTCCCAATGAAGACCACCTCTTTCCCCCCAGACCAGCTCTGATGTCCAGACTGCATATTAACAGCAAGTTTCCAGTGCATTACACTATCTCCAGATGCTGTATGACTTTCAAATTCTCTTCCCTCCATTCCTCCCCCAGCCAGCAGATTGTCCTGGGCTTTTTTCTTCCAGTGTCTCCAATACCAAAATACAAACCCAGACTTTTTCTTGAAAGCTCCATCTACTCAGCAACTTGTCCAGAACAATAACCATAGGGAATGCTATGCAAAGAGGGGATAAAAAAGTATTGCAAGAGCTCAGGCTGGGACAGTCTCCCAAATTCCTGCAACAAAGGATTAGTGGCTTTCTCAGCTGACAATAGCATGCAGTTGAACATATTTCAAATCAGTTGATGATCTACCCTCCATCAGCTTTCCTAACTGCTTCTATTTGTGTTTTTTAAATGTTTTCTTGGCAGTGAGAGCCACAATTTGATTACACACTCTAAGAAAAAAAAAAAAAGTACTTTCTCTGGCATTACATGTTTTTAATCTGCTGCCTATAACCTCATTAAATGTCCTCTAGTTCTGCCATTATAAGAAACACAGAATAATCATTTTCTATCCCTTTGCAACATAGTATTCAGAGATTTTTATCATAGACATATCTTTTCAAACCTGAGCAATTCTTTCCCATATAATTTCTGGAACATATGCAACAGCTTTCATAATTGTTGTTGTCTTTGTCTGCACAATTTTTTATTTCTATTACATATTTCTATCCTGGAATTATCTTTCATGTATATGGGCATTAAGCTGAAGGCATTTCTTACCTTCCTTGCATTCATATAAAGGAACATAAAGGAACTTTATTGGAGAAAGTGAGATCTCAAAATGTAGTTTTATATTCGTAAAAGAGTAACACAGCTATTAGGTCCCTGAGAATTGTCTTTATCATAATTTCCTTGTTGACACATAGTATTCTCAAATATATTGTGGACAAGAACTGGCTCCCACATACCAGAGTTATTCAAATGCCCATCTAAAAATTTCAGAATAATTTCCTGGAGTAATTTTCAAGACAGGAATAGGCAAATTATCATTCTCCTTCCTAGAAAATACTCACCAGGCTTAAAGCCAGCTGTGGCAAGGGCAAAAATCCCTGAAATTTTAGGATAGATTAGACTTTACTTAGCTTTAGCTTGAGCCACATAAAAGCCAAGCCACATTTAGAACAAAAATGTCAGAATCAAGCCCCGACAACATTTTGAATTAATTGAAATTCCATTTTCTCTCTTTCTTCCATTCCACAGAAAAATAGTGCAACCAATTCTAGTTAATGGTCTTCTGTAAAAAAGGCAGAATGAGTCATTTTCTCAGTTGGGGATACAGAAAAGATTAGGAAGGAATGAAAAAGTAGGGAACGTAAGCAGCATTTGTCAAGCTGACGACACGAGAGCATGCCAGCTTCCTTTTTTCCTGCATTGGTAGCAAGCAGCTAGTGCTGGGATTTCCCTGCAATGTCACCTGCTCCCTCACTCTGTTCTCCAGGAAGGAAATCTGCTTCTGCTCTGTTGTTCTACAGAATAAAGAACTGAACAATCACAGAAAAGAAATCAGCTGTTGTAGTATCACCCACAACAGACATTTTCTTTCCAACAATCTGTTAAATTTCTTAGGAAGCTCTGCCTCAAAATGCCAGACGTTCACTCAAGAACAAAGGCTTTAGTAAGGTTTTTGCATGGCTATGTCATGAAAACCAAAGATTATATATCAAGGGATATACACAAAATGTATTCAGGCATCTAGCATTTTGTTATAACATATTTTACTGTTTTATTTTTTAAAAATAAATTTGGATTTGGGCTAAAAGGTGAGGTTTGACAGGTAGGAGTGACAAAAAGTTCTTTTTCAGAAATACCTTCGCTGACTTCTTGGACTGTATCCACTGAATTGGGTTTTAGTGCATTTAAATTCTGCTCTCCATAGGTAAGCCATAAACAGAAAAAAGAAAATTTAAATGATGCTTCATGACTTCTAATAGACTTTTGCATGATTTATTGATGTAAATATACTTTAAATAACTGGTTGGACATTAAAGGGCAAATGAAATATTTTTTCTTTAACAGACAACTTGGAAATGAACAGTATAAATAGAACATAGTCATCACTATTTTATGTCATTCCAATCTATTATCAATTTCTTTTCATATACAAACTTTTTTGTAGTCTTGAATACCTAGAAAACTTGCATAATGAAACATGTTATTTACACTGTGTATGAGTCACAAATAATTACAAATAAAAAGTATACAAAATGATTAAATTTTATCATTACATGAAAAGAAAAGAAGATATAGTAGATGTTCCAATTAATTATAAATGCTTACATATTTGCACATACATTTCTAATCTGAAATTGCTAGATGAAATATCTGATGATTTTGATCAGGAATACTAGTTCTTATGCTTGCACTACTGGAGAGGAAGCAATATTTTCAGACATAATGAGCCACTTAAGAAACATTTATGGAGCTGCATAGGATGAAATGTATTCATTTAAAAAAATAAAAATAAAATATTTGACATTGCAAAATATAAGCATTTTCACTCATGCCATACAGATACATTGTATATTAAACCAATACTGTAAGATGGCATCGCAAATAAATCATAACAGAGCTATAACATTTTAAAAATAAGCAATTCACATGGCATTTGTATCATAAAATAGCAGATGTACAATATTATTTACACTGCAAACCAAAGAGAGAATAACCCCATGAAACTGCAGCGAATGAACTGTTGCAAACATGGATCACAGACCTGATTCATAAAATATGTAGGCGTGTGTGTAGGATGTGGGTAAGAACTGGCCCTTAGATGTGTGCAATGCTGCTCCGGACACCAGGAATGCGGCTCCCCGTGACCCCCGATGGGGCACGGCCACAGCCCCGCTCACAGAGCCCACACAGGGCCCAGCCAAAGCGCCCCTGGCTGAGGGCCCCGAGCCCTCTGCCACCCGGGCACCTGCAGGGCTGCAGCCCCAGTGGCCCACGGAACCAGGCTTTACATCCCCACACAGCTCAGGGAAAAGCGCCACCCTGCTCCTGGATGGAATGTGCTACACACCAACAGGCTGCACTGAGGTTCTGTCTGCAGACTGAGCGGTACCCAGCATGAGGAACACTTGCAGGAACCAGCCACCGATGGTTGTGCACAGCAAGGAATGTAGGATACGGTTTCAGAGCTCTTTGCAGACTTTTAGCCCAAACAAGGGCTCTTACTATGTAAAACAGGAGCCACATGGTTTTGTTTTGCAAGGATTACCAGGAGGTAGGAAGCCTGCAATCGTTCAGAGCATGGGGTTCCTGGCACGGCAGTACTGACCAGGGTTTTTACTGTGCTGCAACAATCTGCTTTGTTTCTGAAAGCTTAGGACCACCACTGGTCAGTCCTGATTCACAATAACATTCAAAGTTCCTACCACAAAACCTTGCTGGAAACCGAACCCTACTTGCCAAGACCCAGCAGGGTATTTGGGTATTGACCATTTCAGCAACCAATCTTCAAACACTGGCTATTAAAAAGTCAAACACCTCCTGCCCCGTGACAGTATTATAGCTGCTCAGCATAAAATTTTCCTATGAAAACTGAGATGGAACTCCTATGAGACGGCTGATCAGTGTTGACCACTGTATTGGAATGGTTTTAGTTCCACATCTGGAACACGATACTTGATAAATGAGCTCTGCCTCACAATTGCCCTCATTTTTTTCTTTCTTTCCTTCTTATTTTCCTGTATTTTTAGTTTTCATGACATAAGAGAGAGTACAAATCATGTACCCCTGCCAACATCTGAAATTCCAATTGCTGCAAATTCCATTTTTCCTCAGGATTTGCCACACTGAACTGCATGACCGTGTGTCTGCACTAGCTGAGCAACGTGTCAACCTGTTGTGCCTTTACACATCAGCTCTACAGCATGAGTCCAGTGAACCAGAAAAGTTGGTCTACCCCTAGCAATAAATCCAAAATATCCATACAAAACTTCTCAACTGAGATACAGAATTGTCCTGCACATGTTTAGTGTGGCCTTTAATCCAGGATTTCCAGGCATTGAGCAGACCAAAAAAATCTACTGACATGGTTGAAGAGATGTCAAAGAAATCCAGACAGAAAAAAAAAGCTACCACAATAGACATAAACCATTTTCTCTGCCATGGGAAAGCAAGTCTGCAACATACTACCAGATGCAGCCTGCACAGATGAGACCTCGAGTAATGCAGTGACACAGACTTAAGCTATTCTTTTTTTCCTTTTTAAGCAATGGGAGAAGAATAATAAATACAGTCTGGGTGGTATCTTGAGCAGCCAACAATGTAACGGAACTGGTGCATTTCATACTGTATTATTACAGGGTTCAGAAGAACAAGCTCTGTCAATGACTTCCAGTGAATTAGCTACCTTTGGGACTACTAAAGTCTGGATGGACTCAGCGTCTGGATTGCATTTGCTGTGTAATTCGCACAAAGCCACCGGGTAACTTATTTTGCTTTGGAGATCTTTTGGCTTCAAAAGAAAGACAGTAAAGGAAGAAATAAATATTTTACAAGCAGCTGTTATGTGTACCAGCAAATTTTAATGAGGAAAAAATGAACTCAATAACTTCCCCATTGTTCCATTTTTTTGACCATATATACAAGAATTTCTTGATTCATCCTAATATTCTGTCTTCTTTGATCACCTCTTCAGTGCCTTAGCTCTGAAATAGAGGCATTCTGGTCACAATCAGGATCAAAATGTTTTTCAATGAGGTTTCTCTGGAAAGCCATTTCTTATGGATATTGTGCTACTAATATGGTAAAAATTAATTAAAGTGAGCTACCTATCACAGGATGAGGTCAAAGAAAGTGAGAACTGTCTTGAAGAAAACTTGTATGATTTTTTTTAAAGCCAGATAATTTCTCCACTACAGTACACTTCCACAAACAACTGGAAGCAGAAATTAGAACAACTTTTATGAAGGTCAGTGTCTATGGCAAAGGCTTCATCAAATATATCCATTAAAATGACTCAAGAAACTGCAAAAACTGAATGAGCAATGCAAGAACTTCGGAATTTCCTCAGCTGAACTTCAAAGGCTTTTTGCTGTTTTTGCTGATCTCTAGTAACTCATAAATGAAATTTTGGATCTATTTATCTTTATGAATCAGGTACTGTGCAAAGGTCATGCACTGAAATAGCTCATTACTTTTTCCCTTCAGATGCATTAATGGGACATCAGTAGGATGGAGCCCACCACAAGTAAACTAGAAGCATGAGAGTATTTGTTGAATAGAAATGTTACTGTTAGTATTTAGACAAGGCAAAACTTTGCTTGGTCCTGCAAAGAACAAGAAAACCTGTATTTCGATTATAAACATTTATATGAATACTGGGCTAAAACTAGAGGCATTGAAATAGAAGATGTATAGTATATTGTATATTGCTTTTCTTATAGAGTGTACATTATGTTTCCAATATGATGACAAACAAGTAAAATCTTTTAGGACAAACTAAAAGGACCTCATTGCAACAAACACCATTATAGCAGGTCACACTATGAAAGCGAGATGTCAAGTCACGACACAGTGCAGGCACGCTGTTAAAAGACAGTCTGGGGTACTCTGAGAAGGCTGTTTCATCCTTCTGCTACCTGTTAACAACATACCTGCATGAGTTTTGTAAAGTTTTTTCTTCTTGTTTGAGGCCTTCTGTGGCTTTGAAAAAGGAAGGGTAAAAAAGGCAAACTGTCCTCAGTTACACTTTGGAAGAATCATATCACCAAAGCCTACTCAAAAGGAGGTAAGAAGATAAAATTAAGAAGTATCAATAGAAGTGGAACAGAACAAGGCTGTTTTTTTCCTAAAGAAGGCCCAGGCTATTGGCACTGTTCGCATTTGCTAGAAAATAGAAGTGGCTTATCACGAGGAGATTCAGGAAGGGCATTCACTGATCTCTCTAAGCCTGCAAGATTTACAAATAGCATCTGTTTTTCCATTTCCAGCAACGTACGAAGAAAGACCCTTTGCTGTATGTGGGTCTGTGTAAACAGTCAGACTCAAAATAGTAATTTTAAAACAAGAAGAATAAACTTTAGATTACATTTTTTTTCAGAAGCTCATAGGTTCAACAGCTATCAAGACATACATTCTGTTATAGGAAGAGCAGTACAAATGTTAAAGCTTTTAAGACCATATATAGTTCACTGCACACACAATTTTCCCATGGCCTACACATATGGCACATCAAGTTTTTACATAGACTCATGTTCCCGTGGAGGGATTAATACTGAATTCTGCAGTGTTATACCGGTGCTGCAGCCTTGAATAACTTGTTCAATGCCACAGCACAGGCCTGGTTAGTACATACATCATGCATTTCAACTGCTCACAGTCAAAGACATAAATGACAGAACCAAACTTTACTGTTTCGGGTTTTTTTTTTTTTTCAAGTAGGTAAGTCTTTGGTTAGTAATAAATTAAGTTGGTTTGGGGAAGTAATCATAACTGAAATATCAACTTTCAACCAGAGGTACTTACTGGAACTTCCAGACCACTAAGTCTGCCAAACAAAGCCCAATAAAAAATCTGAGATGCAGCATGTGATAGTTTGTACGGACTCTGCTTCTACTGGCAGGTGGATGCCTTTGCTGAACAGCTAGTTACAGGACAAGTAATTAGACTCAATTTTGCAATTAATCCCTTGATTTCAGTGTGGAAAGATCTTGGCTTATATGCTTTCTGAGCTTTTCTGTTCATGCCATCTGACAGTAAAACTCTAACCTGCCCCATCCCTTCCCAATAGATTGCAGGCTGATGTTTTAAAATAATGTTCAGATTTACAGAGTACTAAAATTAATCTCTTAACCATTAAGTAGACAGAAATCTCTAGGGATGCTGCCTTACCTCCTCTGTGTATTACTAAAATGGAAATACTGTCATTAATTAGATTCTTCTTTGTCTGTAAGAAATTTTATACTAACAGGTTCAGTTCACAAACGTCTCAGTGCTCTAAACCCTGATAGAGCTCTAGTGTTCTATAATGGCATCCAAGATTATTTTAATGCTAAGAAACCACTGTTGATAGTGCAAGGTTGTAATCTTGTAAGTGCAGAACGCTTGTAGAAGCCTCCTCAGAGAAGCTTTATAAGACAACACGAAAACAGTGCTACGGAACTCCACAAAAAGCATTTGCACCCAGGGGATATTCATCCATTTCCACAGGAGTGCAGACTTTGAGGTGGTCAATTTTCACATTTTAGGAGGACCAAATAATTTTACCCAGCATCCAAAACAGAGAAGTTTGAAACAAGACAAGCAGTAATTCTCAGCATTCATAAAGCTGAGATTAAAACTGCACTCTACCAAACAGTTCTGTCCCTTTGGTCTGCTCTCAGTGAATGACACACCAGCAATGGGTGGCTGGTAACTCTTCCTAAAATTCCCACTCCTAGAACTGAGCATCATGAACTCAGGTGAAAATCCACCTTCCTACAATAATCCAAGTTATCTTCACATATGTCTGGTTCTGCTATTACAGATGTTTGTGACCACCTAAAATAGGAATTAGCCCTCAGATTTTACTTTGTCAACACTGAAATTAAAGGGAAAAGTTGAAAGGTACAACTCTAAGGCATCAAAGTTAATTGTCCTCTAGCATTACATTCAGAGGAAATGAAGATGAGCCTGAATGAGTCACCAGTTAAATCACCAATTTCAGCTGGTTCCTGGAAAAATTGTTTAAACAAGTATCAGAAATTACTTTCCATTCACACTTTCTTGATTTTCATGACTCCTGATTAGATGGGAGAGCCAGAATCACAGTCACAGACAACTGGAAAATTGTTATCACTTCTTCTAGGCGAGATATTGCATGCAAAGTTCAATTTGTTCTCAAAGGCTTTGGGAAGAGACCCAAAGGTCAAGGCTGTGAATTTCATGCCGATAATACTAGCTTGTTTTGCAAAAGTTTCTCCTTATTACAAATTTATCCCACTGAAATATATAAATATAAACCAGTAGATTATTTTTAGTAGCATTCAGTTCCTTCTCTAACGTTGGCCATAGAAGCAGAACAAAGTGGCAAAGGGAATAAGGGCATTATTCATGGCTATGAAATAATTGGTTGGACTCTCCAGAATGGTGATCTGAAAGCGCCTTAATATTTATGTGTTGCACCTGTGAATCGCACAAAGAGAATACACATAGCCTCCTCAAAACACTATGGGATCCTGCAAAGAAAAACTTTAGCAGAATTTTAGTAACTGGGAAAGGTTAAACTCGTATCAAGAAGGAATGCAAATGCAGTCCCAGCAGTGGAGCCCACCATATTCAGGAAAAAAAAAAACAAAAAAACAAACCCAAACGAAACAGTTACTCTTAAGATACTTTGCTGGAAAAGACCTGTGTCACTGATCCCTGGGCTCTAAAGAAACTCAAGTTTAAAAACCAGAGGGATGAAGATGGCCATGCTTTTCACTGAAGTAAGGACGGATGCTAAAGGTGCATGATTTGGTTTAGAGTAATCCCAAGGGTAGGTGGTAATATATCCATAATGCCTCAAGCTAGCTACCACACAGTGTCCACATATTTTGTATTATTTATCCCTAACTATATTTCTACAAATTTAAGCTGTCATATCATGTTCTATAAAATACCAAGTATGCCATGGAATGTGTGCATAATGTGTTGGACATATGATGCAGATAATTGCTGGTGCTGCTTGTCCTGACATTTCTGTTCCACCACTGAACCTTAACACTCTGCTAATAATGGTACACACTGACTGCCAGATAAATGGCATTGATGCTAATTAAACCCCAAAATAAAGATTACTCTTGACCTGTTCTACAATAAGGACTTCTGTGAGAACAAAAATTTGCAAAAGGAATTCTAGTTTACAAGATATCCAAAAGACAATGAGCATAAATACTTTATAAATGGTTTTCACAGTGATTTGATTCGCTGACATAATTTATTATTTATACCCTACACTTGTCGATGCCTCCATTCTGAAATGCAGAGAGTTTGTAACAGGTGTGCAGAAAAGACACATACTACAGAAAGAATCTCTAAAGGAAGTGGTGAAGGTTATTCCTGAGCTATGCATAGGTCAGCTTGTGAATACATAAGTAAAAACAATTACTGAAGTCACAGTAGAAACTGCATGCAACTACTGCCAGCCTTGTCTTCAGCTGAGAACCAGCCTATGCCTTGCAGAATTTCTCACCTGACCAAACAGGCTGAGGTTCCCTATCTGCAGTGGATTGCTGCTCCTTCAGGGTCATACACAGTATGGTGGAATTGCTCTGCTGAAGAAAATAAGTAACTGAAGAAGAATGAAGAATAAAGAAGTGGTTTGTTTTGCTTAGTTTGTTAAATCCAAGCAAGTAGCAATATGAACTTGCAAAATCATGGCACAGAAGAGAATTCTTTAAAATTCAAATGTTTGAGGCAATGGAAAATAATTACCCACTTTTTAGTAAAGATACGCTGAGGTTTGGAAGTTTGCTTTCACTGTAGCTCTGTTATTAGATTTGGGTTTTGGGAGTTTAGTTTTTGTTTTTCAGTTGAATAAATTCAGCAATAAATTATCTCCCCCTCCCTCCAGCAAAGAAGATGCAAATGTCAAGCCAAAAACTTCTTTTTCAGTATTTAAATAATGGCTTTAACATGACTTTCAGCGCCCAGCTCTAGGTACTGAACTTTGAAGGGACTGTGGCCAAACTGATTCATCAGATAAAGCAGAAACTGCAAGGTGGATTTAGAAGGTCAATAAAACAGAATTAAGACTAAACCCTGTCATTCTTCTTCTTTATGATTCCAATTATTTTTAATGTAATTTTATGGCTAACTTGCTTTCAGTTGAGCATTTTTTGTTGATTTTTCTCCAGATATTACGATATTTTGATGTACCTTCACCTCTGTTACTGAATTCATCCTTCTCTGTCAAGCCCATAGTGTCTATTTTTAACTCCATGAGCTACTAATCCAGTTTCTCTGACAACTGCAATTTGTTGGAAGAAATGACTAGTGTTACGTTGTCTCAGAGCTGTGAGCCCATTTGAGAAATCAGCTTCTTAGCTGACCTTTAAAGCAAGTGAGAATAATGTGCCTGCAACTCCACAGGGTTTGGATTTCATTATCACAGCAGTGTGTATGAGAGGGGTTGGCCCTGCTGCACAACTCTGCCTCTCTGTTTTGTTTTCCTGGTAATTATAGAAACTGTTTACTGTACATGGAAAATCTGCAAGTTTTCTCAGCTCTTGAGGACAATACTATTTCTAATCCCTTTTCTCTGGAGAGTAACAGTTCACAGTGTGGAGGACTGCATACTATTGATTCTTCCCAAGAGGAACTTTCCCACGGACCATCACTGTGGTGAAAATCACCACAGATGTCTAAGGATCAGAATGGCAACTGCAAACAGAACAGAGACGTATGGGAGCAGTGTAGTAGAGTGGCAGCCCTGGTTCTTCCCACTCCTCTCTGGTGCAGAGCCTGACACAAGTTCCTGTCGGAGAATTTGGGTACTCCAAGTGCACAACAACGCAAGCACAATTTAGGGCAGGTCAGATAGAAGCTTTAGTAACTATGATCATAGTGAGAGAATGTCCAGCTAGCACTTCACCCTCTGCTCTCCCTTCTTTCCCAAGTGATGGCAGACACCGTTTATACTGTTTTGAGAAAAAAAAAAAATGGTGAGGAAAAATTATTTAAATGTTAAAAAAAAGATATCTATTTCTGGGATGGATGGATTTATTAAGTAGCTATTCCAAGAAGGAATCAAGCAATAAGTAACATGATGGTTTGGAGAGATGGCTCTTGGTGGATATACCAGATAATACACTAGTGCTATCTTAGAGAAAAAGTGGGGAGTTAGCAATAATCACAGATTGTTAGTTATAAGTTGAAAGAAATGTTCTTAAAACTAGGATAAACCCCCTAGCCAGACGTCTAAAATCTTAAATATTAATTATTTTACCATTACATCCTTTGAATCCCTGGCTGAAGCCTGGCCCTTGCCCCGGTGTATTTGTCTGCATATGTACTTGATGTTCTATTCTTTACATCCTCTCATTCTTAACAGCAGTGGAATTCATCTCACCTACAGCACAGCAGCTAATCTGAACTAGTCCTCCACCTCCACACAGTGGTCACTGGGCAGAAAAGAGAAGACCATATCTAAGGCTGTGGTTTATCTCATCCCTAAGACTTTCTCCAGGAAAGCTTTGAAATGCCAGGATGTCTGCACTGAGTGTAGAGGGAACTCACCGGACTAGCTCAGACCAGATATAAGTTTTAGATACCTAAATACAGATCAGCTGAATTTCACTCATATTTACAGCAATTCCCCAAACCCTTGGTTCTCTAGAGGATCCCAGTGCAATAATGGATCCCAGTGCAACTTGGGCACAGTGAGACAAAGGAATAATACGGAATATTCTAGCATCAAAGACATTAATGGCTGCAACTTAGTGAAGTGCTAATTTTCCAGCAAGGCAGTATAAATGTCATGTATTAGGATGGGAATTTTTTCTAGAATGGGTTTTGTTTAGACTTCAGCAAAAGGCACAATGCTGTCCTGTCAGGAAGCACATTTAAAGCTTGGCTTTGGGATGCTCTCTATCTCTTAATAAGCTCTAAACAACTGAGTTAAATCTTAGCCTTACCCAACATGATCTTCATGGCATTTTTGCAGAAGCTGCTAAATGAAATACTACTTCCTTGGACATTTACTACAGACAACTCTTGGTTGAATGTGCATTTGAAAACTCCATATATAGGTCTGTTTCTGAAGGAATGGTGTGAACTGTGGATTATCTCATAGACTTCATACCTTTTTATTATGATGTGACACTATTCCAAGCTTTTTTTCTGTTTAGGTATTTCTAAACAATATTTACTTACAGAGCAAAGGAGTCTCAATTTTTTAAGAAGTGCTAACATTTATCCCTATACACTTTTAAGAAGACATTCTTACTGCCACCTCCAAATTTCCAGTTGGCAAAGAAACTTTCCCTGTTTCTCATCTAGTTTTGCATTCAGTATTGAAACTCACCAAGGAAATCTTAGTCCTACCTCCAGAAAAGCCAAATAATACAAAAAAGTAGGACACTCTCTGCATTTTGCATTTAGACTTTTTAGACTTTCTTTTTCCCCCACAATTCTTCTCTGTAGAGATTCAACTCTTATTTAAAATAAAAAACTCAAAAACCATGCATTTCTCATGCAATTCCACTAAAACTTAAAGGATTATGCACTCTAAAATTCAACCTTATGCCCTCAGAGTTCATGACATTATGTACAATACTTTCTTGCATTTTTTATGAATAATCTCTGCGTCATCCAGCTTCCAAATAGATGAAAGCTAGCATCAGCAGCACATCTATGTACAGCTGCCCTCTCCTACACACAGACTTCACTTTCTTCAAATGCTTCTTATTTATACACTTGCAGGACCTACAAGAAGTTGCCAGAGAGGAATGTTTACACACTTAAACACTGACAAGCACATGGGACTTAACTTAGAGGGAGGATTTCTAACCCACATATCCAAAACTGATTTAGGCATTTAAAAGCTCAGGATCATTCAGCAAAGTAAGATTCAATGTTCAGAAAGAGGTGGTGTTTAAGCAGAGAAAATGGGATTGAGAAGTGTGCCCCTTAATGTGACTTGAAAAATGCTACCTCCTTCTTCTTAGCAAATGCAAATAATCTCAACTGGGCAACCATGCTTTCAGTGTACAATTTTAGAATTATTTCAATCAACCAGAAGTGCCGTTAGAAATGCCTAAAATAAATATACCTGTCAGTACCTCCTTTTTCTTTTCCATATGATCAGTTCTCTGATGCAATGGCTCACATCTAAAAAAAATCTCTCCTTGATGGTTATTTATTCCTAGGCTTGTTCTTTTGCAATAAGTTCAGAAACTGTGATATTGATTTAACTTTTTCTTCCAATCTCATTAGGGAAGAAAAAAATAATACCTTAGAGATGTACTGGTAATAAACAAAGACAAAATGGATTAAACAGTATTTGCCCTCTGTGGGTATTAATCAGTTTAAGCATCTATTTACTGTTGTGTATAAAACAGAAGTCATCCATTCTATACACCTGCCTGGTTTATTACTCCTATTTATCATTCCTGGGTATATCTTACATCTATTACCTGTACTGTTGTTTTTAAGATGTGAAACTAGTCTTACTCAGTGGGCAGTCTTTTAAAATAGCGTTTACATCCAAAACTCTTTTTTAATTTTGGTCTATAGTTCTGATTTTGCTCTTCCTTATTTAAGTGAGTAGCAACATATACTGTTAGAAAACTAACAAAAAAACACCACCTCATAAAATCAGATTATTCCATTACATGCTCTTCTTCTCTGAGGAGAAGGATGGAAGGACAAACAGTACATGCCGGGGTGTTATTCTGCCATTCAATGTCCTGCTGAAAAGCAGTTTGTTAAGGTGATAGGTGTTGTACAGGAGCCTACACAGAATAGATTAGCATGGCTTTATTTATTGCTTCAAGAGTAGTCATTAGAGAGTATTGCTAAGGAATAATTGCCTAGAAAACAAGTACCACAATGTGAGACCTTCTGCTAATGGAAAGTTAATTTTGGGCCTACAAATTCACAAAAGCACAAAAAATGTGTGTTAATGATAACCTGGCAACTATCCCTCTGCTCTTTAGAATCTATATATGTTACTACCATCTTGGGATAAGGTTCATGCAGGCATTCTGGCATAGAGTTCAGATGAATGTGGCACAGAGGTTTTGCATAACTGGGCTAGGGGCTCAAAGCTCAAAACCTTTTCTAAATCACACTCCTAATGGCATCCCAGAGTTGTGATTGGCAGTGCTGGTATCATATGCAAAGGGTTCAGACACTAGGAGAGATTTGCAGAACCGCAGTAGTCCCTGTGTGTGACAGTCACCATGGCTACAGAGGTAACCCTTTATTTATCCTGGAATATGCTTATCTATCCCTCTGACACTTAGCTTGATTCAGTTTATTTTGGCCAATGCAAAAGGCTGAAAAGCAGCATAACAGAAGATCTGAGACACAGCACTTGGGCAGAAAATAATGTAATTCAGTGGGATCAGTCTCACTTATCTTGGCCATCTTAAAAAACAGATGTCTAGTCTAAGTTTGCCATCTGTGATCACTGAGAAAGTGAAGCACACTCAACGATTTAGGCAGCCTCACACTCTGTCTAAAGCAGAGGGGACAAGCGCCTGAAGTGCTTACCTGTCCTCCAGTTTTCAAAAGAAACTTGATTGTTGGAATGCCAAAGAGAGCCAGACAGCTGAAGGCACTGCTGCAGCCAAGGTAATCAGCATGTCCCTCTAAATTCATGTTAATTTCACTGCCTCCTCCTTGCTAGCCAGGGAAGAGACTTGTTTCTCTGAAATCCTCTCTTCTCTTTTTGTCCGAATTAAAACACGTTCAGCCTCACTCTGCCTTTGGAAACTAAAATCCCTGGAGCAAACAGCTGGTTTAACATCTGCCTCCACTGATCCTTTTGTTAAGACTGCCAGCAAAGTTGCCACTTTGCATTACATGTTGGGCTCTCTAATGTGAACCCCAGCCCAGAGGGAAGCAAACTGAGATGCCTCATGCTGTTTTTAGAGGCCATTTTGTTGCTATAGTGACACAGTGACACTGACCTGGACCACAGATAACTGGAGGCCAACTTTTCTAAGCCACAGGAAAAAGTTAGCATCTGCAGAGGTGAATGATCTGCTGCCTGTGACTGAATTGCTGCATTCCTCAGTTTCACTGTTTCTCTTGCTTTCATGCATGATTAACAGCCAAGCCACAAAAGATCAATCATGTATATGAGGTTAAACACTTCACAGATTTTTGTTGTAAGCCTGCTCATGCATTGCAAATTAATAACATCGTTAAGGAGTAAATCCTATCTGCACAGATAAATTTGGTGCTTGTGGAAGCTAAAAACATGCCATGGGCTGTTAATGCACTGACTTCACCCAAATCCATCAGTGATAACTTGCACTGAGGTTTTTTCCCCTCAATAAGGATGTGAGGGCCTGCTGTGTCACCGTAACAGTTTTGTCTTTGCTTCAAGAAGAGTAAGATCAGCCCTTTAATCCCAGTTATTCTTTAGATATAAGCAGCTGTGTCAACAATATATGCTAATAAGAACAATAATAGGAATTATCTATGTCACATACAGCGTGCTAAGGGAAGGAAAGTGGAGTCTTCTGGAGAGCAGAACCCTGAGCAAGAGCGGGACATAGCATGCAAGATGATGGAAGTATTCACAGTAGCAGAAGATGATCAACTCCTACTTGTTGAGTCTACTGAACACTCAGCATCTTCAATTCATCCACAGCCTCTCCTGTCACTGGCACCCTCAATCCTGTACAGCATGATGAATAATGCATTACCTTGAGGGAAAGGAACCAACTGTCTCTGAGTTTGACAAGCTTTTTTAAGCTTCTTGTTTTGTTGCTAATTTAAGCTCATTGCTATTTCCAATACTACACATGCACAATTTTGCAAAAGATCACCAGAATCCAGAAACGAAGCCAGAAGCTCTAAGACTGCATTAGGACAGGGAAGTAGCTCTCCTCAGTGAGCTCTGAGCACTCAGCAGAGGTGAGGAAGGGGCCTGAGACTTGAAGAGGAAAACTCAGATGTCCTAAGTTTGCAATGCTGCTACTGACTCCTTGACAGGACGGTCTGCACAAAGCATGCACGTGTGACAGCTTGTGGCAGCTCAAGAATCTGTCAGCTGTCCAGCAATTCAACTTGCCTCAACAACCAATGCAGGTTTCAGACCCATCTGCTATTCAACACAGCAGTTTTGGGTGGTACTTTTTTTCATTCATTTTTAAATAGCCTGAGAGAAGGATCTATTCAGAGCAAGTAATATACAATGTGAAAATGGTTATCAGAGTTTACGTTTTAGTGCAGTGCTGATACTTTTAAATGCATGCAGCATGTCATGGTTTTGTACTGCTTGCTTCATACAGGAGAAAATGGAAGATGGATGTTAAATATGCCTGATCCTGCTGTCGGGCTTGGTAGGGAACACTGTAAGCACAGGAGGAGATAGCAGTGTGAACTGGCATGTGAACACACATGAACTGCCATGGACTGTTACTGACTCAATCACTAGAATTTCTTCAAAACAGGCAATTCCCATACAAGATTTCCAAGGTTTTAAGAGCTTTGGTTTTCTGTTTGCAGAGGCATGTTTCCAGGCTTCAAAACAGACTCAGATCTGAAACTGTATGTGGGAATGAGTAGAGAAGCCAAAACCACAATCACAGTTAATGACTATTGGCTCTCTGGAATTAAAAAGGAAATATCCTTTGGGATTCTGCAAGAAAACCACACTTTGAGACTCCTGGCTTAGCAGCAATTCTCCCATGAAGAGGCTTTTGTCTTTGAATGGCAAATTTTACCAGAGGGATGCAGAACAAAATTAATCCACCACCCTACCACTTCATCACTATTTCCTTTTTTGCTCTGAGTTCATGACCTCTATGCACTGCATCACAGAAAAGCTTGTGTGATGGGGAGCTTCAAGCAGATGGAATAATCTGACACAAGATCTGTAAAAAGTGTTGTGGGGAAATGACTCTCTTTACTTTGGCCTCGTGATTTTTGTACAAGAAAATGGCTACAAAGAGGCCGATGAACCCAGCTAGGGGGGTCCTCACATCACCTCCCCTTTGCCTTGTACAGGCAATAGGAAATAGATCTCCTCCCTCTGTCTTCAGAGAGGGTAGTTTTGTTCCACACAGAAACTGAAGATAGAAGATGTGGCTACTTGCACCTATGTGAAGAAACACAAGCATGCAAATTCTTACCCAGAGGAACAAACGATCATCTGTTTTATAGGAAGGAAAACGTTGAAAGAAAATTCCAACTAGAGTATATGATTTCTGCAACCATTTCAGCACCTCTAACCTCTCCACCTCATCAAGGTATAAAATTCTGAGAACCCTTTTATTTATGAAGACAATGTCAGGCAAATGAGAACCTATTCCCTATCACTAAAGTAAGCGTTTTTGAAGAAATATTGAGTCTGAATACCACCAAATTGACATGACAACATCAATCTTGATAATAAGTTTCATTTAACTTTGTAAAGGTGTCCAACAAAATAACCTTGCAACCTAATATGAAAGGCAGCAGATGCAACTACTAATTTAGAAACTGCTGAGAATTTGTTTTACACTTTCCTCACATTGACATAGAAAAATGTCCCCAGAGAGCCCACACTTATTTTCATTAACTTCCCTCGTCATAACACAAATAACACAATACTTAGCATCTGTGCTGCAGTTCCAGATATGTTACCTTTACACAAGCTTATAAAAAACACAGACTGTATATTTTTATACAGTCAGTCTACTCTAATTTGGGGAGCTAGATGATTTATTCGCAAACGCTATCAATGTATTCATGGTGATACCGATACCAATTTTCAGTTCTTACACTGATCTCTCTGATTTTAAATTTCCTGATACAACAAACAGTCTCTGAGAGGATGAGGATGGTGATACAAACTGGTTTTGACTGTTTCTCTGATTTGCTAGTAGAACTGGCATTTATCCATCATTTGCTACGAAAATGTTTCCATTGATCAAGATGAGGTGCAGAATTAACCCAGACATTTCTTACTGGCAACTGTAAAAGACAAGTTAATGAGCTACAAGCTTTTGGTCTAAACCTCTGCATTTGTACTCTTCACACAGGAGTGTGGGAGGTGGAAGAGAAGAAGAGCTTGTCCAGAAAAGCTGGAACTTTGACATCAGCACCTACTGAACAATGAAGATGTGCCAGAGAAGTCAGACAGAAATCTAAATCCACTAATCGCTATTTGAAAAAAAATCACTCTAGGGAACTAAGTAATGACATCAGAATTATGGATTTATTAGCTGGGAAGTGTCATTCCTCTTCCAGTGGTGAAACATGAACTTTGATCCATTTATGATTCTTACACATCTCACTGGTGTTCCCAGGGTAAGAAATGCATGCTACATCCTGTGTATGTGCAAACTAATGGCTTTGGGCTAAAACTTGTCATCCTGTGCAGGAAATTCTCAGATCTGTAGCTTGGACAGAAATTCTACAACCTCAAGCTTGAACACTTTTTGTAAGTCATTTTTCAGATAGGCCATAGAACTCCATATGCTGTTTATCAAGGTAGATAAAAAAATAACTCCTCTAATCCCAAGAATGCTCTAATACCAATGGCAGAAATCTTTAACATCAGTATTCTACTACAAAGTGAGGGAATTTGCATTAAAATAGATTTCTGGGCTTATTCCCAAGCATCTACCCTCCCCTGGCAAGGGAAAAATCACCCCTGCAAAGTTCAGATGTCCTCTATATGCTGAAGTCTGTAAAGGTTCAAGACAGTCCTTTTCCATCCAGAAAGGTTTCAAGGAAAGGAAGCCTGAAACATATTCAGCACAAGCTAGCAGTGCCATGTGGACTTAATCCCATACTCACAGGGGCTACTGGTCTAAGGGGAGGAATACAGAACTTTCATTCCCTTCACAGAAAGATCCAACTGGATAATCTCGAAATGTGGTGAAAAATATTTACTTATTTTCAAGAGGTGCCTCGTTATGACTACTAAATCCATAAGCAAACTCATTTCTGTTCTGGATTAGAGAAATGCAGCGTTTCTCATGCTTCCTAGTTGCTGCTGAGTCTTATCTTTGATTAAAGTGATTAAAGGCCCACATACAGCTAAGCCACTTTGGAATCACAGCACAGATTTAAACTAACAATCTACAAGCTTAGAACAACATCACCCATTCCAGTATGATCCAAAGGCAGCACACCTGCACAGGAGAACTGACCACCATTACTTTTGAAAAGGAAAACCTGAGAAGTAAACAATGCCTGAAAATGTGCCAGATAGACCTCTTGCTTGAACCGGATTAATTGAAGACAGTGTTACTATATTAATTTTCAATAGCAAAGAATTGGCCTTTTTTTTTTTTTAATTGTCTTTGACTAACAAAAATCTTGAACTGCCATTTGCATTAAACCTGGAAAAGTACTGCCTTCCCTTTTTTGGGTTTTTTTTTGATCTTCACAAGATAAAGCAGGGGACCTTCAGCCAATCCAACAATAAAGGAAGTTTCCAAATGAGCAATCATTCTTATCAGAATGGATTTTCAATAATCAGTCTGGACTAGGAGCACAAGTCCTATTAAAAAATGTGGAAAACCAACATCCAGAGAGCTTCCAGTGTCTGCTGGAATTCCTCAGAATAAGGTTTCACAAGACCAAATTTTTAGAAAAGTTCAGGGCTTCTAGCAAAAATCAGTTTGCCTGATAATTTAGAGGGGAAACAAGTCCCACTGAAGAGAACTTTCTGTTTGTCCACACATTGATCTTCTGCACTTTGTTTGTGTTGTCCTGGAAGAACTGGACATACAACACTGTAGGACAAATACTGAACATTATTTTATATAAGAAGACAGTGCTCATCTAAAGCTTTAGCATAAAAATCAGATAAAGTGATGTACCAAAGTGGGGTTTTTATTCTGTAAATATTGATATTTTTGTTGCCAAAAAAATCAAGAAGTGCCTTCTTCCCACTTGTATAACAATAAGGTTTGATAGGTAGAATGTATGAAATATACAGTAACTTCTTCTGAAAAGCTATCTAAGCTCACTCAGCTTACAGTATGTGGAATGCAATTATCCAGAAAGTGAAATATGTATAAAAATAGGTAAAATTCCTACAATATTTGTATTGAGTCATAATTCCTCCTGCCAGGAAGGTTACAATAGCTCTACAGTATATGTATGAAATGCTTGTTCATAAAGTTAAAAAACATCATTACCTTACTGAAGAACACATTAAATGTAGGAATGCATAATCAGAACTGACTCTCAATTCTGCTTAGCTGGTGCAAATCTACAGAGAACCATCATCCTTTCTGCACAAAACAAGACCAACCTCTAATCTGAGAGTTGGGGTTTTGTTTTGTTGTTTTGTTTGCCATAGAGGGGCCAGACTGAAGTTTATGAAAGAAATTCCTCTGGAAGTGGAAGTACATTGTCTAATACTTTTTCCCTATCTCCACTTTGTTTACCAACAGCAGTTACCCACCTTTTAAAATGATTATTGCCTGACATTACATGGAACTTTTTACTGCCTGTTCAGAAGAAGGCAGTGAAATACAAAGAACCTCCAACTCCCCTGTCATGACCCAGTTCTGGGCTTGTGCTTTTTTGACGAGTCTTTGATCTGCAGCAGGCCTCATAGGCTTGTCTCCCGGAGGAACATGGTGCCGATGTTGTAAGACACCTTTCTCACTCTGGCAGATGTGATGGAGGGTTTTGGCGGCTTCTGACCACTTCTGACCTCCAGGAAGTAACAGATCCCAGGAATTTCCTTTGGAAAGTTTTCTGGAAGCTCTTCACGGGAACGAGGGATAAAAATAAAATTTTCTTCCTTTTTCAAAAGCCTAGAGAAAAACAAAACAGAGGGATATAAAACACTGTAAAACACATTCCAGAAATGTCTCTTTGGAAGAGGTGGATCCTATGTGCAACCAAGCAAAAAATGAGTTAACACTAAATGAGTAACATCTAAAGAAATTCTAAGTCAGGATCCTCAGCTGATATATATGAACTTATCATCATTAACTTCAAGGAGCTCTGTTGACTGAGATCAGCTGAAGGAATGGCTCAAAAAAATATTCTCTGAAAATCAGTGTCAGCATTGAGAAAGTAATGTACCAGAAAGAAAACCAAATTCATAATGATCATTGTCCAGAACATATCATTTGGCTTAATTAAAACACTTCAGTCTGGTCAGTTGGGCCAAAAATTAACATTTCAGAGTGATGGCTACCACCAGGTTTCCCACTGGAAGGCAGCAGTGCTTGGGAGCTCTCATAGATAAAATCAGAGAGGTCAGTTTGTGCCCTTCTCACACTCAGTAGTAATGTATTTCACAAACTGGGTTCAAATACAGCAAATCCAGCTTCAACACCAGAATCAAATCTGACACTATTCATCAAAAGTCCCCATGGGTTTAATCTAGGCTAATTGGTTGGGTCAGAAAGGGATTCAGGTTCCCTGGAGCCATGAAGCCACTTCCTGGCATGCCTACTCAGGTGGTACAACACCACAGACCTGCCCATACTGCCTTCTGCCATTTGCCATCTTAGCCATGGTGAAGAAATCTCTGCCTGGTTAGACCTGAACATTTAGGGCATCCTTATCAAGCACCTTCCCTAGAACTAGCTGAACTTGTAAAATAAAGGAAATAACTCTATAAATTTTCTTTTTGTTTCCAATTAATTATGTAAATTAAGTTAGTGGTATTCAATCCCTTGCAGCATTGAAAAGAGCCATTTTGAGACAATGGTAAATTCTGAGCACAGTTGGATATACAAAAACATTCTTCCTCTTTTCCCTCCAATGATATTTATTCTTTCTCTCAATAAGTTGGAAGCTCAAAAACATAATTGGGAAGAACTTTGTAAGTTTCAGCGGAATTTTGTAATAGGTAGTTTATTTTAAATAGTCTGTGAAGTTGACTTCTGGAAAGTAAATGAATGAATGAATACCGTTGCCAGGAGAATTTTGCAGGATTTTCAGTATATGCAATGGCACTTCCTCTACTGAGTATTTTTCATGGGTTTTGCATGAGACAATCTGTGTGAGCTCATTGAAATATAAAGGCATTTTCTTTCCAGCTTTTAAATAATCACTTAAGTTATAAATCCAACAAAGTTTTTGCCTTGGAACTTCTATGGAGATCTTTATTTAGTGTGTGGTTTGAAGGTCCAGATTGTCAATTTTATGATCAAAATACTGCAATCTTTTCTGAATTGCATGAATTTTTGTGGAGGCCTCTACAGAGAAGCTTCTCTTTTTTTATCTCTGCAATGTTTGCTGTAAATATTTTGTATTTCCAAACTCCAGCCTTAATATACTGAAATAACTCTTCACAGCTTCCCAAACCAGATTCCTGCACATTAACAGCTGAAATCTTAGAACCTTCTGAGCTACATCTATAAGCTTTCACTGTAGCCACTCTTTCCCACACTGACTATTCAGTATGGACCATCCGGCCTTCCTAAAAATCAGTGATTTCCTTATCAGAGTCTAACATCATGTAATTTTAATGACAGTTACACAGAGCCAAAACTGTAAAATATATCATATCTATATTCTTTTATTCAGGTCAGGGCTGGCACTAAGATTAGTTGATATTTTACACTATTTCCTCATACAAAAGAAGGGCAAGACATTAATTACCCATCTTATTTCCACTTGTTTTCTGAATTGTAACTTAGTTACAATGAAATGCTCCAGGGCTGATAGACAATTACTCTTCTGAAGATTCTTCCACCTGTTTGTGATAGTCTCTACATCCTGTATTAGATGCACAGCTTTAATCAGCCTCTCACCCCCAGAAATTGTCCAGCTGACCTTCATTGGGATAATATTTCAGCTCTCAAGCAAACATGGCAGGAAACCTTAGCTACCAAATGCTAATGGAAGTTACTTATGATTACATTCTATTCTACTTACTTTACACTTTTAAGGAAAAAAAAGAAATTTCTGGCTCATAGAATAACACTATTAGAAAGATTTGAATCATGATGAAAATGGCCTCTTGTTAGTTTTCTCCTAAAGAACAGGTTCTTCAAATACCTTAAATAACATGTTGGTCCTGACACTTGGCTTCCCAGACTGGGAAGTTCAGAAATTGCCTCTGATTTCTTATATCTTTGTGTATATACTAAAGAAACAAGTTATCTGTGTATTCACAGTGCATATCGGTGAGGACATTTTTCTGCAGAAATCCTCCCTCTGATTTTAGGCCACTTGTGATATCAGAAACGAAACAACAGCAATTGATGGCTATGGCTATTTCTAAGTTCCTTGAATTCCTTTTCATGGGTACAAAGAACCTCAAAAGATCCTTGTTCCAAGCCGGTGAATGAATACTGTACATCCCCGGGGATGTGCACTGAGCCACCCTGTGGTGGGCTGACCTTGGCTGGATACCAGGTACCCACCAAGACATTCTATCCCATGCAATCCATTTTTTGCAATCCCCTCTGGCTCTGGAGAAGATCCCGTGTAAAACCTTCAGCTCTGGAACACTTCCTGGGTGCTGGCACACAGTTCTGGTTGGTAGCCTCACCTTGTGAACCATTCTCAGAGCACTCCTTTGTGAACAAGTCAGACCGCCTGTTGTGAAAGCCTGAAAGAACAATCTACCCGGAGAGCACAATCTTACCCTTCACCTTCAGGAAATGATGCTAAATTCCTGCTTAAACTGTATAAAAAATGTCCCCAGATTGTCCCATATTCAGAGAGCTCAAGCTGAAGTTACACAACCTCCGCAGTTCAGGAATATGCATATAACAACTAGTCTGAAAATATCCCAAAGCATTTGTCTTAGCTGTATTTTCTGAATCACTTCTGTGAATTTCCCTTCAGGGCACTATTGCAAAAGGTATTTTTATAGTAGGTTTTTCACAGGTTCAAAATTCTGGGTTCCACTCAAGTGGTTGGATACACAATTTACAGTTCTGAGCTTTTAATTGTGAGGGTCAGGGTACTCAGGCATTCCTACTAATAGTCTAGAATTAGGTCTGCCCTCAGTTTATCTTCCTTGTGGATGTTTCAGGGGACGAAGGACTTCTTAAACACTGATTTGTAATTGATTAAATTTGACACCTTCTCCTCCTAATCCGAAATCTTCCAAAGCTTTTAAAACCCTTGTTCTGTTGCTACCTTGGTGAAAATGCTCTTGCTTTCAAACAAAAAGAGACAGTATCTAAGAATTATCCTATTACTATTTTTTTCTTCTCAGTTCCTTCATTTAAGAAAAAAACTCAGGAGGTCTGTGTGTGAATGAAAATTGGGATCATACTTAGTGGGAATCTTGAAGAAGCTTTTAAGAGCTGTAGCTCTTTCTTCACATACATGAAATGATAGGGTAATTACATTTCAAACTATCTCGGCAAGAAACAGCCACATCTTCATCAGAGTTTCTATATTCAGAAAACCACAGAATCATAGAATATGCTGAGTTGGAAGGGACCAATCCTGATCATAGAGTCCAACTCCTATGGCCCTGCACAGGACACCCCAAGAGTCACACCATGTGCCTCAGAGTGTTGCCCAAACCTCAGCCACTTCCCATACAGCTTCCCCTCCAGACCCATCACTCTCCTTTGGACAGTCTCTCATGGTTTTAGGTCTTTCTTACATCACAGCACCCAAATCTGCCCCCAGCACTGGAGGTGAGGCCGCCCCAGTGCAGAGCAGGACAATCCCCTCCCTTGCCCGGCTGCCGATGCTGTGCCTGATGCCCCCAGGACAGGGTTGGCCCTCCTGGCTGCCAGGGCACTGCTGGCTCGTGTCCAACTTGCCACTGACCAGGACCCCCAGGTGCCTTTCTGCAGTGCTTCTCTCCACCTCTTGTTCCCCAGTCTATACACACGAGCAGGGCTGTCCAGTCCCAGGTGCAGAATCTGGTATTTGCCTTTATTAAACTTCATATGGTTCATATGGACCAGACCTCAAATTTGAACTAAGAAATGGTGATTGTTCAGCTCTCCAGTTTGAACTAACAGGGATTTGCTATTACAGAATTGTTTGTTGCAAAGCCCTCTATAATGAGCGCATGTTTCCCATGATGATTCTTACTCCCTCCAAGCCCACTCTTTATCTCTCCATCTCTCAGAGATGTCAGACTTTTGTACTTTTTACTGGATTGCTGAATCAGAGAACAAAAGCACCCACTCAGAACTAAACTTCAGTGTGAACTTTGCTTTAGGAAAATTGGTCTGTAGAGACCAAAATTTGAACAAAACTTCTAAGAGAAATACAATGCTGTACAACAAAGGAGATTATGCAGTGCATTCCAAAACATAGTACACTCCAAGAAAAGCACATTGGGCAGGTCAATCCTCCATAAATGCTATCTTTCACAGACAGAGATATCAACAAAACAAAAAGGTTCTTTCTGCCCTTACTCTAAAAGGACTGTAAAACCTTTGATTAACCTTGTTCACATCACCCCATTAATTGATATAATTAGGAAAGCTTATTTAATGCCTTTCCAAATGGGCTATGAGAAGACTGTCTCCTGTTGGACTGCTGCTTCCTTCCTCTGTGGCAACAAGTGTTGCTTGCTTCACCAGCTGGGATCTGCTTGATAACATAAACCAGCTCATTTCTTTCCATATTATTACAGATAATAAATTATTACACATTCATTAGGAATATTGGAAGGCTGGTCTTAAAATGCTCTGCATAAAGATGTGAATTTGCTATTGTAATGCCAAAAATCAGTGCACTTGGTTCTAAACTTTAGTGGGATTGAATTTCTCCCTCAGTTTCTATGCATGCTATAAACATCAGGAGACTGGAAAAAAAACCCTGACTATATCTATATATACCTAATAAATTGCATATTGAATTTATTACTTTTAAACTATGGCAGTTAATGTATTGGTGTTTCTTCTTCATACAGATCAACTGTGGTAAGGTTATGAAAGGACCAGTCATGATTTTTTATGGAATATATTGCATACCACCTGCAGCTCAGCATGTTGAGGGTCTGTCTCTGACTTCTAATACTTTTCTTTCTCACTCACCTAAGCAAAAAGAGTACTGTGTCTCTGCTCTCTGTTTCTGTGTCTCTGCTTTCTGTTTGGGACATTAGAGGCTCAGTGCACAGGTTTGCATCATCACTGCTAAAAGGCCTCAGGCTTTACATGGATATAACAGTGCTGGCCTCAGGATCTGCCTCGATTTTTCCAGGCTTGAGCTTTTTGTAGTTTTAGCGGTTGTGTAGCCAACAGATGACTTTTGCCTAAATGTGTTTTACCTTTAGATTAGCTGTGTGAAACTGTGGGGTAACATACACTGTTACTGAACAGTGATCTAGCACAGTTACTCTCTGTAGAGTGAACCTTCGGTAAAAGTGAACCTGAAATAAAAATACAGTGTCACAAAGCACAAGCACAGCCAGACACCAGAGGCCCAAGGACCACAATCACAAATCACAGTGACTATGGGGGTGCAGCCTCACAGAAGCAGGTGACACTGGGAGCAGAAACACAAGAAAAAAAATAGTGTGTTTTGAAAATGCTTCTAAAATTAGACTGGCAATAATTTTTTGTGTCCATGAATAAGCTGTATTCCCATTCTGTCTGTAACTAAATTGCCTGTCCACCAACATCTTTTGAGAACATACATGGTGAATTGACCAATATAAAAACAAACAGTTTTTTAAAGGATGCTGAGAAATAAAATCTAAAATAATCTGAAAAGGCTCTTGGAGAGAAAGCCCCTTGGTTTGACCATACGAGGCTGAAAAATATAGATGTAGAGATAGCTATAATCTGTAGGAGAAGTAATACATATAAATAGCTATAACCTGTAGGAAAAAGAATTTGATAAAAATAAAAATCTATAAGGAGTTTATAGAAAAGCCTAAGTTTAATTTAAAACCCCTGTAAAAAGAGAAGTATAGAAATACTTCTTAATTACCTAAAACTTCTTTCATACAACTTTCTGTGAAAGAACTATTAAAAACCTACATGGGTTTTAATAAATTTTAAAGGTTGAGAAGCAATTTATGCAGGTGAACACACAATGACCTCACCCAGCTCAATAAGGAGGTACACCTGGCTTGCCCTCTCTCCTAAATCAAGATAAAGATGTGGGATAGAGGCTGTTCATTTTCTCTAAGCTCAGGTCCCAGATGTATCACCCAGCATGTGATAATGGAAAATATCTGTACCCAACAGTGAGTGCCAGAAGCATATTCTCCACAAGGGAAATACATGCTGTAAAAGACCAGAAGCAGAAAGAAGAGAAAAAAAAAGAATTAATTTTTAAATAGGAGTTACTTGACAAACAGGAACTACTATGTTTACCTGCTTTTGATAACTGCTTAGAAATCCCAAAGTATTACATTGCAACACTATTAGGAAAACAAGACAAATGTGGGTATATTATATTAATAGCTCATAAAAATCATTATTACAGGCTGAAACAAAAAATTTAAAAATATTTAATTGCTCTTCTGTGCTGAAGAGTCTCATAAATTGTATTGTGCTTCCTTCCTGACTATGGAAAATAGGGTAATTCTATACAATTCAGGACAATGTAGATTAATTAAATAAACTTTGAGTCAATTCTTTTCCTATTCCTTCCTGTCCATATCTTTAAACAGGGACCAGTCTGGGATGCTCAACTTCCTCTCCAGTTTCCACATTTTTTACTGGTAGTTTTACCAGAGCTATTCCAGTGATTTAATTTTGCAATGCTCCGTGATTCAAGGCAAATGGGGCTCTGTGATCCTTCTGTCAAAAGACCTGTCTGAGTCAAGAGAATGAGATATTTCAAACAGAAGTGAGGCTTCAGATTCAAAAGATGCAAAGGCCACCTTTGTAAAAGGTGTTGTTTCACACATAGCAGAGCTCTGCCCAGGCAGGTGTAACTGGAGCACGGCTGCTCCAGGCTCACTGCTGCTGCTAAGCAACAAACATCACACCTTGTACGTGTAATTTTAGACTCTGATTCTTACTTAGGCAGATTACAGGCTTGAAGGGAAGTATCTTTAACTAATAATAGGTATTCTGAAGTGTGATTATTATTTGAATGCTGATGACATTTATGATGCATAATCTCCACTGTAAAATGAAAGCTGATAAGTACTGGACATGTTTCCAGTATCTGTATGCTTTATAAGCACAAAATTTGTATCACAACTTCCATCGGGGCCATGGTAGACACAAACATGTGATGATAAATGCCAGCAGTTTCATTTAATTGAAAATTCTGTTGTTTTCATACAGACTGCAAAATTATCTACTTTGGAAAACACTGTTTCTTAGATAATAGAAATATTAACAGCACTATTAACAGAGTGCACAGCAGCACAGTATGATCAAATGGAAACATTGAATAGAATATAAAGTCAAATACAAATACATTCCAGTTTGTGATAAATCACTTTATTCATACACAATAAATATATACTCATACAAATTATGTTTAAGAAAAGTTATGTATGAATGCATCAGATCAATCACTACTTGTGATTTATTTGGACACCATCAGGATATTATGTTAAATCTCATAGATCACTTTCAGAAACTCTGAATAATTCTGCCCCTTTGAGTATTTTGTAATTGCAGTCTCTTCTGGCCACTGTGTCAATAGTGTCATTTCTTGACTTCTTCCCTGGTTGTTTTCAAGCTTTCAACTATGCCATAAGGTATGGTTTGAAATCAACTTTACAAGTTGCCCCATGCACATTCATTTTATCTTTTCACATAACTTCTGAAGCCTGTAGTATAAAATCTTTCCTAGCCTGATCGTCATTACTTCTAGCCATTCATCTTGAATGATAACTGCATCTCATTCAAACATGTATTTTCTTGCCCTTTCTATTTCTTTTACCTGTAACCATGTGTCTAGCCTGTTACTTCCACTGAAAGTTCTCTGAATCAAGCACTGAATTTGTTCAGAACATTAACAGCAGACTGTTTACTGAGAACAATAACACAGATAAGAAATACCAGTAATTCTGTATTTTGTTGTGTATTGTTCTGCAATTTTATATTACAGCATTACTACTTCATCAGTCACTTTTCTACCTTCTTCCCTTTTTGAAGCAACAATCTAAATTGGTAACTTTCTGGAAGGTAAGTACAGGCATGATGGACATGATGGTCATATAAGGTGAAAGTTTGGCCATCTTGAAAAAAATGGTTCTATTCATACTGGACTTCTAGGATTAAAGGGAAGTGAAAAAAACTGTAGACCCGTTTTTGATACAACCTGAAAGATATGCAGGGTGGGAAGATTTGACTCACGTTTTGGTGCCTAGGACTTAGTAAGAACGCTCTCCAAGGTGACTCCCATTTGACCTGCCATGGTACAACAGGACCAGTGCCAGCCAGGCAGAGATGAGACACAGGTAAAGAGAAGCTGTCTTCTCTGTGCCACAGTGTACTAGGAGTCAGAGAAAGGGCAGCACAAACTCACAGATTTCTAACAAGCTCCATACACAGGCCCCCAAACTAACTTACAGAACAGTCTTTTTATCAGCAGTGTGATGAAAAGAAAATACAGCCACAGAACCACAGAATCAATGGGGTTGGAAGGGACCTTTAAAGTCCTTCTAGCCCAACCCCCTTGCAATGAGCAGACACATCTTCAGCTAGATCAGGTTGTTCAACTATGACCACAAATCTGTGTCTCACAGAGGAGCTGCCATGTCACTCATAACCAAATTCAACAGAACTGGCACTCTCCACTGGTACACAGAAGTGATTCTGGCTCCAGCATGAAGAGAGTTTTGTGCACCACAGGTCCCACAAATACTCACTAGTTATATTTCCATAAAGCTGTCTAGCTCACCAGTTTCTGCTCTCAGGGACACAAACATGAGCAAGCAACACCATAGCCCCAAGTGAAATCACACCCCTGAACCATATTTGTGAAGCACTAAGATCTCTCTTCTGAAAAAGTATGGAATGTACTTTCAGAAGATCTTGAAGACTGTCTCAGGTTGGAGAACAGCCCTTTATAAGAACTGATCCTGTTCAAGAAAAGTTCAGCTCCCTGTCATAGGGCCTTGGTCACCTTTTGCCAGACCACAAACCACACACCAAAGGCTCTGCTACTGGGTAATTTTTGTTAGTGGAGCACAAATGATAAACAAAATTATGGTGACTATTCAAACAAGGTTTTAGAGGATTCCTCCTGTCCCACAGTGGATGACCAAGAGCCAAAGGCTGCAGAATGCTGTATATGGAAGGTCCCCAAGACAATTTCTTTTCAAATGATACCAAGTTTCAAACAGAAATTTCTCATATATTTATTGAATTTATTTTTATTTAAATGAAAATGTTTTCTGTAAACAATAATAGATTGGATTTGGAATTGGATAGATTTGGAGATTAACAGATCATCTTTCTCTTGCATGTTATCCGACAACTGTATGAATCTATTTCTGTTCACTTTATGACAAAAAGCCTATTCAGTTATTCTACCTCTTCTTCAATTTGCTATATTTGCTTCATTCTCAAAATCTGATCTCAAGTGAATGGGCTCTTCAGAAGAATGTCACTTTATGCACTACTTTAATTACTTTTAAATTTAATTTCTGACTGATTCATATTTTAGCATTGCAGACTTTTGAACACTTGGATGAAGAAATCCCATTTCAAATTTTTATTTACATAGATAGCTATGGGAAAAAAAAAAAAAAAAGAGATTCATAGTTCTGAATAGGAAAATAAAAGAAAGGAAAACAATATT
Organism: Monarcha castaneiventris obscurior; assembly: GCA_026261815.1. Lineage (NCBI taxonomy): Eukaryota > Metazoa > Chordata > Aves > Passeriformes > Monarchidae > Monarcha > Monarcha castaneiventris. Next base: position 3,900,779 of record JAMPIT010000350.1, on the reverse strand, counting down.
GAGTGAGCAACTGTGTACAGATTTACCACACAGTCTCAAAACCTTATTTCAGAAAATTACTAGAGATACAGAACACTGGAAGATTGAGATCTCCTGCCAAAAAACCAAAAAAGTGAGTGCATCAGCTGTAATCTAAGCAGTAGAAATTCAAATAGTCAAACTGTCAAATTTGAACAATAAGGAACACCTTTTTTTTTTAGGAGCTGTTCCTCATAACCAGATTTAATCAAGCCTTCTTTCCATTTGCATAATTTCTTCAAAACGTTAGGGATAATGCTTTGCCATTTACAATCTTTTTTCCTACGTTAAGAGAATGCTTCTATCAAGTGTGTCTTTACAGTGCTAAATAAGAAATTTTGTCTTCAAGAAAGCATAAAATCTCTTTGTAAGCTTGGCCTTACCGGCAAAATTGGACTTCCTTCTGAGACAATGGGAGTGTGCTTTCTTTCATGAACTATGTTTAGCAGCTGGAACCCAAATCCTTAGTCAAAAGCTGTAATAGTGCATAAAACTATGTTGCTTTGAGAGATATCTCCACTTTTTCTATTATGTGTTATTTTAGGCTGGAGTGGCTGGCCTTTCTGTGCTTCCTTGCCTCCACTGCCTGACTTCTTTGAACATTCTGATACAAACCTGCAAACGAAAGACCTACAACCCCAATCAACACCTCTTTCCAGCTCTCCTGGTGCCCTGCCAGCTTTCTGTTGAAGTTCATTGTCGAGGACAGAGCATGTTACAAGATGGAACTGAAAACAGGCTGAAACAAAAACAACAGGGAAGGGTTAAGAGGACTTACTGGTACGTGGTGGGACTGACATTGATGCGGCGTGGGTGGCTTCCTGACTCGAACTTGCTTGCAAGGGTGACGTTGTTCCCAAAGAGACAGTAGCGGGGCATTCTCACACCAACGACGCCGGCCAGCACGGAACCTGAGTGAATGCCTATCCTCATCTGGAAAAAACATGACATCCATGTCAGGCTGCCTCTCTTGTGCCACCAATGGGAATGTCATTAGCACTTGTTTACAAGCAATTCTTTCAAATAAAGAATAAACCAAAGAAAGAGTGAAGAAAACAGGCTCTTCTATCCCACTAGCTTGATTCAGATGCAGTTAAAAGAAAGAACAAAAACATGGTTTTTTTTTTTTTACTAAAACTATTTTCTTCTTCTGTGCATATTTGCTGGAGACTGTGACAATAAAAATAGAAATCACGAACAGAATAGGATGGGATCACCCAGAGTTACTTGCAATATCAACCATCTAATTACACAAATAAATACATTAAAGAGGGTTGGTTTTGCCACCAATTCTAATACAGGCTTCAAAGTGAGGCCAAATTTTTCTCAAATTGGCAGGAAGAATAGTTAAGTGGAGTGAATGAATAAGTTACTTTTATCTCCTTCATTTTTTTCTTCTAAACTCTTCAAGGTCTAAGGCCTTTCTCACTTTGTCAGACTGAGAGATACTGCAGTGGTGAGAATGCTAAAGACTGAGGCACCAACGATTTTAAAAGTAATTGCATCCTCTTCAAAATAAGGAGGAATAAATCCCCAGCAAATTAGAAAAACTCATGTGACTATTCTAGCAATCCCCTGTAACTGTCTGAGCTATGGCAATTGCACAGACCTGTAAAGCTCAGAGTCACCATCCAAGTTTCTTTCAGAGTGAATAATCAAACAGAGATTTGTTCTGCATACATTTTAGCTGACAATTGTGTCTGCCAAGAAAATAATTTTTACAGATAGGGAAGTCTTTTTCTCTTGTTAACTTTATAACAGTAAGAAACTGAAAAGATATTTATATCTTCTGAGGATACTCTTGCTCATAGCAACTGGGGTGCTGCAAAACATAAGGTGAAGGAAATAAATACCAGCTACTAAGAGGGTCTGATGGGGTATGAAGGAGTGACTTACCTAACACTGTACTCAATATGGTCCTTTCACTTATTTAATTCACAGTTATTGCACTGTGCTTTTGTCCATCAGTCCTTAATTTTTTTTAATAACAAAATACATATGGTTTCAAATACAAATTAAAAAATCATTGTTACTCCTTTTTTGTGTAAAGAAAATGCCAGCATTTTATAGGATAGGTGTCCATGAAATTCTAAGAACATATGGGACCCCACAGTATTTCACTGACTATGGTTCTTCCCACATGCCCAAGACTTTACCATGCAGTAAGCACTCTTTTAATTTTGTTCCTCTCTTATATGTCACAGACAATGGGTTTAGAATTATATCTGCTATACAGTAAGCTCATGCATAACCTAAGAATATGTTCTGCATTCAACATGATGCTACTTACAACATTCTCACAGGCAGCCTAAAACCCTGAATCTTCCCAACATTGCTGTTAATTACAGACTAGGTTGTTTGGTTTTTGTTTTCTGGGTTTTTTTGTTGTTGTTGGGTTGGGTTTTTTTTTGTGTTTTTTTTTTGTTTTTGTTTTTTTTTTTTAATTCTGTGAATAAGTATCACTCACTTTATCTGAACTTTTACACCTTTACTATGGTTTGGAAGGCAGCCACTGAAATCCTTCAAATACTCTATTCCATAGGGCTGGGGAGCATCCACAAAATTGGTTTGCCTGCTAACATCTGTGCAAACTCATAACCCTTGTATTATTTTGGTCATATTTTGGGGAAATAGTATTTCCTGCTTTTGCTACAACACACATTTAAACTCCACTGACCATTACCAGTGAAAATGGTCATGCAGTCATGCAGCATGATGCTCCTGCAGTCATGAAGTGAGCAAACAGCCATTCTCCATAGAGTTGAGGTCAGCACCTGCCCTTAGTGAAAGACTAAGTGCAGGAAGTCTTGCTCACACAACAGCGAGCATGCTGTCAGCTTTCAATAAAAACCAACTTATTTACAACGTCTTGTTCTTGTGAGATGGGAGGTGAATTAGTCATTTTGCACACAATTTTAAGAACAGAGCTAATGAAACCTATTTGCTCCACTGCCACTCTGTGTATTTATTTAAAAATAACAAATTAACCGTGTGCTGTGACCTCTTCTAGGGTACATTCAATCACATGTGAAGGCCAGATTGAAACTGTAAGAAAAAGTATTAGCATTTTATTATTTTATTTATTAGTGTTTTCCTCTAAAAATACAGGTACAAGAGTATATATTAGAGTGGAAGGAAAATATGATAGCAAAAATGTATTAAGAAAATAAAATCTGCTTTTGCAATATCTGCAGTGAAAGCTGAAGTTATTGTTGGTTGTTTTTTCACTTTCATTCCTTTCTATTCATTACTTCCTTTTATATGGCCACACAGTTTTTTTATCACTCTGCTTCAGTGACAGAGGTGAAGGTTCCTCTGTACCATCTTAAGAGCTTTTTAGAAAACACATGCTCCTACAATAAAAAAGGTAGATATATTCTCACAAACACAGGTTAAATTACATAGAGAGTGTCAAAACCTGAAGTTTTCATTGGGTGGAAGAAAGTTGATGTAGGCTTTCTCATTCAACCGCAGAGATAAATTACACAAAGAATGGCTTACAATAAAACTCCACTTCTGCTTTATTATATAGTTCTCTGCAAGAAAAGAGCCTGCAAACACTGATGCTATTGCCATGAAGTATTCTTTAGTGTGCCTTCTTATACCAAGAATAACCATTATATTGGTCATATAGTACTTTTTAGTGAAATATGTTTACTTAAAAATGTCTTTTCAAGATTTTACTTCACTTGCAAATATGTTATTTTGGCTTTTTCCTCACTGAGTTGAAAAGACTTGTGTTAACAGCTTAAGGCTCTTTTTTACAAAGGAAGAAAATGTGTGATCAGATTATTGACAAGAAGGCACTTACTGGGGCACATCAATCTTTCACATTACCTTTGCAGGAAAAGAAAATCTGCCTAGACCACATAACTTAGAAAAATAATAACAATAGTTATACATGTATAGTTACAGTTCCCAAGCTATTTTGTATATATAGCCCCTATCAGTGCTTTCCCAGAACAGTCACGATTAAATATTAACAATAAAAAGGGAAAGTTAGGTAACAACATTAGGATGCATTATTTGTCTATCATAATTCTGTTTACTCTTTTTAATAAATGTGTAGGACAAATTATACATTTATTAACTGTCTTAAATGGAGCGATCTTAAGAAAATGCATGCTCTTCATCTGTACCAACTGCTCCTCTGTATGCCCCTAATTATTTGGCCAAAGATAAAAGGGCAGTGTGTAACTGAACTCAAAAGTTCAGAGGCATTATACCCACAAATGGAAAGACAGGTCTTTGGAAACTATCACAAAGAGGAGACAGCCATGAAAAAAACAACCAGTAAATACCACTCCTCCAGTAGTTAAGGAACAGTGAAGAGACTGACAAAAGCCTAAAGCATGATACTGGAAGGCACAATGGTAAAAGAAACATGCACAGGTGGGAGAAATAGTGAGAGACCTGTGAGAAATCCTTTGGATAAAGAGGGACAACTTGAACCAAGTACAATGGAAAGATCTAGAATGGAAAATGAGAGGAAAGTATTACGAAATCTGATCTTTGCAAGAGCTGTGGTAATAGCAAAGTGGAGAAAAGCTGATGAGTCAGAGGTGTAAAAGAAACGCAGCCTGCATCGAGCAATGTAGTATGAGAGGTAAGACATGGCTATGTCCAAAGCAAATGAAGCTTCCAAAACTTGCACAGAGAAAGTAGCAGTATTTGGATATTTCTTACAGGATAAGCACAGAGAGCAGAAATGGCTAATACCTGAGTGACAGGAAGGATGGAGATTTTGTTTAACAGTGATAAAGAAGATTCATAAGGAAAGATGAGGAGTACTGGGGCTGGGGTCATCATCTAATGGGGAAATGTGCCAGGAGAGGTATCAATGAGAACTGATAGTCCAGACTGGACTGCAAGAGGAAAGTCAAGAACAAACAGGAACAAGGATGAGCAACACAAAAATATTTGTTCTTTTTCTGAACTGAACATTCTGTAACTGAATTTTTCTGATGTCCTAAATCTTAGAAAAATTGTATGCTACTTCTTTACACCTCCTCATTGCCAAAGCATGATTTTCCTTTTATATATCTAGAAAAGCTGAGGTTTTTGCTTTGTTTAGTTTTGTTGCTTTTTTATCTGCTGTGCAATTTCAATTACTTGCAATAGCCTGAACGCCTTCTTAGGCACCATACTGAAAACTGCATTCTTCCATCAAAATAAAGTCTATTCCAACTGAGATACGAGTAAATGCAACACTGAAAATTCACAACCCATCTACAACTGACTTTATGGGGAAGAGGCAAAAATATTTTAATAACAGTAAAGGAATGCAGTGGCATGCCTGCAGTAAATGTCATCATTGCTAATTTGTTTCTTAATAGCTTTTTCTGTTAATCAGTACTCTCACAATAAAAAAAAAATCCAGTCTTTTTTTTTTTATGGTCAAAGCTCTTGAGCTTTTTTTCTTCTGAAACCTTGTTGAAAAATGTATTGTTCTTTCTCTTTCCTCATTTCTCCACATAATTTTCAAGGCAAATATTAGAATGCAAGAGGAAAGACAGTCTGAGAAGTAGCACTTGTCTACTCAAGAACATTTTATTAAACCTCCTCAAATACAAATTTTTTTTACCAATACATGTTTGCATATTCATAGCCAAAAGAACACATTAACCTTATTTCCCTTCAGTCAAAACTGAGGCATTGCATTACAAGAATTAAAAATAACTCCTTTATTAATTAGACCACAGAAAAATGGTTCAAGCTGTAATGATTCCTGAAAGGAAAATTAACTCGGTTTTTAATTATTCCTCAAGCTTCTTATGTACATGGTGCTGTGCAAAAATATTTGCAGTCCTTTTCAATTCAGAAATCATTCTTCACAGTCACATCCTTATGCAATTCTTCATGCTGTTGCTTATTAGTCTCCTTTCTTCTGAATAAAGGACAAGTTATGCTTTGTAAAATAGATTTGTAAGCCCATAACCAAGACTGCAAATATTCTTGCACAGCACCATGTGCATAAGAAGCTTGAGGAATAGTTAAAAACCCAGTTAATTTTCCTTTCAGGAATCATTACAGCTTGAACCATTTTTCTGTGGTCTAATTAATAAAGGAATTATTGAAATAAACTGAAAGGCAGAATAGGAAAAGGAAGACTCTGTGGGTACCTTTCTTTTTGTCTTCCAGTAAAGAGTCGTTGATACTAAAACATGGAAGCAGACTTTCCAACTCAAACCAAAGGTAACCATGTAACCTGTCTCCTGATAAGCACAGGGCAAAAATACATGCTCATTTCTGAAGTTCTTTCTCTGCAACCAGCAATTTTTAGTTCAGGGATTTCCTAAGCCAAAAGAAAATCTTTTTGTAGAGAAAAGGTGTCTGATGTTCACAGTTCCTCCTCAAATATGAGCTACGATAACATTTCAGCACACATTCTTTCTTCCCACCACACACACGGAAAGAAGGACCTTAATAAACAGATCTCACACTCTGAAAAACACACTCCCATGCTGGAGAGAAGTCTCAGATTGCCTCACAGGTTAACTGCATCCAGGACACAAAATTCATTTTCACAGAACGGTCTGCCTTACACAGACACAGATGAAGGAGAGAGGGCAGGCTGGGAAGTAGGTGACACAGTTTGGAAAGCAACCACAGCCAGAAGTGATCCCCCACTCAGCCAACTTGGAGCTTTTCAAGCATCAATAATGTGACTGACTGACTGCTGCCCGAGACTTTGTGCTGAGCTGGTAGCAGAGCTCAGGGCTGGTACAAGGCAGTAGCTGTATGAAAATAGTTCCAGGCACACGGATGTCCCAAGCCAGAAAAGAATTTAAATACAAGAGGAAGCATTCTGCTGGATCAGGACTTTTGATATCAGCTTCAATAATGTACATTGGTATCTGTACAGTAACATTTCTTAGACAAAAGCATGCATCACTTTCTGCCCTAACATACTCAGTGATACTCTGTGCTTCAGTATGGACCATCTCTCTTCTGTCCTTGCAGTGTCCTTCAGAAACTAAGAAGTCGCCTCTCGCAGTGTCTTAGCTATTAGTCCATGACACACAGGCAAGTCCTTCCAAACAGAATCTGCCAAATTCTGTAAGATGTTTTCTGCTCTAATATTTTCTAGTACCTTCTACAACAGTTCTATCTCCAAATCTCAACGTATGCCTTACACAGGGACATTTACTTGTCGTAATGTAAAATAGACTCTCCAGAGCTCAGAGGTCTAAAATCAGGGCCACACACTGGTGAGTCAATGTGCCTTTCCGCTCCTTCAAAGGACTGCAAGTTGATAGGACTGACAGCTATGTCCTGACATATGCTTTAGTGTGTGGGTTATCTGTATTCTTAGATAGATTTATAAATATCATAGTGCCTTTCTGGAAAGGGACATATGACAGTACAGCTCACTACAGAATTGTTGCCAAGGAACAGACCTGCTTAGAGGAAAATTTAGATCACTTGAATTTCACAAGGTGTTCTATAGAACAAAACTACAGGATATACTTCCCTCCTATTTGAACACCATTTGGAGAAATAAACACTTGAAGTTTTTCTAATCAGAATTTCCTAGATTTCTTACTCGTTGAATTATTCAACCCATCTGAAGCAAAATACACAGCAAATTATACAAGGACAATAAAAATACAGTGATAAACTAATACAGAGTGAATGCCTCGGGATCAATAAATCCATTTTAAATAGTTATTGGGTAAAGCAATCACGTGGTTTGAGCTAAAGAGATGCAAATGAATTATAACCAATGTCATGCACATTGCGTATGTACATCCCTGGGCTATGGACTTGGCATAGAGTGATTTCTACTGAATGTGGAAAAAGGAGCTATGAAGCATTTCTACATAAAGAAGCCCCATACTTGAAGGGTGAAATTATTTTTATCTTTCCCTTGAAGTTCTTCCACTATGATCTAAGCTAGCCCTGCTTTGAATACTGGTTGGATTAGTTAACCTCCAGAGGTTCCTTGCAGCTTCCTTTACTTCACAACTCTGTATTTCATAACCTGCGCTGAAAAATTACACACCTGTGAGTCTCCATCATCAGTATGGGGTAGAATTAGATGAAGTAAAAACAAAAAAACTCAAACTAGTTTTGGGAGCTCACTAGTTCTAGCATCAAAAGAAAGTTTACACTGTGGCAAGTTTCTTTTGAGACAAATGGCATCATGTGAATTCACTATGGCACTGCTCAGTGTCTAGGTTAGAAGAGGATTTGGGTCATCTGTAAGAAAACTTCTGACCTGAAATTATTTACTGGAGGGGCTTGTGGGTGGAGAGGTGGGTGTTAAATGATGTAAATGAGAATTTTCAGAGTTGCTAAACAGAAAAATAAAACCTATATCCTTCCTCTAAGATTCCAAAGAACATTAAAGTTAATGTGCTTCTTCATGAGCTGCTTCTCTCTCACCAATAAAACATTGCATTTCATTGCTGATGGGGCATTTAATCAAAAACACCTTTTATTGTTTTCTTTAAATAGTAATTTCCACAGTAGGAATTTAATTACTATGTGAACCTGTGTGTTCAGGCACTTAAAAAAGAGCTAATCACTCACACAAGCCCACATAGCAGTGGAAGATTTTTCCCAGCCTCCTCTCCACTGACACCCAAAAAAGAAAAAAATTCATCAGAAAGTTCTCTTTGATCCCTGGTGTAGGAGGACATCTTTGTCTCACAGTGCCATCATATGACATATACTGAATGGATTGGATGATACTTTAACAAGGATAAATGACACACACTCAAAATATTTAAGGGAACAAAAAAACTGTAGGCAAAAAAAAAAAAAAAGAAAAAAAGGAAAAAGTTTGACCCAAGTGTTTTAACCTTAAGAAACAACATTTGATACTTTTGCTAATTTAGTCATTTAAGGTAAGTTTCATCTGATTTCAACCACCTAGAAGTTAGTCATCTCATTTAGGTTAGATTTCTAGACTCCTGCTAAACACATGAGGTAAATAACCTCCAGGCTGCAATTCTTCACATTCCAAAACTGGCACACAGGAGAGGCTGAATCAGTCACTCCTGAAGCTGTCTAACTCTCCTGGTGAAACAGAGAGGGGCATTTAATGGTAAGTTTAACCTGGACACCTCATAAACACACAGCTAAAAAAAGATGAGATGAATCCAACTCTCAGCCTGGCAAAGTTGACACACTTTTACCTTTCCTTAAAATAAGCTACACTCTCGTGCATAAATCATCAAAAAATACTGGTGTTGATGGATAGGATCAGAAGATCATTCTATTTGTAGAACTGCAGAAATTTTTTCAGATGTTTTAATATAACGGTCTTTGAATCTAGCCTGCAATCTCTGAAACTGTAAAATGAAATGACCTTTCAATGGCAGAGTCAGGCTTCATCTTTTGACCATAGTACGTTCTTATGCATAGATGAAAGTCAGATTGATCTGCTTTGGGAAGAGCTTGGAACCAAAAAAACAAGGATCTGATGCACAGCAGCTTTTAAATAGAACCACTGATCTATAGCAATCTCACAGTTTTACTACTAGAAGCAACCTTATCTAGCCTCTACAATAACGATGTATCAGAGCCTTCCCAAAGACTTCCACACCATTAATGAAACCTAAATTGCTGCTGATGTCGTTTAAACCTCTACCACTGCAAGGTATTTTAATACTTTTTGCATGAAGAGGAGACACATTTTAAGTGTGTGGTTTCTACTGGATCCCCCAGCTTCTTGCAATCATACCAAGGCAGACATAATCATAATAAAAAATTATTAAACTCCCTGCTCCATACGGACAGTGTAGACATGACAAAAAAAATCAGTGGGTCAGGTTTTGAAAATATACCTGTTCTTTAGTTGGGAAAAGCAGAGAGATTACTTCTTTCAGCACTTCTCAGTCTAACAAATAATATAGCCAATTAAATTGTTCAAGAAATGACTGGATGTGGCACTTAGTGCTATGGTCTCCTTGACAGGGTGGTGGTCAGTCAAAGGTAGGTTGGACTCAACAATCCAGGAGGTCTTTTCCAACATAAATGATTCTGTGTGATTCAGTGACACTGTGATACACACAAATACCTGAAATAAGTCAATATATGGCCTTTTTTGAAACAGTAAATCAGGAAATGACCGCACGAAAGATAAAAGGCTAAGAAAACCCCAAGCTATGTATAAAGAATGCTTAGAATTGAAGGCTATAATAGCTAAAAAATAGTTTACTTCCTTGTGAAGAAACTTAGGGCACACCATCATAGAGAGCTGAATACTAACTGTGCAACATGACAACTTTTTCTCATGCTCAAATAAAGGATAAATTAGCTTGTAAAGAAAAGAGAGTTGCCATGTGACAGCTGGGACATACAGACAATTTATACCTTATATATTCCAGTGTTTGAACAGCTCACTGTATTAGATAATCCTTAAACACCTCACTCTAAAATGATAATGCTGCTGTGTTCCTTTGCTTGTTCACCAGTTTGTTCTTAAGAACTGGAATTTCTATAGACTGAACACAAGACAATGTAAGATGACGACAATTATTTTTGCAGAATTTACATGACTTATGCCTGGAGCAAGTCTCCACAGCTGGCAGTGGTGATTGCATACGAAGGGAAATGAGGCTCTGTGACTGCATGGATCCTATAAACAAGAGACTGAAAGACTTCACCTTGGCTATAATTGGGAAGGGGTTTATTAACACTCCTTATCGGCCTTTGTACTTCACCATCACAAAGCTGCAAATCTTTGCAGGGAAAGTGAATTTCCTCCTCAGTGAGTTCAAAATACACATTCACATAAAATGACTTTTCTGAAGTCTTTCAGACAGGCAAATTCACACAGTTGAGAATAACTACTTCACACAACAAAGGGAATTAGCACAAAAAGAAAGGCAGCTGGTTTGCACTGAACTGCGGATTTTAGCAAATTATCTAAGCATTTAGTGAGTCTCCTGATTCCTGTATAGACAGCACTTCAGCAAGTCAATCAAACTTTCTTGACACCACAAAACAAATCATAACAAAAGCTAGGATCAGAACTCAGAGAGTATTCTGTACAGCTCTGTTGCCTTCACTGAAAATCTAGGTTAAAAAAAGGAAAATTGTAAATAAAATAGTTAATGAAATGAATGAAAAATCACTGTAACTCATACAAAACGTGGCATTTTGTGTTCCTAGAATTAAGGTGGAAATCTACAAGCAATATCTAATTGTTATTGAACGTCAGATATACCCTGAATGGAAATGAGATACTATTTCATCATTTGTTTAAATTGCTTCAGAAAAAAATTGTTAAGTGCACTACAATTTTAAGAAGGTGATTCAGGATAAATTTGAATGTTCCGGTATTTTCATGACTAGAAAGATTCTGATCTTATTTTAAAAAAATTAGCAAATGAAGGCCTGATGATGTCAAGGATATGACAAAATCCAAACAGACACTAATTGTTCTCAGATGAAGGTGAATCATTTATGGGAAGAAAAGATTTCAATGTTAAGTCTAATGACTTTCCTTCATTTCATTCAGTGATTCTCCCACTGTGCCTTACACTCATGCCTCTCTCAGAGACACGCTGACAAAAAACAGCAACACATACAGTTGTTTTTGGCTTGTAAATTCTGTAAAAAAGAACAATCTTAATGCATATATTATAAGAAATCCTTTAATGTAGGTTATGCATTTTGCAACTGCAGAAATTCAAATGTTAATATGCTTAGTCAAAATTATCTCTGCCCATCTTCACCAGCTTTTATCAACTAATTTATGTTTCTATAATCCACAAACATATAGCCAAAAGTTAAAGTGTAGTTATTTGTGTGAGTGAGAAAGACAAAAAATGAAAACCAGAGACTTTAAATCTCAATTGTCCTTGCATGTTCTTTTGAAAATGAAACACTAATCTAGTTTGGGAGGCAGTAGAAGACGACAGTATGGCATATCTATAACTTCCTGCTGCCCAGCCAACCTTTAATGACACTAACTGGCTGCATTTGGCTGCTGAGGGGCACAGACACCCAGCCCTGGATTTCACTTATCCAGCATTTGTATTGCTTGCTTCTTTCCTGCTGTTGCTCCTGTCGGATTATGCTTTATTTGAAACTTTTCCAGTCAAATTCTTCAACCAAGATGTGGGTGAAGAATCTCTCTTGATGCAACCTTTGCTGACAAGTCCTTTAGCTCATAGTCCCATCCTTTACTTCTTTCCTCCCAAAAGCATGCAAGATGTGTTTTCATTAAAAGAATCTCTTTATTTTCTGGTGCTTTGTTCTTTGTCAGTGTGTCTCTGAGAGGAAGATGAGTGTGAAGATTAAATCATGACAATTTGATAATTTTTATTTGTATTTAACTTGAGTTGAAATTTTTGGATAAATGAAGTAGATGAAATCTCACTCACACTTGTCTGTAATAAATAAAATTCAGCATAACTTATTTTTATTTACTGTGTTTGTTAATGATCTGCAATAAACAACACAGTGCAAGTCAACGGATCACGCAAACTGAATGTATCTAGAAATATACTCTGAACTAAAAATACACAGTTCAAGAGAGAAAACTGGGAAATTCTGAGTGAAGACCAAAATGAACTTAAGATAGCATGCAATCTGGCCACATGAAAAAGTAAACTGGGTTTATGAACATGATCAGACACCTACAGTTCCTTCCTACAGAATTCTAGTCAACCTCACCAAGCCTATTAAAACCTAAGTACTGTCAACAGGTGTGATTTCTGAAAAGATCGAGAATCTCTTCAGAAAGGATTTGATTAGAAGGAAACGAGAAATCTCTAAATACTCACAGCTGGGCTAATTAATACTCAATAAGGGAAGCGTGATAATCACCTACAAGTAAGTGCAAGGTGCTAGTATCAAAGAGAGACATATGGGGACACAACTAGAAATAATACCATTTAACAAAGAAATAGGTGAATATCCAGCTTACCTAGGCCTAAATAGGCTGTGCAGTAGCAACAGTGACAGGTCCCTGAGGTAAGTGTGCTAAGTTACATCATTTCATTATGGCACTACTGAAACACTTGAAAACAACATTGTGAGGATGTTGACAGGAAGACAGACAGGATGCATTAACATATGCGTGCCTTTTTTAACTCTAACATCATACTGCATTGAAGGACAACTCATTAAAAAGGGTGTTACATTTGAGGGTTTCAAATGACTGCTGCAAAGTCTGTTTTCCTGTCATCCTTAAGAACAGATGGGATGGGAGAAATATTTTTTAATGTCCTGAACTCACTTAAAGAAACAGAATTTTGAATTTCAGTTCTAAATTAAGTGTAATTTGGTTCACATTGTCTTTAGAATTTCACTAAAACTAAAATAATGAATAGTAAAGCAAATATGTTGAACCAACTTTACTTATACTATAAACTCCAATTTTTAACTTCTTTTTTTGATAACCACATGATGATCTATGTCAACACCATACTTTGCAGTATCAAGCACACACCATGAACAGCAAAACAGTGTAATGTTGACTGAAAACATAAGTTTTTAGACAGTCATCCTCTTGTGATGGACTGCCAGTTCTGTTAATACACTGCAATCATACCTAGTCATGTAATTTTGGCATTGGTCTGTTCCTCATCACAGATGATCACAGCTAAGCTTCCTGTGGATAACTATCAAAATAAACCCTTTCACAGGAAATACTTTGGCAGTTGTACATTCATCCTCCATGAGAACAACAGAAAGAATCACCTCACTAAAGGGCAGCAACCTCCCAAGTACAACGCAGCTACGCTCTAAGTGGTTTTGAAGCACATGCCCCCACTGTCCCTATTTACCCTACATTGCTTCACTTCACAAAATGCTTTGTTCTGCATGAGCTAGAACTGTTAGAGGAAATCAAAGCAGTAGCTCTTCTCAAGATGTACACCAGAGTTACAACAAACTCTTATGGGCATATCAGGATGTAAATCAACATTTGATCTTTCAGACCTGTGGAGGCATTTAGTATGGTAGAGGCACTTAGTATGATGAACAAAATCAGTCGAAGAAAAAAATCTCAAAACACATTAAGTATAGATGTAAGGGCCTCAGCACAAACTCCATCAATCCACTGATCCTTTTCTGTTGCACTGATCTACTTGAAAAGCTAGCACACTTATTGTGTAATGAGTGACAGGGACAACAGAGCAAAAATAATCACATTACATTGGCCTTTCAAACCTGTGATCAGGAATTTAAAAATTTAGTTGCTAAAATTCTAATCAGTGACTGACATTCTATAATAAATACATTACCAAGTAAAAAAGTCATGGCTGTAATAGAAGTGTTCAGGACTGAAATGTAAAATGAAAACAAAGCCATCTTTAATTAGAGTGGTAAGGCTCATAAAATAAGAGATTCACTTACATAAAAATGCTGTAGATGATCCTTGAGCGAAACTAGTCAAAACATATTTAATATTTCCCATTGCAAAAGTGTTTTAATCCCAGAAGCTTCCCACATTAATGGTTTGGCTTCATACACCCCAAAGCTGTAGCACGTTAAATTCTAATTGCTTCATAAAAGGTAGGCAGTGCGTGCACAAAAGGTACTTGTAACAAAAGACTGCATTATGGTGTGTCTCAAAGCTCATTACAAAGCAGCTACTACAGTGGACTGTGTCTGATAAATCACCAAAATTTTTCTTCATTTAGTGTTACTTAGAAATTGGTCTTGGTTTGTAAGCAAATTCAGAGAATCCTAATTCACTTCTAGTAATCCCCATGGGAAAGACAAATAATGTTCAGACTACATGTTCCACAGACACCATTCCCTATTGTAGAATTGTGGAAAGAGTAATGAAAATTTTTCTCCTTTTCTCTGAAATAAATTAATTATTTTCTATAAAAATAAATAGGAGCTTTCTTCAAATCTGCAACCATCCAAATTCAGGCAGCCGAACTTAATATGCAAATTTGAGCAAAGAGAAGCAGATCATCTCCTTCCAAATGTACATTTTATTAATGTCTGCCTAAATCATAGAACAGTGTATCTCAAAAGGCATGCAGATTTTTTTTACAAATTATGCTTATGTGTGAAGAACCTGCTAACAAGGAAGTACACTTTCACATTAATCATGAGGAAATCTTGCCAAGTAAACACAAGTTCTTTGTACCTAATTTCTGCCACACTAAGAAAGGCTATTTTAAAATTTGAAATACCTTTAGAGCTATTACCTGCACTGAACATTTCAGTGAGGCATACAGATTCCAAGCTGTGTTAAGGAAAGCTTGTTCAGATCTGACCCAACATAGCCATGGAAACACAGCACTGCTGCTGGGTCAGCCCAAGGAGACGCAAGGAGGACTGTCCTGACACAAACCATGGCAGTGGTCAGCACCCATAAAACACTGTCAGAACATGACAAATGAAGAGTAATAGCTTTCCAGCTTCCCTAGCTTCCAACCAGCTCTAGCTCTGAGTCTTCTGAGGTAAAAATATATCACCTTCTGCTGAGTTCCATGTTTTGTGATGCCCTCACTAGATTGTTATGGCTGCTCAAACTAACTGCACAAACCTGAACAGGTAACTCTGAAATTTGCCTCTCCCTTAGTTCCAGCATATTTCTGGTTGTCTTTGTTTGCAGCAGATTTTTCAAAGCTACGCAGTGAGTGGATTCCTCAAATGTTCATGGGAGGACTGAAGGGAGGCTTTGTTGTAAACTTCAGGCACTAATTAATGGCAGCTTACTTGACAGCAGCTCCTCTTTCCTTGGTCTGCCCTCCTGGCTGTAAGCATAGGGCAATAATAAACCTGACCTCTAACTCCACAGTAAGACTCCCTTTTTCCCTCTACATATCCTCAAAAGGAATTCATTACATACATACATTAGCATACAAGGAATTTTTAAATAATCTTCATAAGAATGGAATCAGTTCTGCTCAGCCTGGAGATGTCTGGAAACCTTTCCCAAAAATGATTTCTAAAAGTAACAGTTTTGAAAATGAGCCATTTCTGTGGAGGTCACAAGTGGTGCTTCTGACGTCACCTCAGTGCAGTCCTAGAGAGCTTAAAACAGAAGGTAGCACCAAAGCACATGATTTAGCTCCCTGCTTTTCCACCCAGTTAGCCCTGTGCTGACACCCACAGCTGACAGCACGCTGCAGCAGATCTGGATTACATACAGAGCAGTGTTCAAACCTTGTTAGTGAACTCTCACTGACTCAAAAGATGCCTGGAAAAGGATTTGGGTCAAAGGCAGTGTAGGACAGCAGAGGGCAATGCAAGCTGGTGAGTGGACAGAGTGCTGTGGGATGCTTAGGATGCCTGGGTTTAAGGAGAACAGCAATTGGGATGGGAAGAGGGACCTGTGGCAGTTATCTTGTGACACAAGACAAAACACAGGCCTCTTTCAAGACATTCATGGGAAGGACGACAATACATATTTATCCATTCTAAGCCACAGTAATCTTAAATGCTGTAGCTACCAAATCCTAAAGACCATAACCAATATGCCTGAGCATAACCATATGGAGTAAAAGAGAACCTCGCTTATAGAAAATGGCTTAAAAGCAAAATTCAAGACAACAAAAGGAACAAGAGTGGAGGAGTATGGAGCAAGGGGAACAGTGACAGTTAAGTTTTGGCATGCTAAGCCCATAGTGAAACTTGGCAGCAACAGAAAAAGATGCACATCTGTTTTTCATGCACCAGTAAGAATTCCAGATGTATCACAGTATCCATGGGAAAACTGTAATTCCTCTAATAGTACTGGGTTATAAAGGTATCCACTTCTGTTAATCCAAACTAATGAGAGAACACGAGTCACACTGGCATTTTGGAACCTAGTCCAACTAAATTGACAATATGCTCAGGATGTAGTTGCATCTGGATTATTCATAATATTGTCATTACAGTCTATTAAAGATCCAGAGATGGACTTAGAAAAGTCTGCAGAGTAAATTCAAATGAATGCTTTACATAGATGGCAACCCCCCACCACCATACTCACATATGCACAGACCTACACCCTACCAAGGAAGCCACAATTCCAGTTAAAGATCCACTCTTTGCTCGTGTTCTTGGAAAGGAAGCAACCGAAAAAATGGTATTACAAACCTCTCCGAAATTTCCACAAATTTCAGTGCTTTCTACAGCCTGTAAACCTGCTACTCAGTTCTCATGCGTGCAGATTTGCTGTTCAGAGGTGCTTTTCCCATTGGCTTTTTGCTCCTTTTCCATCTCTGTGGAGGCGAGAGGGAATGTATACACAGAAGAACTTTCAGGAAGCCATCAGGGTTCCATATTGCTTTCCGGTCTCCAGAAGACCAAACTAAAAGCAGCTATCTGGTGCAATTTGGTCATAGCTCCAAACAAAGGCATTTATAACCAAATTTTTGGAGTTCAGATGCCCACTAAACATACATGAGATTATAAAACATGTATTTATTTCTCACTTTCCAATTTCTCAGAAAATATTTTTGATTCTTCTTGCAAAACATTGTTTAAAGTTTAGATTTCATTTTAATATTAGTGCTATGTGGGCTATGCAACAATGATTCTTGCTGTTAGGGTTAGCAAGAAAAACATTCCATTTTGTACACATTGCATGTTTTAAACATGTTTTCTGAGAAACAAAACTGAAATGATAAAACAAATACGGGCTCAAGAACAGCCATTATCCTATTTGGGGCTTAATGGTACTGCCTCGTATGGAGTGTGGAGTATTTTTCTAATGTAAGTCATAGAGGCTAAGCTTGGTTTTCCTCACTCTCCTTGAACACTGGCTGCTCTTAATAACTTTTTGTCTTACCAGAAATGCTATCCTAATCTATTAAAAAAAAATTAAAACTAATGCATTTTACAGTAAAGCTTGGTTTAATATGAGCAAAATATTTCACCAAAAAAACAAATAAAAAAAGAAACCTCAGGTGGCTCTTCTTACAGAACTGTCAAAACCAGCAACAAGCATGACATACACCTAATTCACACTTCTAAGTGAAGGGAGGTGGAGCCCCACACTACCACTATCCAGGATGCAATGGTCAGCCTCACTGAAAACCAGGCTGTAAACTCCGAACTGTCCTATAGATTGCAGTTTGTAGAGTGTGGCTCCCTAAGTTTGTGATGACATAATTGGAGAGACAGTTCTACTGCGACAACAGCCTTTCTCCATTCTGCTAAAGGTACATTTGCAAACAACCACTTTGATTCTGAATGGCTGTTCATTTCTTTTTAGTCATCAACAATCAGACCAAAAAACTTACTCAATGTGCTCACAAGGGAGCAGATCTTAGCAAAATTAATCTC
The DNA here is from genome assembly GCA_026261815.1 of Monarcha castaneiventris obscurior. NCBI lineage: Eukaryota > Metazoa > Chordata > Aves > Passeriformes > Monarchidae > Monarcha > Monarcha castaneiventris. The sequence continues at coordinate 3,882,560 of JAMPIT010000350.1, read as the reverse complement.
ATCTCCTGTAAACAATAGCCTTCATGTGTGAACAAGAGTAGGCTTTATTATTTAGCTATTTGCCATTCATTCTCATGCCTCAAAAGCTTTTCTTCTGTCCAGAGAGCAAGAACATCACATAATTTAGGTAACCAATACACACAATGCAACAAATGGCAAACATCAAGGAAGAGCTCATGAAAAACAAAAAGGCTAAAAATTCTTTGGCAAAAGCTCAAAAATAATGAAAGCTCTGAGAACAGAAGAAGGCTGTTATAGTGTCCTCAATATGTTTATGACTAGCAATTTCACAAGCTTCCTCTGAGTCTGTTGAGGAGGAAATGGCAGTGTATAAACAAACCATGAAGACATGGTCTAGTGGTGGACTTGGCAGCGCTGGGTTAACGGTTGGACTTGATGATCTTAAAGGTCATTCCCAACCTAAATGATTCCATAATTCTATGATTCTATTCTACAAAAATCTGTAGGATAACCACACTGAAATAGATACCACGATCTCAGTCATAGCAGACAGAATTGTTGTTGTTTTTGTTATCTGAGCTATCCTTTCTATTAAATATGTCATTCCTTCAGAGAAAGGAGTTGACATTTAGCTGCAGAGATCTGTGACTAGGAACAGGCAATAAATTAGATAAGAATGTAGGAACAACTGAACTGAATCAGACCAAAAGACCATCTAGTCCAGTACTGTGGCCTTGGAAGCAGACATAACAGAGAGCCCAGTATGCAACAGATGGTACCCTGGAGACAAATGGGGTTAAATGAAGGACTCACTGAAGCCTGTGAAGATTTTTTTTCTTGTTATGATAGAGCAAAGGTTCCAGGGAGTGCCAAACAGGATGTAATCATGCTTTGTTCTCATCGAAGTTTAAAAGTGAGACTGCAAATTTGAACATCAAATAGCTTCCTAAGAGATGTGAAGTTTTGTGAGACACACATCTAGAACTAAAACCCCTAAGTTTGAATTCCATGTCATCTTTAATTTTTACCTTTGGAAAAGTTACTATTCACAGTGAAAAGGAAACAGGTATTTTGGAGTTCGAAATAATAAAACTGTCTTCATCCTACAAAAACACCTTGTCCATGCTAAAATTAGCATGTATTGAAATGAAATTAATTAGTGTTTCAGAGTTTATATAGGAAAAGGGTCACTAAATTTCATGCTGTCTTGGTGAATATAAGCTAAGAATAACCACCCTGAGCAAACTCTTGAAGAAAAATAGACTTGTAATATAGAGAAGAAACTGTTCCATCTTTCTATATATATATACATCCCTTTCAGTATCTATAAACTAATGGTCAGAAATGACAGTTTCACCTCAGAAAATCCAAGTCTGAACAAAGGCAGCTAAATGCAAAAGATTTTCTACTCAAGTAAAAGGACTTGAGTTCAGCTCCCAAACCACTTACATGTACAAAGGTATAGTTAGCTAACCAGGTTTGAAATTATCTATAAACTCTGGACTGTATTTGGTTAAATAAATAGGTACTTTGGTGAAAAAGACATCTGAATAATGGAGATGTTCTCTAAGTTCATGCAACCAGGGTGCTGTGAGACGATCATATTTTCAAAACATTATAAGGAAGGTGCAGTAACCAAGTAGTGAAGATGGCCTACAAAACCAGGTCTGTAAAGTGGGAAAGATTAAAAAAAAAACATACACAGATGCAAACTGAAATCACAAATAAATAAAAGATCAAAGTCCTATAAACAGGGACTATAAATACAATTTTTTGAGTATACTATCTGCTTTAAAGTTTGGAGAGTGAAGTGGTTTTCATTGTCTTACTTGAGATGCCTCCCAGATGCCTGGTTTTCAGACCACAAAGCTCAATTATTTTCTGACTATCATAACACCTTGAGATCACAGCATTTATTTAAAAAACCCACAGAAACACTTATTGGAATAATGTATCATTTCATATTACATATTTGTTGTCACTGTCATAGATCAGTCGAGAAAAAGAAAAGACTTCTTCAAGTTAAGGTTTTGTAACAGTCTGCTTTTTTTAAGTAGATCATATTGATGCTCCCAAGGGAAACAATAACTCTAATTCTGCAAAGTGTTGTTTGTGGCTACAGAGTGGGTGCCACTATGCAGAAGTGACAGCAGTAAAGCAGTAACAACAGCAGTTAGTCCCTTCCCCAAAGAACTGTATGGCAGTTAAAAAATCTCCCTATTTTTAGGATTCTTCTTCTGGTAAAGGTTTATTACTAATTTTTTTCATCTGTTTTTTAAAATGCAGCACAAATGGACCTACTTACAAAGTAAGCTGTCACAGAAAGAAAAACAGGTATTCTACAGAGAGATGATAGAAAAGATAAATTTTTTAAAAGGCACGTAGGGATTTAAATACTCACTTTCCATTAAAATTTTTGTAAGAGGTGTCACTACTTCTACAGAAAAGTGAAAATACATGCTGCTGTAAAGAACACGTTATGTCTCCCAGACGAACATCAAATCTTAACAATATAAATATATCATCACATTACCTGAGCCAGAATAACTAAAGAGCTCATTAAAGTCTGGATCTGCATGGCTGGGAAGCAGCCTTGTGAAAGGGATCTGGGGGTCCTGCTGGACAAGCTGGCAGGGTCAGCACTGCCCTGCTGCAGCACCAAAGGCACCCTGGATCCTGGGCTGCATCTGCAGGGGTATCGCTGGCAGAGACAGAGACATCATCAGCCCACCCTGCTCAGCCTTGGCCAGGCTGCACCAGAGCACCGAGCCCAGCGCTGGCCCCACTGCTCAGGGAAGTCACAGATGAACACCAGCGTCTGAAGAAAAGACGTGGAGATGAGCACAGGGCTGGAGAACCTGCCCTGTGAGGGAAGCCTGAGTGAGCTAGGCCTTTTCTCCCTCAGAAGAGACACCTAAGGGAGGAAACTCATCACAGTATTCCAGTACTTAAAGGGCAGCTACAAACAAGACAGACTCTTGGAGGACACAAGGACATGACAAGGGGTGACAGGTACAACTTGCACCAGGAGAGGTTTCATCTCAACATAAGAAAGAAATTTTTTACAGTGAGAACAATAAATCACTGGAACAACATCCCTAGGGATGTGGCGAAGTCCCCCATCAGTGGAGGTGTTCAAGCTGCCATTGGACAGGGTGCTCAATAACGTCATCTGGGCACAAAAAGTTGAACCAGCTGTTCTTCTGAGATCCTTTACAACCTCAAAAGTTGTTCTATCATTTTGTGACTTTTGATAACTTTGTTCTAATCAGTTTTTGTCATTTTAGATATTAAAATAATGGTGAAAGGTTTAACCAGTATTAGAATATTAAGCTAAGTGTCAAGAATCATCTTACTCATCTAGGAAAACTATATCTCAGCAAGAAATTTCCAGGGCCTTTTGCTTTATGGCATGGAGATTTTTCAGGAGGGAAAAATGAGATCTCAGAAATACATCTCTTCCCACCTTCCTTCTCAGGGTTGATTCTTTTTCCTGGAACAAAGCTCCAAAGTAGATAAAAAACAGAAAACAGGTCTTCGGGAAAATGACCACTTCAACCCCTCCAAGTTCTGCCAGGTGGAGAAATGCCTGTACATTCTAATCCACTTTTATTTATACCACGTTCCCCTTTCTTTTTATTGATGCAATAAAATAGGTCACATTGTAGGACTGAGCATCCTCAGATTATTTGTGCCTTTTTTTCCCTCCTCCATTCAAAACTAATGTTTTTGTCTCTCCTTTCTTCTCTTTTGAAAATACTAAAGCAAAACCACAATCCAATATAAATATGGAAATTGTTTTGCTAAAAGAAAAGTTCAGATTATTCAATATAAAGTCTCTGAAGAGGATTATTTCCATTGAATTACTTTTACACCAGTTCAGATTTAAAGGAAGAACAGAAAAGGCTGTCACAAATTCCTCTGAAGTATTGGCATTTTTTCCAAAAGACTCTATGTCTCATATAAAAGGAAGCTGAAATACCATGAAACATTTAGTTTATGGATTTATTTATGACAGGAAATGCATTCTTCCTTGGGGAACTAAACTATTCGGAAACTGTTGAACAATGTTGCTGAACTTGTCAGCTTCAAACAGAAGGCCAAGTATAATCCTCCAGCATCCACCCCCCATCTGAACTGTTCCCTCAAATATAGCACAGTGTAATGACTCACTGTTTAGCTCAGAATAATGACAACAGTTGTGCCATAGAGTTTTTTAACTGGTGCTTAAAACTGCAGACTTTGACTTTTCTTCTCTGAGCTGTGCATGTTGGAGAGAATGGGGGAAGCCAAGCAGTGAACTGCCAAATGCACTTTCTTCTTAAATCTGCAGGGCAGATGCTGGCAGCTGCTTCTGAAAACGCTGCAACTGTAGATGCCAGAATATTGAGCCAGATCTGCATAAAGGTTAACATTTCTACAGGATTACCCAGTGGGGCTGAGAAAGACACTGATGTCCATGAGACAAGCCACGAGCAGCTCCTCTGGGACTCAATGCAAGGCTCTGCTTGCAATCCAGGGTCAGGAAAGAAAAGTACAACTGAAGTGCTCTTCACTGCATCATGAAAAAGCTTTGCATCTTTCCTCCAGTGAGCATAATCCTCCCAGAAAATTTATACTAAAGGGACAAGAGAACTAATAGGTCGTGGAGAGGAGCACTTTGCCCTTCAAATGTGTAAAGTCATACAGTATAAAACAGTGCAGGCAGCTCAGATTCATTTTTTTTTATTTTTGTATTTACAGTTGCACCTTATCCAAAACTTCTCATGCAGTAGCAGACAAGGGAGAAGGGAACAGGAGTAGAAGGGACAAGGCTCTTTCTTGAATCTTTTTCTCCAGACTGCATCTGGATGAAAGAAGAAAGAGCTATATTAGCACTGCCACCTAACCCATGGGCGCCCAAGCTGCGTTATCTGGGATATATATATATATAGATATATAGATAGATAGATAGATAGATAGATACAGATATAGATATATAGATGTATATAGATATAGATGTATATACACACATATATATGTGTGTGTGTGTGTGTGTGTTACTTTAGCACACTGCAGATATAACACCATCTCTTTCTTCTAGGGGAGGCCCAAACCAAAGGACGAGGTAGATTTGTCCTACTCACTGCTAAAACCTACAATTTATGGTACACTGTGACTCCAGATAAAGTAAACCATTTGGATTAGGTGACTAAATTGTTTGGACCCTTGGAAGAGAGACAGAAACTGGGTATCAGTGATTTAATAGTAGTTCCAAAACAACAATATCGTCCAGTTTAGAAAAGACAATGTATATAACTGAGATTACAACAGTAAATAAATGCCACTTGCACCTGACAGAATAGGCTTCCGTATTTTCAAGCAGGCAGACCACAAAGCAGGTGCTGACAGCTCAGCCACTGGAGGGAAAGGCAGATGCTGTAGCAATGCAGCACAGGGCAGCAGCCGCCTGGAAGCATCTCAGCAGCTGGAAACACAGACACTGAGACAGCAACCACCTCTACAGCTTCAAAGGGCATGGCATTTTCATCTCTGCATCTCCCTCTGAGGCCTCTGGGATCACCTGTGCCTATTAACCCAGTGAGGCAGCAATTCAAGCCTAGCATTTTCTTGTCATGCTTACTGCATAAAAGCCAATCAAGCATTATTTTTATGCATAGTCTGTGCTTGTTTCTCAGTGTATTACTGCTTATCTTCCGTGAGTCCTTGTAGGTTTGTGTGTTCTCATATCACTACTTTTTTCAATTTTTGTGTAATATTTTTCATCTCTTATCCATCTCAGGAGATAAGAAAAAATACTCTTGTAGTATGGTGGAAACCTGACTTTTTACATTTTGTATGACAAGGAGACATACCGAAGGAAGAAGAGAACATACATTTGGGGCTTGGGAGGAGTAAAATTTTGGTACTCAGCTACTCTGGATTCCCTACATCAATTCTTTAAATATTCAGGAATTATTTCAAATTATATGGTTTTATGTCTCTATTATATATAAACATATAACATCATTGTACATGCTGCAATTCTAACTTTAGATTTTTGTCCCTTCCTTTCATAAAGATGTAACAATACTAACCTTCTGAAATGCTGTATACACCACAGATTTAATTCTTTATTCACCCGGTGGGTTGTGTTTCTATTGTTATTATTGCTTGCTTTTTGTGTGAATAAAGAGTCAATGTACAATAACAACAGAAAATTTTGGCTTCAGCATGGGAGTCCTGCACTGACTGTAACAGTCAAAGCCAGAATGTGAAGTTCTGGCAGCTGCAAAAAACGTCCCAACCCAAGCCCAGGGGCAAAACAGTATCATAGGATATCTTCCATCCTAGATAAATGAGAATGCAGTGGTCTTTTTTTTCATAAAGAACACAAGTTCAATGCTTTACTCTCTTCAGAGTTCTGGGGTTTTTTCCCCCCCAGGTCATTTTCCCAGTAACTACTGGTATTTAGTACTCTGAAGCCAGTTTTGATCGGTAATTTAACAAAATCTGGTAGATATGCCTGATGATTATTTTTTAATCATAAAGCATTCTCAACCAAAAAATGTATTCTATGGAAAATTCCCAACCAGTTCTACTACTAGCCAGACATCAGGAGTATTAGTTGGAGGCGTTTGTGTCTGGAATGACTGCTGAACCGTGAGAGATGTCACACCATGACCTTAAAGCTAACCCCACAACCCAGCTGCATATCCTGTGGCTCCTGCAGATCTAAACCTTGAAATCCTTGCTGGTTTTCCCTGTGCATGTACTTATAGCACCTAGAGAAGGAAGTGAAAGTATCTGCTCACTGGGAGGCACCAGGACAAAGTTACGAACTAGGTGCAGCCATCACAGCAAGGTTTAGTCTCCCCTGAGGAACAGGAAAGATGACTGAATTACAGAGACATTTCCATATGCAGCTAAATCTACATACTGTGAGTCACAAAGAGCTGGGAACATGTAGTAATCACTGTGAACTAATAAACACTGGGAAAGTTCCCAAGGTGCCCTGGGTAACTGCCCTGGCTTCCACAAGTATGCTTTATCTCTGCCACAGGGACACGTATAGGTGGAATGGCATTTGTGTTTCCCACTTGCCAGAGAGGAATGTCAGAGAACACATGGCATGAGAGGAGAATGGCCAGATCTAATGACAAAACCTCTTCTCAGCTGATCTTCACATTATTAATTAACTCCTTGCATGTCTTTTAGGTCTCTTTCTCCCAGCAGTCAGAAAAGAAAAAAATTCATAGCTTTCTAATTTACTGAAGTTGGGCTTACACTGGGTTGCCAATCCCAATATCATGCCTCTGCCTGGACAGGCAGATCCTTATGCTGTGCAGAGTCAAGTCCCAGTAGCTTTGAAAATCTGCCTTTGTCATCCTCTGCAGACTTTACTAAGAACTGAAATGTGTGCCATCTGAAAGAATGACCAACCCTTTGGGAAACTTCCCTCTTCAGCAGACTAAGCGCCAGTCTAATTTTTCAGACCAGATTCTCACACAAAGCTGCTGCTGTGCACCCACTGGTCCTATAAATCCCACTTTGCCTTGTTACTGCGACACATATGCAGTAACACTGTCCTACAGTGGGTATAACATATGACATGACAAAATCCCTTCAAAAGAAAAGAAGCTGCAAATAATGGGTGTGGTTTTGGGTTTTTAAAGATGATTACTAAAATCACACAAAAGGAAGCAATTGAGTGAAAATGACTGGAGGGCTGAGGAAAGTGAGTTTTCCTTTAGAGTAGTCTAAGAAAACTTGAAATTTCCCACATGCCTGGGAAATGTGCTTCAATCAGCTCCTCTCATTGTGCATTTCCAAAGGCACTGGGCCAAACTGAGGAAGTGCAATCATGAACTATCCCAAGTCCAGGGAATTGTCACCAGGGCTGACTGTCTCACCATCTCCCAAGCATGCTGCCAAGAAAAAGTACCAAGCTTCCCTGACACGCAGCTCTGACTGCTCCCCAAAGCTATTGTGATGCTCTAATGCTGGTAAACCCGAGAAACCACAAGCACTTGAAAGTCTCTTAATGCACAGGTTTCTTTTGTGGAACTGTTTCTGATTTTTTCTTTTAACACAAGGATATTTCTAATTCCAAGTTCTGCAGGCTGCAGTGGGATATTATATACGTACTAGAGTCTGATGTAGACATTAGGTACAAGGCAAAGTTGCTAGGAGACCACAGATGGAGCAAGGAGCATTGCAGTAATGCAGCAGCTTTTCACACAGGGCTGATGAGAATGCCTGCATCAGCAGTCAGCCCTTCACAACTTAAAACAAACCAGACAACCTTTTGCTGCTTACGTAAAGATGCACATTTGGTGAGGACCATTAAATTGCTACAAAACAAGCACACCACAACCTGAATAATAAGCAAGGCAAGAAACACTGAAAAGGATTGCACAGATAACACTTGCTACTCTCCCTCATTGGTTTTGGCAATGGCCCCTTTACTTAGAAAATAAAAATCCCATTTATACAAACAAATGTTAGCACTTCCTACTTGTGTCCTGGACCCAAGTGGCATATCAGTGAAATACAAAGGGGAATACTTAATGAACCAGCAGAAGATGCTGTGCACTCCAGAATTCATTGCCCATTTCCATGTTATTTAGAAAAGTGTGTCACTCACTGTGGCTGTAAGCCATTACAATCCACAGAGCCCTTTTGACTCTTCTGTGCCCTTACTCATGAGTCAGAGCTCATGCTAATTAAAATTTACCACTTGGCAAGCAGAGATTAGAGGTTTATCAAACATAGGTTTTCATTGTTCCAGTCATCATGATCACAGGTATTTAAACAGACAACATAAACCAAAACTAATGCAGCTGCATGGCTGTAAGGTCACAGATCTTAGACATGCTAAACTAATGGTTCCACCCATAAAGCATTATTTGCCACCTATATATGGAAAGTTGAAGTATAGAAAGTCTGCATCACATCTAAAATGCAAATGGAAAAGCTGTGACTGAACAAAGTCGTGAAACTGTGTTTCAGTTCAGCTCCTTCCAGTGGGATCATCCATCCTGAGAGGTCATTAACCTGTTCACTGTTGAGGTAGGACTTACCTGACAAATATTAATTCATATATTTCATTATAAAGTAGACACTGAAAGAATGTCTGATGAATACAGACTACATTTACTTTCTTCATTTAAGAGGGAGCTACAGTAACAAGTTTAGCTGTACCTGTTCACACTGTCAGTGTTTGAAATTAGGTGACATTAATGCCTACACTGTTTGAGTGCAGCTTACAAATCCAATAATAAAATAGCTTTGGCAATGCACATCTGAAAGTTAGAAGCTTCAAGTGTGTCAAGTACTCTATATTGATAACAAAAAAAACAACTGAGCCAAGTACCAGATCATGTGCTGTGCAAACACAAGGTCCCATCTACCTCACCTGAGAATGAATTAATCAAATTGAAGCCAGTATCAGCTAGGAATTGTCTGCACTACTCTATTTAGAGTACTTCACAAACTAGGCATTAGAAAGTGAGCAAAAAGGAAGGTGAGGGTATGTATCTGCTTCAGTTTGTGATTACAGTATTTACAGGTCTAATTCTCATGGTAACATAAATAATTTCAAAGATACATGACATTTTCTGCTGTAGCAAAACATTTTACAACATGTTTCGAATTGCTGTGGTAGGGCTCAACCTTTATGTTTTAGACAAGAACACCTGCACACAACTAATCTAGATAATTGTAGTTAATTTCAGCAGCTTCATGTAAATCGTTTACTTTTCCTCTGTGAGTTCCCAGCTCTTATCTCTTCATGACCCTATTACATACACCTTCATCCACCACAAAAATAAGCAGATAATTTTCTCTCGGGAAATCTCATTAGTGGAAACTAGGTATGTTCTGCCACAGCAGCCTTTTGAAAAAAAGAACTGAAAAGGAGGTCTTTCTCTTTCTTTGGAATATACACTGCACACTGATTAATTAGGTAAGATTTGAAGCATGATAAAAAGTTACCCCAGCATTAACATTCTACAGGAATTCTATATCTGCATTGCAACCTTTCACTGAAGGTCAATGCCCTGGAGAATTCTTCTTACAGTATTATCCTAGCTATTAAAATTAATGTAATTCCACTTTATCTAAAAAAAATGTAGTAAAATATGAAGCACATCCTAAACTCAAGTAACACTCACTTAAATGTAGGAGGCAATTTTAAATCAATATTTTCAGACTAAAGTCATAAAGTACTATATATAATTAGTTGTACAAAATGTAAATCAAAGGAGTGTTTCCAGACTAAAATTCTATGCTGAAAGGATAAAAATGTATATCAAATTCTACACACAGTGTCTGCAGCAAAAGTCCCTCTTTTGTACTAGGGCCTTGGCTCATTCTAAAGTAATGGGATTTTGCCTTTTGTAGAACTGAGTTTAAAAAAATCACACGGGGACCTGAAGCCTTCTCCATCACTCACAGGGGAATGATCAACCCATTTTCTGTTACAAATATTTCTTTCTGGGAGGGCAGGCTGCGTTACAACACTGATGATAGGATTTGTGGGTGCTGCTGCAATTCAGTGCACTCTCTGCAAAACAGCAGTTTGTCATTACCCTTTGAGCCACAGGCTTTTCACCCAGGTACAAGGAGTGCAGGCACAGTCTCCATCCTGCTCATGCATTTGTGCTGCCTCTGGCTCTGCTGGAAGTACCAAAATCCTGAGTATGTGTCAGCCGCACACCATGGTGCTCTCATCAGCCTGGTATGAGCTCTGACTCAGAGCAGGGAGCATCATCTGGATATAAACCAGACCTGTTTCGTACACCTGGCCACCATCCTGAGGTCCATCACTGCTTACTGCCCACACGAGCATTGCTCTAAGGGGCAGATTTTCATAAAGTGCACATGGTTGTAGAAACAAGTTATTTTTGTGAATACTACAATGAATACCTTCATACAATAACTGAGTATACAGATAAAAAGCTTCATTTGATCATCTACTAATGCACCTTATAGGAGAAAATCTTGTCCTAAATTCCTGTTTATGTGATATGGTATTTTTTTAATTTATTGATTTACTTTTTCATCCTAACTTTTTGAGACTTTGTGTCACTTAATAAGATATCCACTGCTATGACAGGGGTATACATTTCAAGAACTACAAAAAGTAAATCCTTGCATTCTGGCGAATTCAGCCTTGAGATGACAACAAAATATATCCATCAAAGTGATTTAGTAAATACATCTATTCCATAAACCATAATCATAAAGTTAGACATATCAAACTGAGTAACCATCAGTAATGGAGCAGAACAGTGTTGTTTATTCCTGAGATCAGAAGGTAGGGACCTCTTATTTGTAGGAATTATGTTTTGAAAAATTGCCTCAGACTTACTGAAGCACTTGTCTGACTTTTTCAAAATGGCTTTTAGACTGCTCTGAAGAATAAAGTCAGAATTTAGTCACAGCAAATCATGAAAGCTGTCAAAGTTATTAAATGTTGGGCATGAGGAAAGCTGCCCTTTGATTTCAGGTTCTTTTCAAATACCCAGATACTGATGAAGGTTTTTCAGTATAACAGAACAAAATATGCATTAGGATTTTTTTATCCAACATACTTGTCAAAGATTTGTACTTGTTAACATGAATCACAGATAAGAATTAAGGTCAAAATACAGCCAAAACCCTGCATTTGTTTTGCCAGCTGTATCAACAGCACCAGCTCAAAGTACCCACAATACAGTACAATTGAATTTTCTGTTTAAAAGTCAGGCCACATATAAATACCTTATAGACTACATTGTGTACTTTGTTTTTAATGTTAATTATATTTATAGATGTTAATGACAAAGCTTAATTGTAAAGGCTGTCATGCCAAGGTTCTGAGCTGAGTCCGTAGTAAGTTTTACAGATACTTAGGGGTTCCTTGAACGTCGGGTAAGTCCAGAACCTGACTGCACACAGGGCAACTTAGAATTAAGCCATATATTTAAAAGCTTTTTCCAAGAGCTTAAACACATATAGGCTTGGGGCCATGACCACTTCCCTGCAGAGCTCATTCAAGCATTTTACCATATTTCCTTATATCCAATCTGAACTTCCCCTGATGCTGCTTTAAGACATTTTTATGCACATGGAACATTTGCTAATGGGAATCTGTGGCACAGTGGGCCCCTTCATGGTTTTTAAGGGAAAAACTGCCAACTAACAAAAATAGGGGCCACTCTAGCCAATTTAACGTTGACTGGAAGGCAAAAGTCATGCCAACTGAATTTAGAAATAATGAGTATGTTTTTAACTGTGATGACCATTGACACAGGCACTAGGAAAAACTATGCATTCCTTGCTGATTGTAGGAGGACTCATGTGACAGAGTGTAGAAGCTCACAGCATAGACATCCACATTTAGGTTAAGTCCATAGATTTCCCTTACAGACAACTGAAAAAGGACACATTTTTAGGGCGTGAGTCATCTCATCCTAGAGTAGACACCTAAACTAGGACAAACTAAAGTAGGCTTCTCCAAAAGTCCTTATTGCAATAGTTTACAGGGTAAATATATCCATGTGAGAGGAATCCTAATCTTAATATATTTTAAAACAAATCAGAATATGCCACTATGAAAGATGAGCCTTATTTTTGAGCACAACTTTTAGGTTACATACAAAGGTAACAACATTCTACAATATCACCATCCCTCCTGCCCTGAAATCTATTACACCTAAACCTGAAGATGGGACAATTAAGAAATGATGATGAGCTTCTCAGTACCTCTACTTTCAGTTTAAGTATCACGAACTGACTTTTTTCTTCTCAATTCTAAAGGAAGTTTATTAGCACTTTTTGAAAATATTTGGTTATTACCAGCATTTTATTCTACACATTTTTCCTCTGAAATGTCTTTATAGTCTTTATTTTACAGGTTTTCTTATGCAGACAGTGAAAATATGAGGCCTTTTCTGAAAAGTAATGAGTGGCAATGAAAACAGTCACAAAAAGTGAGTCTCAGAGTAAAACATACACCTTCAAAATTTCCCTACAATTGCAGCAATGACTCTAAAGAAAGTGAAAATATGAAGAGGCTCTGGAAGACAGCTCTCCCAGCATGTACCAGTGTAGTTAGCACACATTAATCAGCTATAGCCACAGGAAAAATAAATAAAATCAATCAAAAATACATATTTTAGTAGGATTAATTTAACACCTGTTTGAAATAGTCATACATCAAAACTGAAAATGCTATGTCTTATGGTATCTTCAGGCAACCTTTGTCTTTTAATGGTTATTTTGTGTTCAGTGAATGTTCACATGAAGCTTTAAAATAATTTTCTTCAAGATCCATAGTCCAACACTTTTTTCAGAACGATATTCTTTTGAATATGTTGGTATAGGATCTCAAGAAGCAGAACAGCAGAGGAACTTGAAAATGTTACAAAAGGACATCCGGCTTTCCCCCTCCAGCTGCCTCCTGTACCAAACTAGGGGAAGGAAGTGGCATAGCATGGGAAGGAAGCACATTAACAGTGAGAAAGAGCAGGCAGTCTGCAGATCCTTCTTTTATTCAGCTTTACATCAACTTGGAAAAGAGGCATGTGGCCCATGAGAGCTGCAGACATATTCATGCAACAGTAAATTCTCAAGCAATAAACAAATTTCTACAGACAGAACACAATGAAATGAATCAGGTCTGTGTATCACTGACTGGCTGAGAATGAAGAGCGAAGGGGTTACCTTAATAGGGCTTCCATCTGGAGTGAGAACCTCTTCTGAAAGCTCCATCATCTTCAGTGCCATCAGGGCAATGGCTTTGGCATGACTAAGGCTTTTCTTATGGAGCCCTGCCGCAACACAGTACGCATCACCTATTGTTTCCACCTGCAGCAATCAGACAAACCCAGTGTCACAGTAGGATAATGACAGGGGAACCCTGCCATTAGGGTTGCAATCAAATAGCGTTGCTTAAAACATGTGAGCAAAACATCCATAAATAAGCAAGTAGACAAAAGAGCATAATTACCTGAGTCTGCAAACCGGTGCAGTCAAAACCCGACATGCAACAGCATAGTGGTTTATCACCATTATAAACAAAGAAGACCATCTAGAGCACTGTATGGCATCAGCTGAGATATGACAACATTTTCCCACAGCAGTAACATAGAAAATTGCATTTTCCTAAATAAGAAATTGCTTGCAGCTTCATTTCATAGTATCCTGGCTGAGTTTGCTGCTGGGTAAGAATAGTGCTGCATAATTGTAATTCGTAATTAGTATTTGATATGCTAGAAAATTGCATCAGGAAGAGAATTAGAAAAAGCAAAACATCACCATAAAAAACAGTGAAGACCATCTAACTTCTCATTAGTGGGTAGCTTTTCCTGGTATAATTTACGAACAGATGCTACTGCTACAGACTTCTGACTGCACCTTTATCCCTTATTTTCAAATAAGAATTGGTGACTCTCTCTACTGTGCAGGTTATTTTACTCTGCGTTCCCTACCTGCAGGCATGAAGTTCAGCAGGCTGATCCCTCTGGTCTCTTCAGGCAGGCCTTACTGCTCTCTTACCCTGATTTTCTTTAAAAAGACCTGGGCCCCAGGAGGAAGTGGGAGCAAAATGAATTGCAGAAGCCCTCTGGCTCTGGATAAAGGCAGTCTGAGAAACACTGCAGACCTCAAGGTTTGCAGCTTTATTTACAGCATTGTGTTTTGCAGTTTGGTCACACATCTGTAACATCCTTGCACAAAACCCATTAACACGGGCCCAAACAGACCTAAAGGATTAGTTTAGGTTTCGTGACATAACTAATCTGGCTTTCACCCTGCACACAACACTACAGAAATGCCAGAAAATGCTTCAGCAAAGACTTGGTGAGAAGAAAGCAAGCACTGACAAAGGAGTTATTCACAGAATAAATATAGCTGATTCTTCTCTCTGCAGAGAATCTACTAAGCAATGGACCTGGACCTTCTCAGATTAATTTCCAGTCTTGATAAATTGGAAATAGTCTCTCAATACAAATAGTACCTGAAAAAGTAAGCCATTACCTGTAAATGTACCCAGACCATGAACTGAGAACAGAAGTATGAGCTAATACTTCCCACAACCAAACTTAATCTGCTGCAAGCCCACTGTGAAGTTTGCTACCTTAGACTTGCTGGCCAATTTTGCAGGAGGATATAAATATAGATAAGAAGCTCAGGGTTTTTCATGAGCTGAGACAGCCATTAGAGCTCCTTCAACACCTCTGAAAGCTCCTAATAGCACTTGTATGTAGAACAAAACATGTAGGAGCAATCAATATTGCTGTCTGCCTGCCTGTTTTAACCAAGCCATATCTCAGGATGTCTGTCCACAAGAAGCAGAGACTACCAATGCCCCGCAGTTTAGGAGGTTGTTTTTCCAAATATAAATGGATGGGCAAGTATATTGCAATGGCTAGTGAAAATTGTAGAAACTGGGCAAAAAAATAAACAAGCACAGTGAGAAGAAGTATCAGAAGTTAAAAACACAGTCTGGAAGAAATTGATGGTAAAAAATTCTCTAAATTGGAAGGAAGAATTAGCAGAAATCCATTGTCATTCTTGAAAATCATCAATAAACATCAGTAGGAATAGACTCAAAGGGATTACTACAGAAAGAATTGAGTCTATGATGCCAAATACAAAAATTAAATACAAATTCTGCTCCTTGTTGAATGACCTAATTTCAGAATGACTTTTCCACTAAAGTTTGTTGCATGGATCTGGGATCATATACTGTTCTGGCAGTGTTCAGACAAAACTACTTATTTTGTTAGCTTCTTCCCCCTTGGAAATTTCCATAGCTGTTAACACCATTACTCTTTAAAGTGATTGTCCCTATGGAGTTCATCTGACAGCAATACTGAAGAACCAGGGGAAGGACTAGGACTGCTTAGACTGACCTGGTAGTTTAAACTGGATGTGATGAGTACTGACAAGGCTGTCTAATGATTTGCCATTCTGTGACCCTGTTTTCACTTCTAAGATTTTCTCCAGCTAAGCATTTAAATTCAAATTTTCAGCATGAGTATCCCACTCAACTTTAACCTTGGTTCCCTCCTTCTTCAAAATCAGGTTTGACAAATCTTCCAGAAGTTCCAGGAGTTCTTATAATTCAGATTGTTCATGGCATTTTCATTTGGTCCACTTGTATGGAGTCATAAAATCATGGAATGGTTTTGGTTGGGACATTTCAAGATTATCTAGTTTCAGCTCCCCTGCCATGGATAGAGGCATCTTCCACTGGACCAGGCTGCACAAAGCCCCATCCAGCCTGGGCTTGAACACTTCCAGGGATGGAGCATCCACAGCTTCTCTGGGCAACCTGTGCCAGTGTCTCAACACCTTCATCGTGAAGAATTCTTCCTTATATCAAATACAGTCACTTTTGGTTCATAACCAATGACTGTTGTCCTGTAACTATAGGCCTTGGTAAAATGTCTCTCTCCATCTTCCTTATAAGCCCCATTTCTACATCAAAGGTCACAACAAGATCTTCTCTTTTCTAGGCTGAACAACCCAACTCCCTCAGCCTGTCCTCACAGGAGAGGTGCTCCAGCCCTCTGGTCATGTTCATGGCCTCCTCTGGACGCACTCCAACAGGTCCAAGTCCTTTTGGTGCTTAGGACCCCAGAGCTGGATGCAGCCCTGCAGGTGGGGTCTCACCAGAGCAGAGCAGAAGGAGAGAATCACCTGCCTTGACTTGCTGGCCACATTTTTTTTTTATGCATCCTGGAGTATGGTTGGCTGTCTGGGCTGCAAGTGCACAATGCTGGCTCATGTCTAATTTTTCACCTACCAATATTCCCAAGTCCTTCTTTGGAGGGATGGTCTCAATCCCCCAGTCTGTACTAATACTGGGCATTGCCCTGACCCAGATGCAGAACATTCACTTGGCCTCGCTGAACTTCACCAGGGTAGGTGAGGACATTAAAATAGAGACTGCAATAAGAGTGATACATTGCACTTCAGAATTTCAGGCAGGGCCCCTGAATGAGTCAGATGCACACACGGAAGAAGAGAATTTCTCTTGTCTCAACTGAGGAGTAGCAACTGGACTAGAAATACAAAGCACTGCTTATAGCTTGCTCCAGAATGTCCTCTGGGTAGATCCTGAAAATGTGCACAGCAGAGAGCAACCTACTCCATTAATATTCAAGTAAATGTCAATAGGATTAAAAGAAAAGGCAGACACTACCAAAAGTGTCTAAAAATTGCTGCACTCAAATCTATTTGATATTCTTCAAGATCATGATATATAGCAATAAAACTCCAGAGGGACTCTCTTTCATGTGATAAACTAGATTCTGAGTTTTTGACTTTGTAATGTGACTATTAAGATGCATTCGTAGTAGTATATTAGATTTTTATATCCTTCCTAGATACACATGCAGGAAAAGATATTTTGCTTTCAGTCTTGTAAGACTGGAATGCCTTATCCCGCTTCTTTTAAAAAACTAAATATATTCTGTTCTGAATATTAAAGCCATTTTTGCATATGACTGACAGTTTACCATTGACAAGATTTAGTAATTTTTTTCTAATTAAATCATAGTTTCTTACTGCTCTTAATAGTTCTAGCTACTCACTGATTGCCTGGCCTACTGTTACCAACTTTTCATCCCTTTACACTGATTTACACTTACCATACTCAGCTTCACTGGAGTTTTCGTTAATTGGGAATTAACAGCACCACAGAAGAGAGTTGAACTTGGATTTCAAAATTAGACCAATCTCTAAAAACAGCATGATAGAATTTTTATTCTTAACTACCAGATGAAGAATCCAGGAAATATTGCAGCTACTTATACTGCTATACAAAAGCCTCCTCTAAAGCCTTCTCTAACTCTCAAATCACTGGAAATGTGAAAATGTTTTCCAGTCAGGCCCCAAACAAATCCCATATTAAAGTTAATAATTATTTGAAGTGGTTGTGTATACTCTACAGTTTCTAGACAGTTATCCCAACACTGCTGAATACTGAAGAGTGATAATGCATAACACCTGCAGCAGGAAGTAAATATCTTCTGCTTTCAATACATCATTTTCTATATACCCAACTTCTGTTAGTCCTCAGTAGATACTGTACGCATGCTTTAGACGTGAACAGTAATTTTTACAGAAGGTGAACCCTATAGTAATTGTCTTACAGCCACTTATTCTTAATTCATAACCATTTGAGATGGAATGTTGAGATGGAATTGAACTTGCAGATCAATTTGGTAGCACAGAAGTCAGAACAGAATTTCTCCAATCCTAATGTGTCCAGAGAACAGAGATGAATAACCTGATCCCTGGGCAGCTCCAACAGGTCTCCTCCAACTACCAGTAGCTAAACCTTGTGGTGTCTCACGTTATTAAATTGAGAAACTGGAAGTTTTAGCCAAATTATGTTCTGCAGGTATAAAGTCAGGGTGCTGTTTCAGTGACAGCTTTTAAGGGAAAATGTGGTACATTGAAGTAACATCCCTGCTTTGCATCCTTCCTCATGAATCCATGAATATGCACCAGTCATTACATTTGTGAACTTCTAGAAGTAACGAAGGAACTGAAGTGTCACGCTTCATTTTACAGAGTGACACACATAGGGCAGAGATACCATTTTGTAAGTGAAACCTGAAATGGCAGGCTAAAGATTTTTCATCTAAAATATTCAGGAATTTTAACAGTCTAATGAGTCTTGCTTAGAACCTTTTTCAAAGCACAGCTTGGAAATAAACATTAAAAATGTAATTGCAGGGGTCACTCTGTAGCAATTCCAATCTGGAATTCCTGCTGCAATCAGAAATATTAAATATATTGAAAGAAATAGCTGGAGGGAGAATTGGCTCTAGTTTTAGTCCTGTCTCTCTCAGCAGGTTTCGTGTGAAAGCCTAATATATAATTTGTATTAGAACTATTGCAATGGAGTACTCATTACTTTTTTTTCATGTAAGAGACATAAATAAGTCTATGTGCCGTTTCTGTGCATTTTTATTGGGTTAAATTATACTTATATCAATAAGGCTCCTTTGTTTACAATCAAAATGAAATACATACCAAAAATGGGTCTGAAAATTCAAAAGTTGCTGTCTTTTTTCAGGAAGGAAACCTACCTTTAACAGCATGTCTTTTGTCGATTCTTCACCTGCCTCTGAAGGGTACTTGTGTAGTATTGTTTTCATCTCCAAAATACTCACAGGGCTGTAATATTTAGTACCCATTTAACCTAAAATAATTTATGTCACTGTCCCTTACAGCCTGTTCAATGGTGCTTTTTTCAAAGTAAATTGGAAATAAAAAGTTAGACTGCCTTCCAGTTCAGGATGCAGAACTACAGGATACTCCTGTTAACACACAGATGACCAGAATATAGGATTACTTTGGAAAGCAAATACATAAGAATTGCAGATGAAGTGTTTGTTCAAGGCTTCTCTTCCTCAAGAAAATGTTCATGTTGGACAAAAAATATATAATACTGCTCAATTTTTTTGTGTGTTTTCCATTGATATATATGGATAATCTATATAAGTGTATCATACACATAAAGTTTAGATAGAATAACCAGACTTAGATATTCTTCAACCATGTCTTGATTTCTTACCCTTCTTTTTATAGAGTAACAGATGTTTCTTCCAATTGAATTGAGTTTCCATATGCATCAAATCCTGCTTGTGGTCTCCCCCCTTTCTGTTATTTTAATCACCAGAAATATTTATTTCTGCTTAAGTAAGTATGTGTTCATAATCACTGTAATTTTAAATTGGCAAGAAAACTTGGAATATCAAACAATTTCTCTATGCTCCACACCCTGTTTACAGACACAGTGTACAAAGTGTATGTGCTATATTTAGCTTAAGAGAAGATCATTACTAAATTGTTTCTTATCACATATGAGTAATCTGCCAATAGCCTGAAACTATCCTACTGCTGGGAGATACTCTATAAAACTTTGTTTTATAAAACTGAGATAATAACAAACAGCAGTTGTAATTATATCAGTTTCCTCTCAAAGAGCTTGAGAGTGAAGAAAACAGAAATAATGAGCAGGGAAAGGGGTAATGGTTTAGCTAATTGCAGTTTTAATGCTCTTCTGTTCATCACTTAACTATTCTCTCTGAGAAAACTAACTTTTCTAGTTCGTTTGTGGGTCGTTTTTTTTACCTGCACTGAAGAGCATTATTCTCCATCTTAACCTGCCTCTCCTTTTGCCTGTTGCCTATGCATGTTTACCCTCTCCCACCCAAATACAGACACAGCGTTCTCGGTGCATAAAATGTGTACTGAGTAGTTAACACCTTTAAAAATACAGTATATTTAAAAAATCTGTAATTTTTAAATATATCTGTCTTTTATAACAAAATCTGTGGGGTGTTTTTTCTGATAATAACATTATTTGCACCTGCATCAACCTACAGCTGATACCAAACTGGGTAGACAGGTCAATTGTCAATTTTCTCTAGAGCAGGGCTGCCATCCTGAGTGACATGTACAGGCAGGATTAATTGGAAGCTCATGAAATTCAGGAAGGACATGTGCAAAGTCCTGTTCCTGGGAAAGAATTTCTCTGGAACTGATACAGCCAACTTCCTGAAGAGCAGCTCTTTGAGAGAGACCCTGGGGGTCATGCTGGACAGTAAATGGCACATGGGCCAGCAATGAGCCCTGGGAACACAGACAGCCAAGGATAGCCTGGATGCAGGAACAGAGACCGGGGGAAGTGCCACTTGTTAGACTCAGATACCACATCCAGTCTGGGGCTCCTCAGTACAAGACAGAGACTGATAAACTGGATCCAACTCAGTAGGGGCCAGCAGCATTGGGGGCTGCAGCACCTGGGAAAAGGGGCTGGGAGAGCTGAGCTTGTCCAGACTGGAGCAGAGATGGTTTCATAGCTTGAGGAATACAGGTGAGCTCTCCACAGCGATGGAGGGTGAGAGAGCAAGAGACAAAAATGACATCAGCATTCTTATGGATTAGGAAACAGGGAAACCTGTGAAACTTACTGACAACAAGGTCTTACTCAGAGAAAAAGAAGCTTTTTAAAGCAATCAAACCTCTAAAGACAGTGAAGATTTTCATAGATGCTTCAGAAAACATGGGGATAAGGAACATAATCTTTGCATTTTGTGGCATAAATCTCGAAATGAAAATGCTAGAAAGAAGTTTGCTATATATACCTGACATTTCATAAGTAGCTCACGAGGCATCTTGTACTTCTTCAAGCAGCCACATTCAGTATTATCAAGTGTGGCCCATCATAGTGCACTGGTTTGGCAGATTCTACTGTAATCCAAACTTAAACTACATGGTATGCCCTGTTCCCAAACACAGCTACTAGTTATGTTAGTAATTGTTTCAATGGGAGTGCACAATGATGAGGCATTTTGACAACAATCATCACATCCATTTGTATAATTTCTAGAAAGCCAAGCTTTGAATTAATTGGTAAAGTATTGTAGGGGACTCTATTGAGAGAACAGAATATCCATGCTCAGTGGTGATGGGAGTTACTCCAGTGGCACTATAACAAAAAACAAAGAAAGTAGGAAAGAACTTGGGTTGATGCTGATTGTATGACAGAAATTTAAATGCAGTGAAAATTCCTTTTGGTCAGTTAAAATACACTCTGTGCCTTAACCATAACATGGCATCAAACTAAAACATGATTAAATAATGCACATAGCAGGGAAGAAGCAATATTTCAGCCATACAGACTGACAGTTGCTAAGATGTAGCAGCTGTAATCTACAAAGGTGAGATTCAGTTCGCCTAACCAGAAATATGTCTAATATAGCAATTTGAATATGAGTTATTCATTCCCAATTCTCTTCATAATCAATGGACAGAATGGGAACTCCTGCAGTCATCTGACCTGTGCTAAGAATCTCCGTCAGAAAAAAATGAATCTCACACTTAGAAAAATTCACACCCTGTAAAATCAAACTTTCCTCTGTTGACTGTGAGGATAAGAATAAGTCTGAATTACTAACTCTATGCTGTAATTAGCATAGTTTCACCTTTACCTCAGAACTGTTGAAAAGAAAGAATTAACAAGACAATATGAAGAGGCAGAAGGGCAGATTGAACTTGGAAGATCACAGAGGCAGGTCAATTTTAGAAGAAGGACATGGAAAGTTCTGGGAAATCAAATAGTCCTTTAGGAAATCTGATCTCTACATTGTTTGATGAACCAGTGGAAGACCTTTCTACACTTCATAGATAAGTTTCCTTTCCAGTCTTTGAGATTAATCCAGAACAGCATTTATTGGAGGTATGAACCTTTAGTGATTCTTATGATGACCTTAAAAACAAAACCACTGCCTTCTAGTATATTAATTTTGATTTGAAGATTGGATTTAGTTTCTTAAGGAGCCAAGTCAGCATAAGTTCTATAGGTACTCCTCAGCCTAGACTCACTGGAGCACATCTTAGCTTCCTGCACACTCAGGCTGCATTTCCATGGTAGCATATAAATATAAAAGGAGGTGGTTTTGTAAGTTTCATCCCAGCATGAAGCCAAAATGCAGGATGCAAATGGACATGGCACTGGAAATTATCAGGAACTACAGTAAAGACCTATGCCTTCACAAAATGTTCATTATCCTGTTTATCCATATTTCATTCCATCTGCAAGACTGAACTATACAGTACCTCAAAACGACGTATTTCTTTCACGAAAGCTGAAATGTCTTCCCTCTAAAGGAATACAGTGAAATTCAGCCTTAATATGAAATTCTTGCAAGCATAACGGTAAAGGAAACCTTTGAAGTTGTTAGTGTCTCCCAAAGGGCTTTTCTTTCATCTGTTTTCTGCCCTAAGTTGTACAGCAGGAGAATAAGGAAAAGGCTGTGGTATATGGCAAAGTTGTGCTTCAGACTTAGCATTTGGGCTTCATTATTCCTGTCCATGACTTCTAGTCCAGCAGCAAATAGGACACTTTTTAAACTGGTATGGGACAAGGAATGAAGAAAATGGAGATTCTCTCCATTTCAGTTTTGAGTCAGCAATCTCAGTATTCATCACAGGAACAATTTATTTGATATCCACATTCTACCTCAAGATGTCATTGACATCTCCCATATTTCCTTCTACCCAATTCATTCTCCCTGTATCTCTGCAGATCAGTAATGACCTTACAACACTCTCATTCATGATGGAACTCACATTATCAAGTGTCAGTCATACAAAAAAGAAGCTTCAATTCCATCTACTCATCTATACTCTTTCTATAGTAACTGAAGAGAAAAGTGAATTTCCAGGGCACGACGCATTCCATCCAGAATTCTGTAAAGCTCTTTTTTTTTGCAAATAGTACAGCAGGATGCAAATGTGTGTATCTTTGCTAAATTGCCTGCTTCCGTGCCCAGACTGTCATTTGATATGCAAGACCCCTCCCATGTTGTCATCAGCATGCTTTTCTGGGCATTGGCTGAAAAACAGATTTATGTGGGCAACAGGCTTAGTTTGTAAAACTCTCAGAAGACTCTA
The DNA here is from genome assembly GCA_026261815.1 of Monarcha castaneiventris obscurior. Lineage (NCBI taxonomy): Eukaryota > Metazoa > Chordata > Aves > Passeriformes > Monarchidae > Monarcha > Monarcha castaneiventris. The sequence continues at coordinate 3,859,151 of JAMPIT010000350.1, read as the reverse complement.
GGGGAGCTCCATGCCTTTGGAAGTGCACCACAGTGGGCATGTTCCTGCTCCCATAAAGTACCCCAAGCCACGAAAAGGACTGCATGAGTGTGCTGACTGCTAGTGCTATGATACCATTTTGTCAGCACAACAGCAAGATCCTGTTTAGCTCAAAAAGTTCTGGATCTTGGCATGCATATTTTGGCACGCAGGTCAGGGGATGTTATTAATCACTAAGCAGAGGGAGAGCAGATGTGAAGTATTTTGGGCAGCTTATGGTACAAAGACTTGAACAAGTCATTTAACCTAAAATACAGATTCTGAGGAAAGAAATAACAAATAAACATGCCCGAGAGAAACCAGATAAGGTTATTTCCCTGAGAGATTAAGTGTGTGTGCTCTTTCTCTGGAGGTGGTGTAAGTACAGTTCAGAAAAGCCTCCTCTGAGCTTGGCCTAGGGATTCTTGATCCTGAAGTAGTTCTAGATCCACATTTCTGTCTACATACCAAAGAGTGAATACTGTCCTTTCTCAAATTAATGAAAACCTGTTTGGTTTTTTGCTGTTGTGTGAGTACAAATTAAGGCCTAATTTTGTTTACATTTTGAAGCTTTCTCTGGTTTTTCTACTGCAAAGATTTGTCAGAAATGCCTTGAAACAGTTGAATTTTGCAACACTGTGAAGCTTAACAGTATTAGTCAGCATTAAAGCACTATTTATAGGTTTCCAAACCTCTGGTATATTATAAAAAACTTTCTGCTTTGGAAAGGATTCTAAAGTTTTCAACATAGGATTTGAGAATGCACTTGTTCTCAAAGAATGTCCTTCAGTTCCTACTTAGTGTTTCACTCTCTTAGTTTCTCTCTAATGTTTCCAAAATCAACTCCTAGGCAGTGAAATCTTATACCCAAGTTTCAAGGTAACTTTGCAACACTTTTATGGTTCTTGACTTCAGGAAAAACTCCTCCCATGTGAGAAGGGGTGGATTACAGGTGTCCACCTATGAAGTTCAGAACTCTGTTCTTCTTGTAAAGCTCTTTTTTAAAAAGAAGTGTCTTCCTATAAAACCAAGTTCCTTTCCCAGGAGCCTAATTAAGAAGAAATTGCTCTTACCAGGCCTGAGGGCCCCTTATTTTTAGCGAGTTTAATGATGTTACATACTGGCAAGCTCAGGAGCATTTTGCAGCAAGAGCTGTGTTTGAACTCTTTCTATAGCACCTACTTAGCAGTCTTAAGCACAGATCTTTCAGTATGCAATATGCAGAGGAACTCTTTCATCTACACTGTAACTCAGAGTGCTACTTCCTTTACAGAAGAAAAAAGACAAATAGTACTTGCTGTGTAGAATTACTACCTAGTATTTTAAAAGAGGGGTTTTTTTCACTAGTTGAAAGAGAGTCATGCCAGAAGACTTGCCAGAAGACTACATGACATCAGGTTTGCACACAACAGCCACAGAATATAAAAGTCATAGTGTGTAAATTCTGTAGGCAAATATGAAATTGCAAAAATCAAACCTGTTATCTCCGATGAATAAAAAACGTCCTGGCTGGCATTCTGCCTTATTGAAATGTCAAAGTACAGAACTGTTCAACAAAGTTAAGAAAATATTAAAATAATCATGTATGACATAAGACACACATTTCAGTTTAATGTGACTGTCCTTCTCCAGATGTAAGAGTCGTCTTAATTTGCTAGAGGTATCCCCAGTATTTAAACTCCTAGTGAACCACAGTATCTTCCTCAAGGTTACACAAGCTTTAATTTATGTGTCCTGAAATTCATATGTTGTCTACTTTCTATTAACTTACTTAAGTATCCTCCATGTTCACTTAAATAATTTAATAAATGCTATTTGCATGAATGAAAATGTTGCATCCTGGTATATAAAAGTCCAGCCATATGTTGTCACGGCTGTGCTATGTGCCCTCTAGATCTAGCACAACACCAGACTGCTTAAAAATGAAAAGAACCAAAGCAGAGGGAAAGTGAAATTAGTTTTCGCCAGTCCCTCAGAGGTTCTAAAATTCAGAAGGTGGAAAAACTTGACAGAATGAAACAAAGGACATAGCATCAGGGAGAGCTGTGTGCTGCAAGAGGGAATGCCCTTAGCCATGGTTCCTGCCTAGCCACAGTATGTGGGCTTGCTCCCCAATATGGAGCAGGAGGACACCCTTCTTGGCCCTATGCAAGTTAAAGGTCAGCTTATAGCCAGGCTTCACATGCAAACTGAGGACTTGGAAAGTGCTCCCAGGACCTGTAAGTTGGACATAGACTCTAAGGCTCCCATGCAACTTGAGAGAAATGGACCAGGGCAGTTACAAACAAATGTGTGCTCTCCAGATAAGAGAAAAGTGAAATGAGAGAGACAAAAAAAAAATTTTAAAAATAAATAGAAGGAATTATATACAAGTATGGTATTCCTGAAGAAGTAGAGAAGTAGTTATATACAGAAACAGAAGTCCTAGGCCCTTTAGAGGATTCTTGGGTGATGTATTGCAGGAGAACATGCACAGATGTTTTAGTGCTTTGTGCAGGGCTGTATGTTTATAAAGCAAAGAATAACTCTTCTGGAGCCTGAGTGTCTGCTTCATTTGCAGATCTCCCTAAAGACAGAAAGTGTAAATTGTCCACAAGGCTGGAGAAAAATACATGCTTGAAGTAATGGGAAGTCTTAAAATATTCCTGAGTTCTTGGGTGGTGTGTTACACCAGATCTGCAGGGAAAATCCGTGGAAGCATATTTGTGTTTCTTTTTTTTTTTAGGTTTGTTTTTTTTCCCCCTTAACTTAACCCAAGAACTCTTCTGAGTTCCCCAAAGAGCTGCCCCAGCTTTGCTCTAACTTCATATTGGAGTGAGATGCCAGTGTGCTATCAAGCCCTCATAGGCACGAAAAGTCCCAGAGGAGAAAGTGTCATTGCCTGCTCAAAGACAGAAGAAAGAAGGTTCAGGAACCCTCTGTGGTGGGACCCAAACAGAGCAGTGTGCTGAAGGCAGCTCTAAGAGGCTGGGTGGCCCCACAGAGAGGGTGAGCTTCTGGGCAATGGAAATATTTTTCTATTACCCATTTTCATCTGTGACACATTCAAAACCCATTGACTTTATCAGGAAGAAGCAACACCTAGTGCACTGATAATCCTCAGAACTGTCCCATCCCATTTTTAAAAAAAGGTATCTTGCAATATTTTATGCGTATTATATTACTCATGTGTGAGTATCACTATCGTTTTACATATCAATTGCATTTCCTGCATTTTGCAAATGCCTAAGCTGAAGTTTAGAATTTCAAAACTTCTCAAAATGGCCATGTATTTGTACTGGACTTAAAAGGTTAAAACTGGATGGAAAGTTGGCCGCAGATTTTACATTAAAACTTGGGGACTATGTTTTTTAACTTATGAAACATAAAGCCTGAAAAACTTCAGAATAGTCTGATGCTCATGACCTTGTTTATTGAAGTATTCTTTAGTCATTATAGCACTGATAGAAAGGTTGAGAACATGTATTTGAATACAAGATGTATTAGTTCTCAAGAGGGGTATAGTCATGGCACTGAGAATGTACTGGTACTTTCTGTAAAATTAATACAGATTTCTGCAACTTAAACTACCAGGACAAAAATGTAAAGCGATATTCATACAAAATGTGAGTTTAAAATTAGGTTCCTAAAAGCATTCTATCACAACCTAAATATAAACAAAACTGGTGAGTATCAGTCTTGAATAATTGCAGGACAGTCCAGATTTGCCATCATTTTTTAGTCTCAGGTCTTTACAAGGAGCAAACATTAAGGTTGTAGACAGTGTCAGGCATATAAAATCAGAAAACAAAGATCTAACATACTAAGTGAATTGTGTTGCCAGGAGTAAAAGCCCAAGGAAGCTGTGTGTGGTACCACTCAGAGAGACTGCCAGTTTAGACAAATAATGAAACCAAAAAGAAAGCAGAAATTCACATAAAGAAGTTGTGGATTCTGACTGTAAAATTAACGTATGTAAGTATATTGTCTTATATAAATACTCAACAAACTTTCAATTAAAATTTTTACAGCAAAGATGTATAGCAAAGAAATTCTGGCAGCTGACCACAGTTCATTTTCAAAAAACATTTAGGACTCTCTACTTAGACATGGAAAGTGGGACTTAGCACTTCACAGAAAGTAAAGTACAGTCAAGGAAAATCTGCAATGTCTTCAAGGGCAAATGCTGCCCTGTTTAGAGAAAAGACAAAGGAACTAACACCTACAGGATCAGGTCTGGTTCTGCTCTGTTTGGCTTGACATTACCCAGCCAACATATATAGCCACACAGTCACTGCACACACAGCCAAAAAAACATGCACAGTAAATGCTGCCTTTACACAGCAGTTAAAGGGTGCAAGAGGGAAATGTTTCAGAAAGGAAAGTGAGGGGAAAAGAGCTGAGAAAGCAGGCCTACAAAGGCAGAAGGGCTCAACAAGAAACAAATCTTTTAAATGAGCCAATGTCAAATACATATTACATGAAGGAGAAACAGAAGCTGTGGGAATCTTAAGCAGGGAAGATTTCAGACTGCAGGGTTAAGTTTTAAATGCCAGCAGACATGGCTGCAGCATATCTAAATAGCTTATTTGATAAAGAGATGGCTTAACTGAAGCATCATTTCCCAGTACTTGGCTGATAAACAACAGGAACTCAGATGCAGAGAAAAACAGGTCAAAACAGTCAGGCCAACAAGTACATATTTTACCCAAAGCCACAGCTTTCAAAATTTACTGAGATATCTCTCCCATGACTTCTGCTCCTGGAGTCCATGTTTCTACTTGCATGTCCACAAACACCAGCCTGCCAAGCATCTGCAGCTACACTGCTCTGAAATGCACTCCCTGCTTGACAGCATCTTTTTCTCCCATTCCTCAACTCCAAACCAAATATAATTAGCCCTGAGAGTCAGCAACACCAGTTTCCAAATGCATCACCAGGTCTCAGTTCTTTCACCTCCTTGCCCTTCTGTGATTATCACGAACGTGTCCCTCCTAATCTTTTCACCAAGCCTGTATGTCAGCGGATTCTTTCCCAGGTTTCACTCTCTAAAACACAGATTCTTCCAGATTGCTAAAACTGTCACCCAGGCTCATAACACCATGCATCTCAATTATGGCAATGTTCTCCCTCAGCCTGGACAAATGTAACCTGTCATCCTTGGTATCCATTCAAAATGCTGCTGTGAAATTCATTTTCTGAGCCCATCATCTCTCTGTGTCATTCCTACCTGTGCCTCCATCCATTGGATAAGCTTTCCCTACCTCATCAGTTATAGCTACTTACTTTGATTTCCAAGAAATTTTGAAGTCTAACTCATCATTCTTCAGCCCACTCCAAGCATTTTTATTCTGTATCCAACAGCTCATTATGCTTGCCCTCTATGTCTGACTCGTTAAATGTGAGGATCTTTGTTCTTTCTGTGCCATATTTCTCTATGAATGAAAATATTATGTTCATTGTCTGAGTCCAAGATTAGAAGCACCAAGGTTCTGAATACAAAATTCTGTAACAGTAAAGTTGGGTAAATAATTTACAGCATAGAATTTATTTATTGAATTTTGCTTAATTTTCTGTTTACAAAATGGTGAATCTGGCATTCAGATGTACCCACCAAATAATCTGTGCAAATTATTCCTGCCATGCTGCTTAAAACCAAGCAAATTGAAAAATTGATGTATTTAGGTCACATAATAAATTTCTGTAGCCTAGTTATACAAGTATATCTTTGAGGCAGGCTGGGTACAAAGCCCACCAAAGTGGTGATTAAGTATCTAAAATTCACTACCTGACAATAACTTCTAAAATCGTAATTGTTGTGGTGGTGATCATTCCTAGCAAATTTTGCTTCCAGAATATCACCTGTAACAAATGAAAAATATATAAGGACACAAGCTATTTTCATTTTAAAATGCAAATGTGTTCTTTTAAAAGGATTGCTATTTTATTTGAAGCCTGATTCTCTAGTGAAACAAAAAAGGGTTCATTGCCTGAGTTTCTTCTTTCTGTAGTGCTTAACTGAGTCATTTTCACTTAACCCCTCAGAAATTTTTTTAGATTAAAAAAAAAATATTAAAAAACATGTGGAGGGGAGGAAAAAAGGTACATACAGCTCCAGAATAGCCACAGAGCACACTGCCTTGCTTATTAGTGGGTGGTGGTGGGAATCAGGGGACACGTAGGGAGGGTCCAGGGATGGGGGGAGTAGGGAGATAAGGAAAATCTCCCTGGATGAAAGGATCTGAGAAAGAACTGCCTATATTATGGCAGCAACAGCCGAGAAAGGGTGTTAAGAGCTGTAAGCCATTCTTCCACAGAAAAACAGGTTTTATTCATACCTTTGCTCACAGAATTACACAGGAGTCTCGACATGGAAGTGCTTATTCCTTTTTATGAATGCATAAATCTCATCTTGCCTATCTCAACAGCTATGATCTTATTTCACTGCTCAGGACAGTCTTCTCATAAAGTAGCGTCTTTGTAGCCACAGTAGCACAAAGCTAGGTGAAAGGCAGAAAGCCATGGTCTAAATGATATAATATTCATGACCTATGCATAAATATTCCTTCTTAGTGTTCTCACAGGACTCAACCGACCTTCCTTAGAGTCAGATCATAGAGTTTTGCATACTTTATACACTATTCCCATGCAACCATAATTTTCAACAAAGAATGTTCTGAATGCTTCAAAACAGCTGAAATTAATCACCTGGGAACACAGTGAATACACCCATGTGAACACACAGCATGTGAAGCAGGGTCACTAGGTATCACTCCTGACTGAGTCAGAAGTTCCTCAAGTTCTGTTCTCAGAGCTGGGTCATAATCCAGTGCAGTGACATCAGACTAACACAAACTGAGATCGCACTCACCATCTTTTTCACTGTATCACTGTAACAGTTTTCAAATGAGGGCTGGTACCTTCCACTGCATTCATGTCCCAACATGGCCTTTGGCTTCTGAGCATTAGTAAAACAAACCCCTAACCCAGGAGCCCAAAACTTCTTTACAGTGTGCTTGTTTACTTTGGTAAAGGGCCCTACCTTTAGCTACACCATTTTCAGTTCTATCTGTGGTATGTGCTGTAACTTTTCACCCCTGATTATTATTTAGGTGGGTAATAATTATTTTTCAATTTCTTTTAAAATGCATTAAAGGCTAGAAATGAAAGGGGCAGTACACTTGTGAGATCTTTTTCTCTACAGCTTATCAACAAATACTATATGAAACAGTTTGAAAACTGTTAGTTTGCAAACCTCAGACATATAATAAAGTCAATATATAATTTTACAACCACAATTCTTTTCACTTGCACATTATCATATAAAAAGAAACTTGTTCTGTTTCTTCTATCAGAAAATTAAAGGTATTCCATATACAACACAGTCTGTAGGTTTCACAGGATAATTATACAGATAATATCTTCAGTGCATTTATTAAATTCTACCTCCCCTCTTTTTTCTCTCAAATACGTACTGAACGTCAAATCCATTTCAGAGAAGTGAAGATGAGCTCTCTAATGGGACCAACATGTGTGACACTTCCTTTGGAGCATGGCACACCAGTGCCATGTCCCATTCATTACATTGACTGTGCATGGACATCTGCTGTCCTCTTCCTGTTTGTATAATATATAAAAATCATTCTTATAATAACTCCTTTTGGTGAACACTCTGCTCCTCATGGAAAATTTTAGTTCTTTCAAGGGAAAGATAAATGCCTAAACCCTAAACCATTCAAGTGGAAAGTGACTGCCTCCCAGGAGCTGCAGCTTGGATTAGGATTCATCACTGTGCACTTCTTCATCCTTCGGATGCTGTGGCATCTAAAGGAAACCAGGCTATATACAGGAGATGTACATTTCTATAAGGAAATGGGAATATGAGGTCTATATTCCCATGGAAGTACCATGATGACAGTTTCATATTAAAGTATTTGAGTTTCAACGGTCATATTTCAGATTTGGGTTTTTTGCACATAAAACAAAAACATTGCCTTCATATTTTTATAGGGAAGGTCTTCAATTTAGGAAGAAAGCTACCGGGATTCTTTCTGCATTCGTTTCAACTAGCTTTTGCTAGGTTAGGACTTGAGCTATTACCTTGTAGATGTCAAGGAATCCACACTGGTGGTCGAAGCGCGTGTAGAGCTCGTTGAGCATGCTGATGACCTGCATGGGCGTGCACTGAGCACAGATGGCAGTGAAGCCAACAATGTCTGAGAAGAGCATGGTGACATCATCAAACTTCCTGGCCTGAACCTGCTGCCCCTGCCACAGCTGCTGAGCCACCTCTTCGGGGAAAATAGAAATAAGGAGATCTACTGTCTTCTTTTTCTCCTCTTCCAGGGCTTGGTGTGTACATTCTAGCGTTGCCTTCAGCTTATCCATTCGTTTTTTCAAGCCATCCTGTGCCTTTGCTTGCTCCCCAACCAATATGACATCACGAGTAGCATCATGGATAGGTATGTCCGAAAGATGGAGGCCTCGGCCCATTAGCTCATCCAGCTTGTCCACACAGGGGGAACCCAGAAACAATATCGAGTTTGATTCTGGCACATGAATCATTTGTCCTTTAATTTCCATCACCTGCAAAATACAAAAAGAGAGTTTAGAAAAGGGGAAAAATCATCTGATAGATGTGGATCTTCATTCTACTTTCTCCGTCTTTCTTTTTCAGCTAAAATGATAAAATGTAGCCTTTTTATACAGAAGCCTCTTGCACTCACCTATTAAAGTAATGAGACTCACACAGTCTGCTCACCAAATTGAGTCAGAAAATAGCCTAAATTGCCACAAAAGTATTCCTAAATCAGATGTTGGATTTCATTTGTACCCAATTAAATAAGAAAGCAATAATATGTATTCTCAGAGTGACGTCTAAGTATTGCTCCTGGAATGTATGTGGCCTTACAAGCAAATTCCAGAGTTGTTCTTTCTCTATTACTTAGCTATAAATTACAAAAAGCCAAAAAAGTAATGAGAAATTGCAACTGTCTGAAAGCAGGTTAGTGAAATGAAGTACCTTCTGTTCTTTTTCAGCAAAATAGCTAATACTAGTCAATTGTGGCCATTTTATAGAGGAATCAAATAAAAATAGATGTGAAAAACAACTCTATAAAATAACAAATGGCATGAAAATATCCTACTAGTCCTCCTGTTTCCTATTTTCCTTCTCATACATGCAGCAGAGTTGAAGGCTGACATTCAGTTAGAATCTGCAGATTTCTTGGTGATAGAGATTCATCCAATTTTTATTTGTGGAATAGTAGAAGGAACGGTAAGGAAGGAGCATCAGGTGGTTCATCACACTGGTTTATAGCTTTTGCATTTGCCTGTTAAATGGCTAGATGTTTTGAGAGTTGTCCAAGGGTTGATATCACCGAGGCCATGGATTGTTACCTCTTGCTCCATGATGGCAGTCGAGCACAAAACCACCAGACTGAAATGGACATTGAAAACTAAATTAAATCAGACAAACTGTATCTCTTTGTAAATACAGCTTGCCATAGCCTCTGTCATGAAGAACAACCCCATTAATGCTTCCATTCCAGGACTGCACCAAGACCAGGGCAATACTGTGCTACGTGATCTAAAATACCCACAGTCCTTAATCCAAGGATCTCATAGTCAAAACAGGCACAACACACAAGCCTTATGCATCTAAGCACAGTGTTAAGCACCATAATACCCTGTATTTGTGTTTTTCTATTCCACACCTTCTCTTGAAATAAAAAGGTCTCCTCCAGTCACCATTTCTTTCATCGTGTAGGCATTTGCTCACTGTGACATGATTCACTTATCATTTAATCCTCCTTCCAACCCTAATCCTACCAAGCAAAATAGAAAAACCTCCATCAGGGAACCCAGAGGTGTCTGTAATAATTATTTGATTTAAGTGTCCAGTGGCCTGAAAGCTCCTGCTGAGGTGACAGCCAATCCTACATGGTACTTCCATGTTTGGAGGAGATTTTAGGAAGCTCCTCTTTCTACTAGTTTGCTTTTGTTTACATCAGGTAATATACTGTCATTGCAGACTCTATGGCAACATAGTAATTGCCTATCCTGTCCCCATTGCCCTCTGTCTTCTCTGCTAGCAACCTAACAGATGCAGCTTCTGATGTCAGCCAGGGAACTCAGCAAGTGAAAATAAATGCAAGTAATTAAAATTGTCAAATTTTCTAATTTATGTTCCTGCACACCTACTAATATTTACATTTCTAAGCCCTGCTTCCTCAGCTTCACTCTGGGACATTCATCTCTGTGAGAAAGCTTGTCAGCTACCTACATGAGCTGATTTAATGCTCCATGGCTAAGTGGTTTTTTTCCACTTTCGAAACATGGCTCCCTGGGAAATAGCATGCTTTCCTCATGCATGCAGCCCCATGCTTTCAAAAGGGCACATGCAAAATTGTTTTAACTCCAAAGTACAAGCTGCCAAATATGTAATACATGGTACAGCATTTCTAAATTCTCTTCCTGTTTTTTTCCCTTTCGCTGGAGGGTCTTCTGTTTGTAGAATTTCACTCTTGTGCAAAATAAAAGTATCTCATATTATCACTTGCCTCTTCCATCTCAGGTGAAAACAGGGTGTTTTCAGCACAGGAGGTGAGAGTGTGACCACAGACCCCGGCTGAGCAAGCCTGTCCTAGGGGTGAGCTGCTTGTCAGCAAGGCAAGGCACCTGGCTTGGAGTCGTGTTTCTCCTGTTAACCTGCTGTGAGACTAGAAGAAAATTAATGCATCCCCCTGCGCTCCCACTTCACCTCTGTCAATTTGAGGTGTTAAACTCTTTGATGTGATCTCTGTCTGTGTTAATATATTGTGCCAACCATCGCCGGGTGGACTTTTCTCAGGAAACACTGACTGAGTAAATAATGTACTAAACAGGCACTCTGGAGTCTTCTGCTGTGCTTCTGGGTAACCTCAGGCAAATTATCAACCCTGACTTCTTATTTGGTCTTTTAGCGCAGCAGGAACGATGCTACTGACCACCCTCTGAGACTTATGTGTGAAAAGCAATAAAAGACAGACAATCCTGTAAAATGCCTAACTAATAATAACCAAGTGAGCTGACCCCCTGCTTCAACAAGGTTGAGCATTTTTAGAAACTTTTGCGAAGATATTCTCCCTACACAACTGATTAGCTTCCTAAAACTGTCAAAGGTTCAGTGCTATTTCAGCTTTATCCCCTGAATATTATTATCACTTGTTCTGCCTAACAGGAATTGTTGATGTTTCCTATCCCTTCTTTCATGTTACATTAGTGATTCTGTCGTCCTGCTCTCTCTTGATGACTGATGGATGTTTTAGAAAATGGCTTGCCAGTCTCTTCAAGTTGCCAAATCAGGGAACAGGACAGCAGACATGAAGCTGCCCCAGCTTTCCTGGGAAGAATCACTCAAATCTTGTAAAGAACAGCAGAGAAGAGCTAAGACTGCATCATTCTTCTCAGTTTTTGCAAAGCCCTTTCCTTTCCAAAGAAGCTTCAGAGATGATTCAGACTCTTTCTAGCAGACTTCAGTCTGCAACTGTGATCTAGCATGACCTCCATCTCTTTCCTTTGATTTTTCTTGCTTCTTATATTCTTCTTTGTATCTTAAAGCTGATGATGTAGGATATCAGGTTTACCTGAAGCTTCCATAGTAAGTCACACTTCTGGGCACCTCTCTAAAGCTGGAGAGTTTTACACCTGGACCATAAGCCTACAGGCAATCAGAATGGCATCACCCATCTTTCTTGTAAGCAGGGAAAGATTGAAACATTTCTGTCATCAGTTGTATTTCATTAGTCCTACATTTCGTTGCCATCCTGTCTCTTTAATTATATTCTCAGTGAATAAAATGAGCATAATTCCACCATTTTCAGAGAACATTCTCCTGATTTACAGTGGTATAAGAGAACATTTTGAAATGAGCAATTACATATCATATTTTACAGTATTATGTTGCTGTGAAATGACAGTGCAGCCTAAGTAGTTCTGGGATGAAAAACAAAAAACCTATCACTGAATTTTACTTCCACCACAAACCCACTGCAATGAAAGGGAGCAAACAGTTCCTGATTCTAAGGAACTCTTTCAGCCTCTCTCCCCAGAGACCCACCTTGGAAATACTGACAGATTCTAAAGCTGCTGTTTGAGAATATGGAGAGTCTCCTACTGAGCAGTGCACCACCAGCTACTTCATTAGGTACACAATATCCAACCCTCTCCACACCCTCTTCACACTCTGGATGCAAGCCATCCTAGGATCAAAGAGCTTATGAATCAAATGCCAAATCCACTGCCTAATCTTTACAGAAAAGCACAGAGAAAAGCTTCACTGGCTGCACTGAGAGAGGATACTACTCTGCACAAAGATGTGTTTTGGAATAGTGACTGAGAGAAGGTGTACACGTCTCCTCAAAAAGATTAGGGAAATATGAGATGATATCTTTGAGAAATAACTGGGGGGTTAAAAAATAATTTTCTTTCTCATTAGGCCAGACCTCTTCTGCTGCCTCTGCAATCCACAAAATCCTTTGATTTTGATCAGTGCATAAACCTCCCAAACTGTGACTATAGTCTTCTTTTTTTAGATTTATTTATTGGGAGTAGGTTAGAAACTTAAAGTGCTGGGCCACACTTTCATGAAGTTAAATGTGCATGCTTGATTTCATACAATGAACAAATTCACTAAGAGTAAACAAAGCTGCTTCCTTAAAAGGCTCATAGTTATTGAGAGGATGGAAAGACTGGGGCACAAGCAGCTTATGACAAATCAACCTGGACACCATCACCATCATCACTTCAAAGAGTATAGGGTGACTTTCAGAAAGGAGGTCTAGCCTGAATTTTAAAACAACTGGACTTCCCTGAATGTCCTATAGGATACATGGCAGTGTCTCAGGAGCATTTACAGCAAGGTATTTCATAATATTTGAGCAGTTAGGGGCTTAGGGGATTTTGTGAACACTGGACAAGGCAACAGTCCACTTGCAGAAGGAAATGTAATGACTCTGCTTGTTATGTTTCCATGACACATCTAGAAAGGCTGAAAGCATGATGGACAACACTGGAATTAAAAAAAAAAATCTCTTAAACTGGAAAAATGGGCTAAAGCCGGAATTCAAAACAAGGGCAATAAATATGCTTAGGCAGAAATCATCAAATGCAAAAAGTACAAGCAGGATAACCGTTCCTAAGAAGATGGCCCTGAGTGCAGAGTGGAACAAATGAATGTAAGCCAATATGTCATGCTGTCATTAAGAAAGAAAACCCTATACAGGACTATGTAAACAAAAATAGAGCTTGCAAAACACAGGAAGTAATCCTTATTCTGTGATCACCATTTTTCAGGCCCCAGATGGGCAAATCTGTTCCTTTTTAGTATAACAAAGAGGTGGATCAATTGGAGAGTCTGGTGAAAAGCAATGAATGTGATCAAAGGTCTCAAAACTATGACCTACAAAAATTTGAAAACATTGGCTGGTTTACCCCAAAGAAGAAAAATCTAAGGGTGGGCATATGAAACTGTTAAAAAAAACTTAGTGCCAATGCAAAGAGATCAAAGTCTTCTGCAAATCCAGAGGAAAAGCTTTGCAGAAAAGGCCCTGGCGATCCTGGTGGACACCAAACTGAACATGATCGAGCAATGAGCACTTGCATCAAAGGCTAACAGTACTCTGGGCTCTGTTAGGAGGAGTGTTGCAGCAGGTGGAGGGAAATGATCCTTCCCCTCTGCTCAGAACTGGTGAGGCCACACCTGGAGTACTGTGTTCAGTTCTGGGATACACAGTGCAAGGGACACATAGACATGCTGGAGACTATCCAACAAAGGTCAACAAAGATGACAGGAACCTGGGACATATCTCCTGTGAAGAAAGGCTGAGACAGCTGAGACTGTTTAACTTGGAGATGAGAATGCTCAGGATGATCTCATCCATGCACATAAGTACCTGAAGGGATCAGGGATGACAGAGCAAGACTCTTGCCAGTGGTGCCCAGAGACAGGGCCAGAGGCCATAGACTAACCAAAGAAGGCTCCCTCTGAACATCAGAGAACACTTTTTTTATGCAGGGTGACCACGCACTAGTACAGGTTGCCTACACAGGTCGTGGAGTTTCCATCCTTGGAGATACTCAAAAGCCATATGGACATGGTCCTGGGAAACTGACTCTAGGTGACCCTGCTTGAGCAGAGGGCTGAACCAGATGACCTCCAGAGCTTCCTTCCAACCTCAGTCTATGAAATGACCAAAAAGGAAAAGGCGCAGATTGAAATAAAATGAGTTTAATATGGGATATTCTTCTATTCATAGGGAGAGTGAGAATGGAAACATCAAGTGGTGAGGAGTTGGATTATGCATTAGGGGAGATTTGTGAGACCTGTCAAAGGTGATCAGTCTGTCGGAAAGCAGAAGAATGAACCAGTGACTTAACAGAAATCTAGGTAGAAACAGGAAGGAGAGAGGTAGTAGGGTATCATTTTGCATTCAGACAAAAACTACGCAAGTTATTTCTGGGGTAATTAATGTAGTGCCAATGTAGATCGTGTGGAATTCATTGCTTCATTCAGTTTATAACTCTTTCTACAGGCAACGACAGAAACAGGTGCTTCTGGAATAAAAGTTGTGTGACCTATGTGAGACATCTAAGTCACAGTCAAACGAGTCATGCCCCATGTGTAAAAATACCTGCATTTCTCTATTGGGAAGGGAGCACAAGGCTTGGACATACATGCCTGTACTGGTCAGTTAAGTCTACCTCCTACCAGAATAAACTTAATTTACAGGAGTGAATGTACTGCTGTGCATTGAAAGACACATAATTGCCAATATGTAAGTACATTGGGGAAAATACGAGTTCTCTGTTGGTTTAACAGATTTCTATATTAAATGCTCCAAACCTCAATTCAATAAAATGAAAACTTGGTATGACTGTAAAGTTGCTGCTGCTCTGTGGCTGGCTGACCACCAGACAGGAAGAGCATGACTCTGACCTTAAAGAAAGAAAAAGGAACAGCCATTACAACCTCTCCAATACTCCTGATCTGCTTGTAGAGTGGGGTAAGTCAGAGCCACAGCTAGCAAAACTAGCTGTGGAGAAAGATTCATGAAAATGAGAAAAAATCATATTCTAATGAAACCCTGATTTGCTGTCTTATCTGTAGGCAAAAATAACACTAGCTTCCATTACACCTAAGTTTTATTGAGAAAAAGTGAGAGAAATACATATCACCTCCACAGAAATGAAAAATAACTTTTCAATCGATGCCTGATGCAATTGAATAAACTAGACAAGGTTTGCTCAGCACAACTCAGGATGTGCTTGGGTTCTTGTGAAATTATAACTCTCAGCATCTGCTTACAAGTTTGTATTTCCAGCTCAATGCATTGTCAAAAGAATATTATTCCACACAGCAGCAAAGTGACTGTTAAAAATTTCTCATTATTTATAGCAAACCCTGGAGTGTTTCATAACATGCAACACTCTTCAGACCAAAGTGACCAAATTTAACATTTTCTGTATGTCATAGATACATCACAAACCCAGATTGGCAGCAAAAAATATTGTTCCTTTAGGAAATCCAAAATTTTGGTGGGAATACACTCATTTTCTATAATGTAAAAGAGAAAGTGATAATGAGAGAAACACTAATATCTTTCAGTTATAAATCTGGATCTCTAAAATAATTCCTTGTTATCAAAAGACTAAGTGTGGCAGATTAAAAGCAAACAAATTAGGGTTAGATAGGATCTGCTCCACAAGAAGCATAGGTATGCATGACAAATCAAAAGCATGGATTCACCTGTAAGAACATGTGAAATGGGGAAAGGGGAGGAGGTAAAGGAGATGACTCTATCCTTAACACATTAGTCTGCCAAACCAACTAGATAAACAAAAGGCAACAGTAGATCCACCTGAAAAAGGTCATGACGATTTACAGTTTATCTTTTCTTGCTTCAAGACACAGAAATTGCTTTTAAGAAGGTACTCCTGACTGCTACTTGGATAAGACCAAGATAAATCTAGCCCTGTGGAATAAAAACAACTTGAAAAGGATTCCTTCAAAGGAACGTCTATCTTCACAAGGCAGCAAAGAGCCATAATTCAACCCTATGTGCTCCTCGGTCAGCTTCCCTCACAGATGCTCCCAAGCAGAGTGGGTCAACTCAACACAGCAGACAGGCAGAACATGGCATGGGCAACAACACCAGACAGTGTTCTTCTAAAACAAGAAGAAACTCACCAGTGTTTCCAAGAGAATTTCAAAATCCTCAAAATCAACACACCAAGAACAGACTGAATTTTTTTCCCTTAATGAATACCTTCATTTACTTAAACACGACCTGTGTGAGTCCCAAAGGCACCTGTGGCCTGACAGTCCTTGTTCAGTCTCCCAGGACTCCCCTGGCCCTGCCCAGGGCCCTGGACCCAATGTCAGCCCCTTGGGCTGTCAGTCCTGCCTCAGCGATGCTCTCACAGCCCTGCCCTGCCTAGCCACAGGCCCATCTAAGGTCCTGAGACCCAGCCCAGTGTCGGCCTTTCCCCATCCCCATCTCCAGGGAGGTGCCAGTGCGGGTGCTGGGCTGCCCTCACATTCCCAGTCTGGGTGCCTGGGACAGGTCCTGGCTGCCAGGTCCACCCTGCAGACTCCCACAGCTCCCGGCACTCAGGGGGCCCTGGCCCCTGCCGTACCCTGACAGCATCCATAAAACATTTTAACTAATACACCTATCAATCAAGGAGCATCTGGGCAATGGCCTTGGCCATATGTTTTAGTTTTAGGCAGTCCTGTGAGAAGCAGGGAGTAGGACTTGATGAACCTTATGGGTGCCTTTCAACTCAAGACACTCTATGATTTTCATTTTACTGCAAAATCTATTTCATCCCCTAAGATTGCTTTCAGGTTGTACACACTTCAATTAACATGCTAGATTTTTCAGCATATCAACAATACACCTCTCTGCTACTTTACCAAAAGCCAGGATACCCTGTGCAGATATTCAGCTGCCC
This sequence comes from Monarcha castaneiventris obscurior, assembly GCA_026261815.1. NCBI lineage: Eukaryota > Metazoa > Chordata > Aves > Passeriformes > Monarchidae > Monarcha > Monarcha castaneiventris. Next base: position 3,842,159 of record JAMPIT010000350.1, on the reverse strand, counting down.
ATCTTACTCCAACAACACAGAGTTACAAATGTGCAGCATCAGTGTTAAAAACGTCTGCTTTGGTCAGGAGCAGAGCAGCAGAAACAATTTTTAGAGACATGCTCAATTGTTCAGAATCATAGAATGGCTTAGGCTAGAATGGACTGTAAAGATAATCAAGTTCCAACACCCCCCACCAAAGGCAGGGACATCTTCCTCTAGACCATCTTATTCAGGGCTCCATCCAGCCTGGCCTTGGAGAATTCCAGGGATGGGGCATCCACAGCCACTCCGGGCAACAAGCTCAAGATCTGTGAACTGTGAAAGTGGTGATAGCAATAAACATGCTCCAAGCCACATGCTTGCATTAATTTTGCATTTCAACCAAAGCAAAATGCTTTTTTGTACTTACAATCCCACCACAGTTTAATTACAACAGATCAGTCAAAGTATAAGAGAAATTTCCCATACTTAATATTCTCTCTCTCTTTATGAAAGACAATTACACTTCCAATTAATGTTTGTTAAACATCTGGTTAAAAATAAAAGCTATACATATTCACATAATCAAATCTCTAATTATCTCATGCCTGTAAAAACCTTTATAACTAAAAAATATTACTTGTCAGTTTGTTAAAGACAGATATTTTTTATTTATTTCTGTCAATGTCAACCAAGCAAGATTGTGGGGGAATGTGTCAGTACACTGAAGAGAGTGGAGAGGTTGCCATTTTCCACAATGTTGTTCCTTTTTGGATTAGTTCCTAGTGCCTTCAGCCCAATATTTGTGCAGGTGCATGAATCAGTCTTTCACCTAATCCTTCCACAAGCAGTGTTCACCTTCTAACAAGAGCTTCTCCTTTGAAAGTGATCTGTCCCAGCTGCCTGAGATGATCTGCTAGCAGAAAGTACTCTTCCTTATGTGATATTTCTTGCAAAGTAGTTTTCTTTCTCAGATTCAGGTTCGCTTGTTTCTTTGTGGAAATTGCTTTTTAGCAAAAAGCAGTGAAATGGTTAAATAAGTGCGTATGTTTATTCATGAAAACAGTAGGCAAGGTGCAGCAGAAGCAGCTTTCCCCTTTGATCTGTGAGAACAGATATATATAGCAACCATTAGGAGCTGTGACATTTCATCACCAACCTAGGTATCTTAAAATTGCTGTGATTAAAACATCTCTTAGCCCATGCACTAGCTAGCTTGCAGAATTTTTCTCCTTTAGGACTTACAGGATCTGATTCTTTCCTTAATTCATCTTAAGTACATAAATCTGCTCGAAATTCCTACCAGCACGACACCAAGGAAGCTGATGAGAATTGGAGTCCTCTGTTGGTATTTTTACTTTGCTTTAATTTTTATTACCCCATATATCAAGTACTTTTGCAGCTTTGAAAAAGACTCTATCATTAGAATTTGATATTGGGATTAATCAATTCTGGTCTCTTGGTGCAGTATGAATTTTCAGAACATGAAGAGAAGAAATTTCTTCTTTTCCCAGTACAATCATTCTTAAGTTAGATGTAATAAGAAAGACCCATTCTACCTCTCACTGAAGTAATTGTAAATATATCAAGCTGGTTTTAGTGGGAACTGATCCAGGCCTTTAAAATTACATTTTCTATATTTTTCTTAAAAAGGTTGAATTTCTTTTAGTGTGTTCAACATAATTCATTACATCATTAGGAGACCTTTCATCCATAAATTGCTATAAGTACCATATTTGAGAGGTACCAGTAAAAGACAATCTTCATGTGGCGTCTCTTACAGGCTACATTAATGAATTTGGGAAGAATGCACTGGCCTGGTTTAGTAGTGTCAGGTTAAGGGTGTCATTTTTAATCAATTCCACAAAGAATTTATTTTACAACCCATCAAGAAATGAAAAGCAAAAACATTAAAATGCCTTTAACTTAACTATAAATAGAACATAGAGTGTGAGAGGGAACAGTCAGATGTAGTGAATATTCACATTTCTGTGCACATTAAAATATCTGTTTAGCTTCCATTTTCTTCACTGCACCTAACTGATTTTTCCTTGATATGGTAATAAAGAAAATGAAGAAAAAAAAAGTCAAAGGTGATGTTTTAAAAACAAAACATGGTCAGTCTCTATTGCCTTGACTTTTCTAGCACAAATTAAAGAAAGCAGTTGAGCAAGTTGTTTCAATGACTCACGCTGACAAGAAATATGATGTTCCCAGGGTCTTAGCTTCTCACCACTGCTGCATGAGGGCCACCAAAGCCTGGGGAGCGTGGTGGCATGGGACAAGCGAGATTGTGAATGAAAATGGGAGACCCAGCCTTTACAGCAAAGGACAAAGGAAGTGATCAGTCTAAAAATATTAGTAACTGCTGCCTCATGAAGCTCCCCACTCATCTTGCAAACTCCTGACCTTGGATACCTCAGGGGAGCTTTGCACAGCTTCTCAGGGCTTGCTCTGGGTAGGCAGATCACAAGCCAGCCAGCCCCAGAAATCACAGGACTGCCCTAGCAGTGCTCTGCCTCAGCTGAAGCACCCTGCCGAGAAGCAGAAAATATTTGCTCAGGCACAGCATGATGCAAATACAGCCACCTTGCTTTTGGAGCATGGCCAGCTCACCCAGGACAGGCTGAGAGGCTGAGTGGAGCTAATGAAAAGCTGTCTGTACACACATCCACAGGATCAACTCTAGCCAATTTATAACCAATGCAAATACTGACCTGCAGCTAATTTGGAGATGTGAATTCCCTAAAGAGCAGAGCACTTGATGTGCCTCCCCATTTTCAGCATTTTGACTCCCACAATTCTTTTGAGTATTAAAGCCTTTAAGTCTAAATTCTGTATTTCAAAAGTCAGTTTGAAAAGATCTAGACGCCTTTCAAAATTTCACACTTTTGCTATTTACTCCCTTAGGAAGAGTCAGAAGGAGGGGAAGAGGCAGAGAATTCAGGAGAGGTTAAGCCCGGGAAAAAGTTGTGGACAAGGTTTTAAGATTTGGTTATACTTATCATTATCCTATTCTGATTTGATCGGTAATAAGTTAAACTAATTTCCCCAAGTCCAGGCTGTTTTGCCTATGACAGTAATTGATGAGTGATCTCTCCCACAACTTTCTCTCCCCTGTGCAGCTGAGGAGTGGAGCCCTGCCTAAAGTCTCCTATGAAAATGGTCCCATGAGAAGAGCCAAAAAGAAAACATTCTCTTTGTGGAAATTTTTCTACCTTTCTTCCGGTTTTACCTGGAAATCTGAAGCCCTTTAGCCTAAAACTTTGAGATGAGTTTTACTGAGCATCTCTAATACATGTGCTCTCAGTAGCTGTTCTGCATTTTTTTTTTTTTTTTTTTTTATTTATTTATTTATTTATTTATTTATTTATTTTTATTCCTTTTACAAGGCCTATCATTGACTCATATACCTCATTTACATGCATAGGCTCTCATAAGTAGTCTCTTCCTTCAGCACAAGTCAGGATATACTTGGATTCAAGAAGCAGTAAGATTGGCGTGGGGCCTAGTTAACGTATTATGTTAAAATTATTTTGCACTGATACCAGATATTGCTAGAGTGCTGTAATATCATATAATACACAGATTTTTCCTACACGCTTACACTGATAATCCTCTATTCTGGGAATTATCAGTTTTTGTTTCGCAGTACTCAAATTAACACATACGCAAAACCAAGGAATCTTTCCCTAGTATTCAAATATAACTTGCAATATTTGGCTAGACATGGTGTCCTCCAGAATGCTTAATTTTTGTAATTGCATTATTTTTCATAATCTTTTATTAAAGTATTAGGACTATAGAGAACACGTAAAGGAATATTAAATGTTATTGCATTATCAGGCTGATGATTCTATGAAAGAAAACACTGGTTGATGTACTGAGAATACAAAATATTGGACTTCTCAAGTGTGATCATATGATTTATTTATAAAGTTAAAAAAAGTTCAACTCATCCTCTCAAATACTCTATTCTTGCACAATATTCCATAAGAGTAATAATAATTTTAAAAAAGAAAGTAAAATTTAGCAGTCCTTAATCACACTGCAACAGTCTTTTGATTTAAATCAATGGTATTGTTCACAGATTAGTTGATTTCTAAAAAATAAGAAACTATTCTTATATCTGTCGAGGAAATGAGAGAAAATTATGATGAAAATTACCCAGCTTAAGGTAAGAAGAAATGACACAGAAAAGCAGACTGATTATTGCCTATTTCTGTGTTAAGACATAAATTTTCTCACAAGGCAGTATGAGATCTTTTGTTTAAACAAATTTTCCAATTGCTTTCAAAACACATGGCTCTCCAGAAGGGATGCTCTTGAGCAATGGCAATGAGAAGGCCTAATTTGAAGTCATATGGAATTAATGGGGAGGCTGTTTTTGAGAGCAGCACGCTCTAGGACACAGGGTCATAGCTGAGTGGAAAATCCCTCCTTTCTCAAAGGATCAAAATATGTTCACCTTTTATTGCAGCACAGAAAACATTCTAGGCCATATCTACTGATATACACAAGTTTATGCTGCACCAGTGGAAATAAATGGGAAGTCTGGCACAAACACCTCTCTGATGACATTTGTGAGTTGTCAGTCATAGCTAAACCGTGTAACTAACCATTTTCCCCAATTTCTTCCCACACATGTTTGTGAAAGGAAATAACACCCTTTGCTCAACAGGCAAGAAAATAAGATATTGTTTATCAAAATTCATTTTGATGTATTAGTGACTTGTGAAAAGATGGAAGAATGACATTTCTTTCTTTCCTTTCTGCTTTGGTAGATGGCCCCTCAGTCAATTGAAAACACCTTTGTATTTCACAATAACCCGATTGAAATATGTTAAATGATCACAGATTACCAAGGCATTTCAATTGCTTTTAAGCCCCCAGAGCCAAAATCCTGACACAGTGAAATAAATGGATAAACAGCCAACTTAACTATGTAGAGATCTTCACTGCAGCTTTTTCCTGTGCTCTGAAATTATGTACTATTTGAACATGGATGACCACATATATAAAATATATTCTCTGCTGATTGCAAAGGTTCACAACATCTTAATGCTCACATTTCCCAAAAGCAGTTAACAGTTTTAGTCAAGAAAAAAAATGAAATCAAAACTTATTCTGTAAAAGCTTTCCAGAGATCAGCTTCCATATGCTGTCTTGCTCACTTCAAATCACCAGATGCCTAAATTCTGCAAAGGTCAATCAAATCTCAGAGTTTCATGTGTGTAAATCAACATCAGGAAAACTGTCTTGGATTCACACAAGAAGAAATGACAACAACATTGCTGTCTTACAGTGCCTTAACATTTAATACGTTATATCAGGACATTCTTGTTATAGAACTTAAAATTTCTGATTTTGTATTAGAATTAGATCACACAAGAAATGAAAAAATTTGGAGATGCAAGATTGTTCCAGATATTTTAGTTTGTAACAGAATAAGTCTTCCAGAAATAACCCTAACACTGAAATTAATTACTGAAACGACCTGCAAATTATTTCTTCTGAAGTGAGAATTCAAACTGGCAACATATCTGAGAAATGTATTTTAAACTTTACTGTTTTTCATAGTTGGTGACAGCTTCATATTCAAAGCTGTTGTAGCCACACAGTTCCAACAATGCTGACTTTAGCAAGCTCTTCAGTCACCCTTGAAAATATTCCCTCCCTAAGGTAAGATTGGGAGATGCATTCTTCATAGTTACAGAAGACATTGACAGTAGCTGGTCAAAAATACCTTAGCAAAATATCTTTTTGTGTCAGAAAATAATAATTCAAGGAAAAAGACATATTTCACAGGTATACATTACTTAACCCAAAGGATAAAATATGTATCCATGTGGACCCAAATTCAAAACTCTTCAATCCTACAATGAGCAAATAAAGTGGTAAAACATAAAAGTTATGGTTTTATTGAAACAAGCACTTTCAAACAAAAAAGGTGGTAAGGTTGCATAACTTGAAGGAATATCTCTTACTATATACAGATTAAGAAAATTATATTTTCAGCTATATCAATACTATCAGATTGAAGTTAGGTTCAGGTTATAAATATTTTAATTATATCTCACTTTGTGATATTTGGGCCAAGAAGAACAGAAACATCTTTGTCCTGTTGCAACACAGCAGACTAAAAGTCCATTCCAGATGAATTCTGGGCATACCTTTCCACTGAATATTCTATATCAAACCTGGCTGGCATTCTGCTAACAGAGACTGATTCCTTTGCTTAGGCTATATAATGCCAAAGTGATTTCCCCTTCTTTGTCTTCATTTTGACTTCTGTGCACCTACCCAGGTAATATCAGACCATATTTTTCTTGGTTAGACCAGCAAAGGCTACATGCTGTGTTTTCTCATGCTGATGCTGCTGCACTATCCTCTCAATTAAACAACCAATTCCATGAACAGCCTGTATTTGGCAAATAGTATCAGCTTTACACACCTACTGATTAGCCAGGCTGAATTCCTAACACAGAAGTAATCATTTACCTATGCTTATTCATACATCAACCTTGGAATAGAATGTGTTCTGTTCAAAAGGAGGTTAATAATGTACTTTTTACTGGCACTGTGATAACGCTACAATTACAGCACTAGACTTGCTGTGTTAGTCTAATCTATGGACCTTCTATTCTCCTGCCCTCTGCCTGCTGTTGACCAAAACCAGACAGCCCAGACTGAATCACCAGGCCTGCTGATGTACTTTGTGCTCAGGAGACGTTTGGTTTTATAGGGGTTTTTGGAAGTGGTTGTGGGGGTTTGTTTGGTTTTGCTGTAGGTGTTTTTTTTCCCAAGAGCTATCTTGAAAAAGTCTAAGAAGCTGCTGCTTGAGGTGAGGAGGAAGAGATGAGGATTCCAAACTAACCTAGCTAGAAAGCTAAATACCCCACATGGGATGCTAATGACAAAGCCACACTGGGAGCTCGGAGTCAGCAAAAGCAGAACTTCTCTCCCATTTAAGCAGCTTCGCTGTGAGAAGTTCTCGGCCTTGTTTCAATGCAGCTAATTTTTGGTGTTCTGTAATCTGTTTTTGCCTTAGCCACTAATTCCTTTCCCTTTCTTATAAAAACAAATGGAAAACTCTTTGATGGGAAGACTTTCATTAGTCTTTGTTCTACAGTGAGAGTAAAAAAAATTTAATGCCTCCAGAGAATCTGGTTTCCTCTCTTTGGTTACTGAATTTTCCAGGTGATCTGAGGCCAATTTCCAAGTACTTTCTCTCTCATCAGATTTATTGGTAATCAAAAACAATCTGCTATCTGTATCATCTGGCAAAAACATCCTTAATCTGGAAAGGAAGCTTGCTTTTCTAACACAGTTCAGACATCATACTTGTCTCTAGCCTGCTTTGATTCTTGTTCTCCTTCTTCCGTAAGATTCAAAAGAAACAGCAGCACTTAAACCTGACAAAATAAGACTAAGAACTAAATAAGAGTCCAAGTCTATTCACTAATCTCTTGACATTTGATTTTAACACTGATTTTTTTCTTTTATTTTTTTCTTCTCCTTAGTAAATTCTGGCTTTTGTCATAAACTTTGGCTAGTGATTTCAGGAAACATCATGTTCTCATTTTCAGTAGTATAAATTTAAAATAATTCCCACTACAGTAATCCAACTTATTCCAAATGTGCAGCAATATAATAAAGCAGTACTTGATTTACAGCTGCTTCCACAAATTGACAGTTTACTGGCATCAGACTTGATAGTTTTTTATTTCTTCATGCAAAAGCCAAAATTAACAGCTTTTTTCACACGTTTCAATTTGATTTTCCTTAGCTTTTCTTAATGTTAAATAATCTAATAAATATACATATATTTGAGAACTCTGACATTTTTCAGGTTTATGCTACTTCTTTCTAATTCCAACCACAGATCATAAAAAGTCCTTTAATTGGATGGATAAGAAACTAAAACACACAAGATCTGTTGCATCTATTGTATGTCTAGCCAGAGACTCTGTTTTGATTTACTGTAAATAAGTCTCATCTGTGTCTAAAAGAAAACAAGCTTCTGAAAGAAAGGTGGGTATGTGTACTAGGAAAAAAAAAAGCTCAAAAAACCAAACAAACAAGTGAGGAAATTATCAATATTCTCAAAAGCACCTGCTACCGGCTTCTGTCAACAAAGATTGGAATTTTTAAGAGAAATTAAATTATGGGATGAAAAATACCTTTCAAATACTTCACATTCAGCACCCACCATCACACCTGCATGTCTCAGTTCTCGTATCCCCTTTTTTTTAACATTTCCAAACACAACTGAGACACAACATTACTCACAGTGTTGTGTTCCTTTAGTGGCTTCAGGCTGCCTCAAAACTATAACTTTTCTTACGATGGGTCAGATTGTGATGTAGTGTTACATTATTACAGAAAACTACTCTGCATGTCTATTTCATCTTTATATTCTTTGTAGAATCTCATTTAATTACTGAAATGTTCATAATAAGGTATAAGAAAGCAAACAGTAGAAATGAAGTTCACTTCATCCTTCTTCTTGGGGTGCAAAGAGAGCCTTACTGACTTACTAAAAAGGAGAAAAATTTAGCAGAACAGATTACAATAGTAAATATATTAAGAGTAAATATTTTTGTGCTTCAAATCCTATAATCTGCAATGTAATTTGTGGCCTGTAACATTCATTTTCAGCAAGTATGAGCGTTTGTTTTGTTTTGTTTTGCATGGAAGAGGAGTAGGTTCTACAAAGGAAAGAGCATATATTGTCTTTAAAAGAAACTGAAGTAAAAAATTATTAAATACAACAGAAGCTTCATCCTCATATAGCTAGGAGTCATTCCTTTCAATCTTGAATGATTCAGGACTATATTTAATTTGTTTTCCCAATCTCGCAGCATAATTCCTCCTTTTCTGGAACCTATGCAACATCAAGTGTAAACAGATACACTACTAAAATGTAGTTTCTGACGCACATGTACAACCACATAACGAATCTAAACTTGGCTCGATCATCTTTTCTTGCCATGTCTTTGCGTATCTTCCTAAAGCAGCCTCAGTAATTACTGACATCACGTGGAACAATTATGGACATTGTATCAAAACAAAAGGCAGCAGATTGCAATAATTTTAGATGGTAATGAAGCTAACATTAGATTATCAGAACCCTAATGAGAACCAAGGTGGTTTGAAATGGCATGCTCGAATCAGAATTTAATTTAGTATTCCTTTTGTAAAGATGAGTAATTTAAACTTCCTGAATGTGCTGTAATCTCTAAATGACATGGTGTAATGGCTCTTGCCTCACAAACAACGTATCAGACAGGACATACACACTTAATTTATGTTGTGTGAATTCCTGTAACATGTACACGGGTGTAAACAGACAGTTAAAATATATATACTTATATATAAATCTGCCAAAATATAAAGGAGGTGCCAAGCACAAAAATCAGTGGCCCCTTTAGCTATTTTGTATATCAGAACTTGTAAAAACAAAATTATCCTTCTCCCTCTTTTATTGTTTGAACATATTCCAGATTTCTAAGCACAGTCTAAGCATGGTCCCTGCTGGTTTGGAAAAACTGCAGCAAAAATAAATATGTCAAAGGCCATATAAAAATCCATGCCAAAGAAGTCTTGGCTCTGAAATGTAATAACTGAGATTGCCTGAGAGCTCCCAGATTATCAAAGCAACCACTCAAAACTCTTTTTCCACAGAGTTAAACAATATAAGGCTCCTTCTAAGATTTTGTATTAAGGCTCTCCCATCTGTCTAGAAAAGACTCTCTCCTTCCCTGTTTTCTTATAACTATATTAGAGAACATTTGTTATCTCAACTATAACTTTTTCAAGCTAAAATCCCATTCACAATGAAACTATGAGCATGTGAGTTTTGTAACTGTTATCTTCATAGTCTTCTCTTTCATTAACTGTGAGTTGACTAAGATTCAAATTATATATTTTCTGATATTCCACCTTGTGGGTGCTGTAAATAATAAGCAGCACCTTGTGCACTTCCTACTTTAGGATCCAACCCTTCAAACAGTTCCAATTCTGCCAGCAGTCACAACTTCTAGGACAGTTGAACAGCAAAAAATGAGCAATGGATAGTGATATGTGTCACTTTGTTGCTATGTTTAAATCTCAGGATAAAAGATTAATAAGCCCCAGCCAAATAAAAACTCTTTTTTTTGCAAGATACTGTACATTTCACATCACTTAGAGCTTATGATATATTCCATCTGTTTCCATACTGAAAAAGAAATCAATACTGGGAAAGTCTTATTGATAGCACCAATTATATAGTACATTGCCTCACTAACAAGAAGCATGAATCCAACTGGGATAAATCCTTCTCTCACTTATACTGAACTCTACAAAAATAACCCCATTGAGTCAATGCAGTTAGACCAGATTTACAGCACTGTGATTGAAAGCAGACCTCTTTGCTGTCTTGGATGAGTGAAAGAGGATTTGGCAGGAGAAAAGAAACAATCATGAAGCAAATTCCAACTCTCTTCTTACTGAAGAAGTCTCCCTTCAATAGAAATAGGATCAAGCCAGCATTCAAGCTTAATCAAACTGCTCTTTTTTTTTAATTTAGCAATTATTGTCATGTTGTCGAGAAAAAAACAGCTATTAAAAGATTATAAATGTTCAAAGGATAATTATAAAATATAATCTCTGGAACCATAGAAAGGAAGTAGTTATATTTATTTAAACTAAGTCTCCTAAAAAATGCCTAATGAAGAAAAAGAACTACTAAGCGAACAAAAAACCCCTTTCTGTTGGACATTAATGTTGTTGATATTTTTCTTCTTGGCTGAACTCTGCAGGTAAGTTTGTACTTAGCAGATGTAATAAAGCAAAAATAAGAAATTATATCATTACTGTTAGTCAACCGTGTCCAATTTCACACTAGTTGTCACTAGCAGTGTGTGCCCCTTAAATTAAAGAAATGAAGTTAATTTGGCACACCCTGTAGCATGCCTTTTTGTCACAGGACAATGCTGAAGCCATCTATTCCATTAGTCAAGAGGTTTAAAAATCCTGAGACTGTGGCACTTGTAGTTCAAACTGAATAGCCAAATTAAGGAGCTAAAATGCATGACAACATGGAGAATGTCTTTCAGTAGCCTGCCCTTTACAGACCAGACTGCATGAAGGGACCTATACTAAAGGGTATATTCTGATTTTATTGTAACCTCCCTTAGCTGTTTTGTTGTTACTGATTTACAGAACTGAACCAGGAGGCTGTTTTTTATCAGCATGCATTTTCCCTCCTTCCTTCAAAATGTACGGCTTGAGAAGTGAGCTACACGAAGTCATCATCTCTGTTATCTCAATTATTACTGCTGGCTAGCCAGAAAGGACCAAAAGCCAGCCCCACAAAAAGGATTTAGACAACTCAAACAGCACTGCAGCACCCTTTCTGCACAAGACCTTAAGAGTGCAAGGCCTCACACAGCGGTCTGGGACATGAGGGTTCCCTGGGCATCTCCCTGCTGACCCTAAATCTGCTGTAGGGGCTGTACCCATGCCCAGAGGTACCCCAGAGGGGTCTGCAGCAGCCAGGCTCCTGCTTGATTCTCTTTCCAGATCAGGCCTGTGATTTTAGTCCGCTCCAGCAGCTAAGAGCAGGTCTGGGCTGGCAGAGCCCACTTTGCTCTCTCCTGGCATGTGCTGCCAGCCCACTCCCATGAGAGACTTGCTGGCACTGCTCCCATGAGAGTTGAGGAAACCTGCCGTGGGCATGGGATAAGAGACAACAGGAAGACATTTGGGCCAATAAATGGGTTAGGCAGTGGTTCTCTGGTTCTGAATTCACTAATGAACCAGTTATCATGATCCTGGGTGTGAGGTAAATCAAACAAACTAAATAAATGTGCCTCTTCCTAGCTGACACATCTAATGCTTCATATGATTCAGTCCGTAACGACTCCCAAGCATGTCACTATTTTTCTCCTTTTGAGTCCCACCTAATTTTAAATTAATTTCCTCAGAGCTAATCAGGACAATTCATAAAGCTGGACTGCTAAAAAGGAAAATTAAAAACCTTGGGTAACAGTGCTTTTATGGTACATTTAACAAATGTATTTCAGCTTTTTCCTCCAAAAGAAATCTGATACTTCTACAGAAAACAATAACCTCTGCTACTCATATCAAGCCTAAATGGCTTTGTAATGGCATTATTGCAAAACTGTATTTTTTTAAATGTCACCATCATTAGAATTTGCTATGAAAGTGAAATATGCTGCAAATAAGTGTCTCATTCCTGTTGCTCTTTACAGAAAATGAAACATGCCAGGCGGACAGTTTCCAAACATGCTGCAGGATTTGATTCTGTCATTAATAACTAAGATTGACTAGGAATTTAAGCTTATCATTTGCTACTCATAAAAAAAATTGTATTATCTTTTCTGCAGGAAATAATTTAAACATGTTGTGATCTGTCCAGTTGACAAAAGAGTTAATACACCTCCTTTCTGTACCACATATTTCATTTGAGAGGAAATAGCAATATCTGTGGTCAATCCTCAAGTTTTAGTACATTTGTGGCAATTCATCTCTTTTCAGGAAACCATTCCAACCTTCGAAAAGGTTCAAAAAGATGTAGATGAGATTCAGAGTCCTGCACTGGAGGCTGTGCTGCTGTGTAGAAGTAAGACTTTGTAAATTTACAACTTAGTAAAGGTGAAACAAACTAATGGAGAAGAATTTTCCTTTAAAAAACCCAAACCACAGAAAAACCAAAACCAATACAAAAGAAAACCAGCTACAGTCCACTAAAAGTGAATGAAAAAGGAGTAAGTAAAAAGTACACTTCAGTAGTCATGAAAATGACAAATCCCTGCTAACTACTCATTCAAATGCATGGTGAACCATCATCATCACGAGGTGTTATTCTATGATACAATCATGTGCCTTACCATTTCACAGTGCAGCATCACGGCTTTCAGCATTGCTACTTGTATGAACTTGGGGGTCACACACAAATAACAATTTATGCATCTAATAAGCATGGTACAACAAGGCATAAAATGTGGGTATTATTTTCACTGGCTGGCACATTTCAATTAATAATATTTGACATGTTCTGTGGTATTGCTCTTGGCTTCCTACCGCTGCTCCAAAAGAGCACAGGTCTCCCACACTTCCACCAGCCCAATGAGACCTTCTCATGTGCTGTAGGGCATCTCAGCCACACCAAATTAATTCAGTGTGGACAACTGAATTGAGCCCCAGGTACCTGTTTTCCTGCGCACTGCCTGGAGAGATGTGTGTGCCTCAAGAAGGTACCTGAAAAGCCTGTATGTTCAGCAGACAGACAGACAGATAGACAGTCTAGAAACAAGGACAGACAGACTGTCTAGAACAATGGCAGAACAGTGATGAATATGAGATTTAAGATTTTTCCTATTTGCAGATACTCCAACAAGGTGTTTTCAGGATTCAAAATTATCTAGTCAAAGGTTTTCTTTAAAGATCAGGGTTTATTTGAATTAACTTGCTGCAACTTTCAAATTGACCTTGGAGGCTGCACAGAAAAGAATGAAAGGTTCATACAGCTCATAGCACAGTAATTATGATTGAAACATTTAATTGTTTCAGCAAAATAGTAGATGCAGACAATACTCATCTATTATAGTATTTTAATTTGGATTGAGATCTCACTTGAGAAGCAAAGCCTGGCAGAGCAGGCTTAGAGAGCAGACTGTTCTCTAGGAGTTTCCCTTCTGAACTCCGCATTCCAAAGGGCAGCCAGCCCACAGGACCAGACAAGAGCCCATCCACAGTCAAACCCGCAGAAATACAAATAATGTCAGTGCTGAGTACTCAGCAGTGGCTGTTTTGCCCTCCAGGTCTGTTCCTAGTGCTCCACAATGCCTGCCAGTGTAGATACAGTCAGCTCTCATGACTGTCTGATTCTAATCCAATGTTTATATAAAACAAAATTCTTGAATAATTTTGGGAGCTAATTTCATGTAGGCTAATCTGTCTAATGTGCCCTTTCTGACACGCAGTTTAGGCCTCTTGCATTATGCCAGCTTAAATTTATTCCAATTTGCTAGCATATGTATCTAAAGCTAAACTTGGAAACCAGCTATGAAATTGTCGTGACCCCAATTCCTCCTTGCCTAGAAACTCAAGCAGTCATCTTGTTCAAATAGTAAATGAATGCAGCACACTTCTGACAGACTGAATGTCACTTTACCCAGGTTTGAATGTCCACTTAGCAGAGATCTGCCGCAGCAGAGGATCAGGCCCTGAATCTTTTCTGTTTCTCAAATCATCACACTGCCAGTTGCCATTAGCAGGTGCTGCTTATCTATCAAAAATACTTAACTGCTTCAGAAAACAGCCCATTTCGGTGGTCATGGATTTCTATTTGTTTTACAATGTAAGACTACACGTAGGATTTTCAAAACCATCTAAAGTGTTTTGGAGTCATATTAAATACCAGTTTGGTCTTTATTCTAAACAGCTACTGAAAATGCTGTTGCATTGCCATTGCAGATAAGGTTTGGTCCTTACCTCAAGTACCAATTTGTCACACCATGTCCTGTGGTTGCAAATAATAAACCAAGTTGGTATTTTGTCCTCAAAGCCAGCTAGCTCTGCAATTCCTGAATTACAATAAAGTCCAATATAAAACTGGTATTCAATATTTAATATGTTAGCCCTTTGGCAAGGCATTAAGTTGAGACACAGCAGAGTATTTTTCCAGCCCACATACAGGTGTATTTTTCAGAAATCATAACCTATTGAAGTTTTTAAAAAATTATTTATACAACGGAAGTTATAGTCCATCATCAGTCTCATACGCTTATTTTTGCATCCTTATGAAGTCTCAGACTTAAACCAAGACAGTGTCACCATGCATTTCACTATAGCAGAGTGAATATAAAATGCTTATGGCATTTCCTGTGCACTTTTCCATCCCTTTCATTTGCTTCACAGGTCATTACAGATCCACCACTTGATTTTGCCCACCTCCCCGTGGGAGCCAATCCCATCACACAGTTAATTTTCCCAAATGTATGAATTGCCATTTTTTAAGCAGTTGGGTTTTTTGAGCACATGCTGCATGTCATTTCCACCTACTGCAGCCCTACAGGAGACCCAGGTGAGCTTAGATATGATAAGGCTTTTTGCCAGCAACATACCAACAGCAAGGTATGTCCAGATGGTAGGCAGCTTTCCAAATCACTCAGGTGAGTTTCTTTATCCTCTCAGACTTCTATTTGTGCAAGAAACAATGAATTCACAGGTCTACTACACCAGCATATGGTGTAAAACATATACAACTTTTCACTAAGGAGATTAAGGACATTTTCATGGAGGTAAGATAATGTCTTTATCATAATTTTCTTCACACTTAGGATGCTAAGAATCTCTGATTAAAGGAGAATAGTCTGAGAAAGATGTCAGAAGAGCTGGTGCTGGAAAAAAATGGGTGTAATCACCATATAGGCACAGCTGCCAGCCTGGGAAGATACTGAGTAAGGGGGTCTGTAATACCAATGTTCAGCTGAGTTCAAGAAGACATTGCATTGTTTTCTTCCTGTTTTGCTAGCAGCTCAGTCAGCTAAAAAGCTTCATGTTTGACCGTGTGAACTGTAGGCAAGCAGAACATTTGCTCAGTCCTAACCAGTTCATTCATTATGAAATTACTGAAATAGAACTATTTCACACCTTGATACGCATACAGGATTGTAAATAGGATGATTTTTCCGAAGTATGATGGAATCCTATTGAAAGGAACACTCAGCAAAAGGTGAGAGCCTGTACAGCACTTAGAAAGCATGTGGCAAAGCTTTTCATAAGAAGATAGGAAGGAAATACCTCTGCTGGATAGGATGGTATTCTGTCATTTCAGAAGGCAGGGTAAGGGAAGGAAGGGAGAACACAGAGTGATCATTTTTTCAGAGGAGGTCCATTAAGATGATGATATTTAAAGGAATTGAATTTGGTTTTTCCTCAATGATCTAAACAAACCTGCCAAAGAAAACCCCACAGCAATATTGGGATGGCAAAATGTAAGAGTTAACAACTATAAAGTCAGCAGCCAGAAAGGCTGGAGGGGATCTGTAATACAGACATTAAAGGTACTGAGCTTGTAAGTTTAATGATCCTCTGTCATAATGAATGAGAAAGGCGACATTCAATGAAAGAAGAAAGAGAATTAAAAGCAGGATAGGGCATATTCTTTTTAATTAACACTGAAAAATAACCTTATTCAACTATTGGCAAGATTCATCCAAGCAAAGGATTTGGAAATCACTAGAAAACATTTAGTCCTTTATATGGATAATAAAACATCCCAAGTTAATCCATAAAAGACTGCCTTCACACCTCACACTAGACAGAAAGTCAGAAAAAATTCCCCATCAAATAAGTTAGTATGCATTCCACCTTTTAACTGCCTCCAGTTATATTCTGCCAGTTTCTGAGAGAGACAACATCCTGGATTAAATCAGCCAGTCATATGGTACAGACAAATGATTCAGAAATACACGTCTTGCTGTTCTTCAGACCATTATATTCTCCTGAAAAATGGTAATGCAAGCTGGAAATACAAATGCCTGGTAATCTTTATGTCTCAGTAACTCAGACATCTTCAGGCATCTTCCTGGCAGAAGAGATTTAAAGCAACTTTGGTGTTAACCTCATTGGAACGGGAGGAAGCCCAGGACCTTCAGAGTGGTACAGGATTGTCAGGAATCTAGATCTCACAACTACAGAGACTTGTGTGATAGCTGTATAATTCAAAGGGTCCCAAAGGACCCACCTCACACTAGGAACCCCACAATATTACTTAGCATCAGTCAACAGACTTACTGCCTCTGGGTCTTGGGTATTTCCTAAAATCCACAATGCCACAGGAAAAGAGCAATAGGGATGGAGTCATCACTTTTGGCCTCAGTTTATTCATCTTCTTTTCTCTTCAGGATCATCTTCTAATGCATTTTTCCCATCCCAGACAGTCATATTAAGCTAAGCTCAGAAGCACTGACAAAGCCACCATGGGCTCAGGTATGGGGCTCACTAGGTATCTTCAGGGAATTAGGGCCTTTCACATTACATATACATGACACATGCATACCTATGATGTTTTATTGTTGCTGGGGTTTTTTTGGGGGGTGGAGGGTGGGTGGGGGCGGGTTGAGTGAAAAATTTTAAGTATAAATGTTCACAGGTAATCAAGCTGCCAACACATAATGACCTGTGTCCTTACACTGGGGGAAAGCATTTTTCTTGCAAACCTATCTTAAGCAGATGGCAAAGTCCATCATCTGTTTTATTAATTACACCTGTAAAGAACTCTTGACTGTCATAAGCAAAAACCAACTAATCATTTCAAATGCATTACCCTTCATATGCTGAGAAAGTTAAAAAACAGTGACTAAAAGCTGCTCTGTCTGCATCATAAGCAATATTACAAGCCTCTTTTACTACTAAAGGTGACAAACATTTCCCATTAACAGACCTCATTTTCCATTGCTCATAAATGTGTCATATTTGAACCATTCAGGCTGAAATTTTCCATTTCCAGTATCTCCCTCAGATTGTCATGACATTAGAGAATTTGCACCAAAATCATTTGGGCCATTAAAAAAGAAAACCCACCAAACAAACCCACAAACAACCCACCAAAAGAAAGTCATCACGGTGAAAGCAAATCAGTCCTAATATAGTAGGACTTACATTCCTTACATTGGTGATTTCCAGTACTTTTGTACGTAAGAGCACGAATTTGAAATTTACCATCTGAATCAGGCATGTGGTTATGCCATTCCCTCAACTCATCCAAATTAACAGATGCAGAGACCCTATAAAAACGTGTTTATCAGACAGCTGGTAGCACATTTCATCAGATGTATGGCCTGTGTTGCTATTGTCTGACCAGGCAATTCCAGACCCCAGATATTATGTGCACTGCTGGGTGAAAATACAGGAACTGAGTGTGAAGAGATGGCTTAGCATGTACCATAATTACCCACCTTTCTGGAACAAAAAAAAAAAAAAGGTAAAATGAAAACAGAATCTGTTCTATCAGAATATAGATAAAATAGATAAGATAGATATAAAGATATAGATCGAGAGAGAGAGCTAGATCTATAGATAAATAAGATAAAATCTACCTTTTCCCAAGGATGTGCTTGCAGGCATATTTCTCACTTTTTGGGAGCCAAGTTATCTTGTATTTGCTCAACAGCAAGCTACTGAGCTCCTTTTCTTACAATATAGAAATATTATCCATATTTTTGGTAGTTAACCATGTAAAGCTCTAGCTTTCAAATTTCTACCATATCACAAAAAAGGAAAGCACTCTGACCTCAGCAATTTATTGACAACCTTTTTAAGCAAAAACCCCCAAGACTTACTAGCAGTATCAAGTTAAAAACTAAGAACAGTTAAGAATATTACTGAAGATGCAGTAAGGACCTATGTGACTTTCAAGCTTTTGACTCCAATTTTCAAAGAAGTTAGGTTAATAGACTTCATTTACAGCAAAGATCCTGCTGAAAATACCAAATCAATGACAAGCTTTCAGAATTTTGAACTCTCCTGGTATTTCTGGAGAAGATTTTCCCTATGCTCACTTCTGAATCATAGAAATAATAAAAAATATCAGCCTTCCATTGATTGCAAAAGTGTTAGTTATATAGTGAGACAGACACTTTTTCCAACTGGTCTATGAAAGCCAATAGCAATACAAAAATCCAGAAGCAGTATTCATGCAGACATTCTTCCAACTAGACTACAACTTAATCACTCATCTCTATAATGCATAATCAGAACAATACTTTTAAGATTTGTCTCCATATTTCATCTACTGTATTAAGGTTCAACAAATACACAAAACCCGAAATAAACAAACCTGGAAAAATTCCTCACAGTTGCAAGTCAAGGTGACATTTTCACTGAAATTTTAGCTGTGCCACATGTCAACTATTCTAAAGCTATTATGCAGGACTCCGTAGAAATAATGATTTACATATTCAATGCTATTAGCACCACAGTATATCTTCAATATAAATGATGAATGAAAGATGGATAAAAAAATAAGATCTTGCCAGAAAATTTTGCTTTAAAAACAACAAATGAAAAGAAAATGGAAAATCTCAAACTGGGGTAAATACAGCAAAGGTGAACTTTTCCATGTGAGAAACCAAAGTACCCTGTAATAATTCCCAGGGCTATGGCATATTTGTATTTAACAAGCTATAGGTACGCAAAACTGGCATGTAATTATCTTGCTGGACGAATATTCCTAAAATGCATACAAAGTCACAGAAACATTAGATTTGGAACCAAGTCAGGTATAGGAATGGCTACAGTGAAAATACACCATGGAGAAAGCAGCTGTAATCTACTATAACTTATGCTGCAGGGCATGCTCAACTTCACAGTAATTCTAAGGCATCACTCAGCACAAGCTGTCCAAACTACTTTACATTTCCCAAAGAGTGTGCAGGTGAACTGTTAGGTTGGCATGGTGCACGCCCTATAAAATAATACCAGCGCCCTTATGGAAACATTTCCATGAAGCTGATTCTTAACATCTTGTAGCTGATCCGTGTACCTTTTTACTCTGGTCTCTAAAGTAACATAAATATGCATGAGTGCAACACTCACCAACATGAAGCCATTTACTCAAATTGTAATAAAGCCTTTGAAGCACTTTAAAAGTCAAGAGCATGGCCATCTTCTGGAGGTGCCCTTTGCGTTAGAGATGTCAGGTGTTGCAGGCTCTACAGAGGTGAAGAAATATGGGCAAAGCCACAGAGAGTGAACAAGAACTGAAAGTTCATGCATACTGCTATTTAACTGAGAACCTCTATAAATAAAAAATGTTACTGAAAATTCTCTGTAGAAAAAAAAATATACCCAAAAAGGTTAATTTAGCTTTATTATAAAAGCAGTGGGGATGGGATGTCATGATGCCACCTTATCTTCTGCAGGCAAAGATGACAGAGGGCAATGCGAGGCACACAGAGAGGTATTTAGCTGTGTCACCATAGGAACCGTTTTGCAGAAGCGTGTAGGAGCAAAAGAGCTTGAGTGATGGAAGCATTTAGTGAGGGGGAAAAAATCAACCAACCAGCAACAAAAGCCTGAAATGTAAAATCAGCTACAATCTACTGTGGCTGGAAGAGAGCTGAATTTGTGTGGTGCCTGAGTAAATCAAGATTAGAATAGAAGCCTGGTTCAATTCAATGCAAAGACACTGCAGATGCAGAGTGAAATATGCAGTAATCACAGAAGGGAATTTAAAGCAATCCAGAGGACTACACAATGAGAAAAAATAAATATCTTCCACACATGGTAGTGGAAGCAAGCTGTGTTTCCTTGGAAACATCAAAACAAAAGTTATGTGACTTTCGGTCAGCAATATTTCCTGAGACACAGTTAGGACCTACATTAAAAGTTTGATCTTAGTATTATGTACATTTTATGTAAACCAGAGTAATTCCTCTGAAATGAGTAGAATAATTCCAGTATAAAATCAGGAACTTATTTTTCAAATATGGAGCTAGTTTCATTGACAAAGATTTGTTTTCATTATTATTTGGTTTTGAAAATGGGTCTACTGCAATCCTTAAATTTTGTTGATAATCGTAACACAAATCCAACCTGGAATTTTAAGCACATATTTACAGCATGTCAAATCAACTACTTTTGGTTCTGAGCCACCCTGAATGTCATAGATTTAAAATGTTAGGGCAAAATGTTTAAGCTAATTCCTGTTAATAAAAGCCCCCATGCATGAAAATGTGGCTTTCAAAAAACACAGCAGTAACAGCCAGAGAAACAACATAATCATCGCACACTTAAAGCAAAGCACCCAGAAACACCAACTCCTGCAGTGAGCATCAGCTTTCCATATGTGTCACCTCAAACCTCTGAGCTTTCAACAGGCTTACTGGGCTGGGCTAGAAGAACATTATAAGCTAAGCTGTGATTAAACGGAAGGGGAGAAAGAACATGACCATTCCCACTGGTCTCATATGTCACCTAAGAGTCTTTCACATTAATGAAATCTTCCTCTGCCTAGGGCATGGTCATCTATATTGTGCATCTTGTAAGAAGCCATCAACACCTTGATTACTGTGCCTTAGGAGTAGCTTCAACATTCTGCACAACAATAAACACGCACAAGATAACAACCAATATATTTAACGGGAAGAGAATGACTCCAACCATCAGGGGAGTAACGTATTGGGACATTCTTGCAAGTAGGAGAACTGGTGAAAAATAAAACCTGAGCAATTTAAAATGTCACTTGTTCATTTTATGAAAAAAATTAGCTGCAATCACAGGAAATTGGAGCCTTTAGGGTCCTAAAAATATGCAGTTACTGGGACTATAATGAAAAACAGTCAACATAATAAAAATTTTCTTTAGTGAAGTCAGAAGAACTGAAAAAAAAAAACCCACAAAGCAAAAAGAATTGTTACAGAGGATGAAATGGAAAATGAAAACAGCCAGAATATTGAAAAAGGAGTAAATTACACATTGGTTACTAGGAAGACTACATAGAGGTACTAAAATAATTGAATATAGCTAAAAGAATGAAGAAATGAGCTGAACATAGCTACAATCCTTTAGATAGCTTACTTACTCACCTAATAGCTGTGATCAATTAATTTATTCTTTCCAAATTATGTCCTTGTTAATTACAAATGGGACCAATGCCCATTTTACTAGACAGAGCTGATATGAAACATAGCTAATGTCTCTAATGTGTCCCATCAGTCTCTAATTTGCTACAGAGTGACTCTAAACCAAAACTCTAGATTTGAAAAGGAAATTTTTAAAAAGCTGGTTTGATTCTTTTTTTCTAGAAAAGAGAAATATAGTGACATTAGCAAACAATTTAAGTCATAAAGATTTCCACAGAAAGGTCGCTGAGTGTTTTACCACCTAGACAGATGAGAGGGAAAACACTTACTACATTAACTGATATTAAAAACAAGGTAATACTCTCAAAACGTGAAGGGATAAGGAGGAAAACAGCAGCTTTTAAAAATGTTTGCCAGGCTGTATAGCCCCTTAGATGAAGG
The DNA here is from genome assembly GCA_026261815.1 of Monarcha castaneiventris obscurior. Taxonomy (NCBI): domain Eukaryota; kingdom Metazoa; phylum Chordata; class Aves; order Passeriformes; family Monarchidae; genus Monarcha; species Monarcha castaneiventris. The sequence continues at coordinate 3,820,155 of JAMPIT010000350.1, read as the reverse complement.
CATGAGGGAGTCATAACTAGTCTTATAAAAACAGATGCAGGTGAATGTGTGGTAAAATGAAACCAGAAGAGATGCCTTCAGCAGAGCATGGTCTTCCCCAGTGAGAGTCACCTCACTCAGCATCCCAGAATGCTACCTCCTGACCCAGCAGCCAAAAAACAGCTTGTGTGCCTATTATTTATAAATTTTGGTATGTTGACATAAATTCTGAAGAACAAAGTGCATGAATTATACATTCCTTGGTTCTGGGAGTGAGTTCTATCAGTTAAGTTTATTTTTTAGCATTTTAGTGTGCCTAGGAAACTAATTAATTAGACTGGTACTTGGCCGTGCTCTGCAACAGAAAAAAGACGAACCTGCCTCAAACAATATAAAGTCCATATTAAGTTTGAGGTTTTTCCTCTGCCAGATATGAAGGTCAAACTTTTATCTTAAATTCCATTTCTCCTTTTCTACTCTGTCTGAAATGGATCGTGCTTCATGCAGTCATTAATTACTGTTCATAGATATTCTTTATTTCATTAAAGCAATTCAAATTGAACAAAGAATTAAAGGACAGATTTTGGTTCCAGCACTTCATACTTATCCTGCTAATAGCTATAAGCAGAATTTTTGTGTGTGCCTCTAAGACTCAACTTCCCTGTGAGAACACCACGGACCTACCTGAGGAGGAGTACATGGGGGCTGTATCCCAGCAGGTCCCTTTCCATAAATCCTGCAAGGAGCTAGAATTAGCCGAGACCCTTTGCATCTTCAGTGCAAACTGAAATTTAAACCACCTTAATCCATAAATAAAAAGGTATTTCTGTTTCCTCATCTCCTTCATCACCATCAAAAGACAGGATATTCTAAGAAAATTCCAAGATCCAGACAATCTAAACATGGGTTATGGTAACAGTTTTATACTGCAGAAATGGTAAATCTAAAAAGCAGTATATCTAGACAATGGATTACGAGCTAAATTGTAAAAGGGGCAAAAAAAAAGACGCACACTTGCCACTTCATGTATTTAGTGCCTCACAGCAGAGCAAGAACACGGCATGGCACAATGACTGCCATGCTGACCAGGATTTCGGATGCTGTTTCTGGTTCTAAAGGCTTGCCCCTGCAGAGAAACTTCCAAATGCAAAATACAGAGGCTGTTTTTGCTTTGGTTTTAAAAGATAGTCAATACAATTTTATAACAGGGTTATTGAGTTCTCTATTGCCATTTCTCCTGGCAGATTCAGCTCTAAATAATGTCTCTGAAGAGCTGCCACTTCGACCCTGATTGTTCCTAATGTGTTCTGCCATTGCCATGTGTTCCTTAGGCCAAAGTGCTTTTCTATGCGTTATGCTTTACACTTGTGCTTCTTAGCACTCTAGCATTGTCTTACAACAGCTTTTTTTCTGACAGTCATCTGCCATTAAATCTTACCAATTTAAAAAAAAACTTAATGGGTTTAATATGGAACAATTTTCTTACATATTCGTAGGGGCTCTTAATTGGAAGGGCTTTCTGCTGTCCCAGCAAATGAATTCAGCTCAAGGTCTTTGTTGACTGGATCTGAGAACAAACTATAAATGGTTTGGACTGTGAAAATGATATTGGGACTGCTGGTTTGGCCTTGTATCAACACATAGCACGGCTTATCATGTGATGTTGTATTTAGCCAACAGTTTCATACCAAAACAAAGAAAACATTTTGTTCCTATTGGATATTTGAAATGGCCAAACACATCGACTTTCTCAAATCCCAGTATCGTATTTATTACTAGAGCTTATCTCCCCTGTGAAAGAGTCCATTAATAAACAAATAATATTTAGACAGTCACATCATAACTGAAAAAAACCACAGAAAATGTCAAATGTTATAACTACACTCTAGTCATCAAGTTATATGAGAAAAATTTAGAGCTTTTAAAATATTTTTTTCTCTGTTCCTTTCTCCCTTCCTACTCACAGTATTGATGACTTTTTTTTTTTTAGTTAAAGAGACAGTAAAACTTCTAAGTTACATAGGTTTGTGGTTTGTGGCAGACCAGGCCCTTTATTGACATAAGGAACGGAAAAGAAAAATATTTCACATTTAAACAACTCGTCCCAACTACTGCCTTACAGAACAGGGAGCCTGGGCACTGAGTTTCATGAGTGAGCCCAAGAGCTTTTCTCCCTCCAGTCCTTGTGCAGAAGATGGCAGGATTGCCAGATATATAAGAAGGATTCAGGACTTTCTTTTCATATAAACAGTATTTGTTCATATATTGGTTCAGATTTCAAGACAGAGTTGGAATAGCTCCACTCTATTTAGTACTGTGCAGTGTCTAATATAGACAGACTCTTACTGATTTACACAGAATTCTGTGCAGACTCCGAACAATTAATTTTACAAGTAAATCGCACACTAAGTGGACTATATATGATTCTAAGTGATCTGTATTTTCAAAATCAACAGAGAAGAAAAAATTGTAAAACACTAATTAAAAGCTATATAGTAAAAGAATTAGGGGAATTTGCCAGTCAGTAACAGTAGCATCACAAAACAGTGATGCCAAATCAATAATAATGGCAATTCAAGGGCAATTCTACCCCTCATAGATGCTTCCTCCAATTCCTACTGTCCTAAACAAAAATCCAAATTATGGAGAGGTAATATTATCTTTCATCTAAGAAGACTTTTAATGCAGTGCATATCAAATTGCTTTCCAAGTTCTACATGAATAGGAAATAAATAAGGTTTTATTTGGCAAGATGGATTCAGAGAAAAGAACTGTTTCATTTGACACTGGTAGGCAAACCCTTCAAAAGAAAATTTTTGCAAATGCCTGACAGGACACAGCTACACTACACACCATTGCAATATGAACTCCTAAAATCTGTGTTCACTTTTCATTTCTCAGTGTTTTTGCTGATACAAGCATAGGTAAATGATATATTTATCTCACTACTGGTTTTCCACCTACGGCCAGAGTGCCTACAGAAGGTGCACTGTTACACTGTACAAGTTATGATCAACTGAAGTGCATGGTATAAACAAGGATTACACACTTTATGCTTTTCTGAATGCAAACATGGCTACATGCCATATTTTAAATCAATTAAGATGTAATTTTAAAATATTATATTATTAAAAAATTCAGAAGTAAGAAAATTTTGGATTTTTAAATATCAACAGTGGTATAGCCAAAATATGTGCTGATGACTTTACTCATGGGTTCCTATTTACTTTAGCAGAAATCTTTAAATAGAAAATGAAAACTCTTCAATGAGCAATAAAAAAAGAAATCAAGCAAACTGGTACTCTTAAAAGTAAGTACATTGGTGAATTATCAGCTGCTTTACATTGCATAAGTAAAAAGATATTTCTTTGTCTCTTCTTTTCAGACTCCAAGGCAAAGCAGGTAAGAAAGGCTGCCACAGAACTGTTCTTTCTCTCTTAGACAAAATGCAAGGTAACAGAAAATCAGACTTTCTGAATTACAATTGGATTTTAGTTGTACAGCATTGTGTACAGCATTTAGTTGTACAGCACACTGTACACAGTGGTCTGTAATTCCAACAAAAGGGTACTTGAAGGAATATATTTTTGTCTGTTTTCATGTTAGCTAAAATCCTGCCTGCCTCTTTTATAGTAATTTGCACAAATCCAGTTAAATTTAGTGGAGACAAGACATTTCTTCCAACAAAGATCAGCACTTTTAAGCATTTGTGCACCAAGCCCTTGTGCAAGTGCAGTGTCAAGTACAAGACTCTCTCTGGCTATCTCAGCTTGCTGTTTGCCTATATAAGAACTCATTTGTTTCCTGCAGCTTTTTAGCTTTTTCCAAATCCCTATGTTTTGCAAAAATATATCTGTAACAAACTTATTAACAGTAAATGGGTCCCAGTAACTAGGGCACTGAGGTAAACTTTTCAAGATGTTTCTGATCCCAGTTTAAAACAAACCTTCCACTCCCACTCCTCTGGGAGAGGTTATTTTAAATCTAGATCACTTTCATGAACAAGAACAGAGAGTTACATTATTAGATTCTTCTGACAGATCTGCAGTAGCAGATTGACAAATACCCTTTTCTGATACATTTCTTCAAAGGGAATAAACCTACAAATTAAATCAATTTCTCAGTCTTAATTCTACTAAGGGGAAGACGGATGTACTCATGGACTTCATAATCTGCTGTGGGATATCTGTCCTGTTCACCAGAATGCTTTGTTTCTGTTAATTTTCTCTAACTCAAGTGTGAAAGCACCAGGCAGCCTCTAGGTAGATTACTACATACAAATACAAATGCTTGAAGAATTACACAGGAAAAGATCTGTTAAGCTTTAACACCCAAGGCATTTTTTTTGTGATTCACACAGCACTTCTTTCATAGAAGTCAGCCTCATGCTTTTTAATCTATGCAAGGATCAAAAACTGCTTTTTTTCTCATTCCACAACACATTATCAAACACTGATCATCTGTACAATTTTCACTTCAGCAGACACGATTCAGAAACACATGCAGATACTCTAAAAACACTAATAACTCTTCAGCTTGTTAGAAAATGGAATCTGTTTTTCCTTCACGTTTAATCCTTCTGCTTCCGCAGTCATGTGCGAAAGCTCTGCTTGAGCAGCAACCACTAACACTGGCTGCATAATCCACCGGATAAAGCAATTAACACCGGGAAGCTTAAGGCCATCTCTGATCTGGCAACTAGCTATTTCTGTCATAAATTTCAATATTGCATAGCTGAGAAAAGTGTTACCAAAAAGTCTCCTCTCAGGAGAGGACCCTCAGTAGGAAAATACTCTTGCATCTGCTTAAGGAAAACTCCTGAGTATCTGCTTCTGTGAAGACTATTCAAAGGCATAAAAATCTGCAGTGGTGTTTCCATTCATTTGGATGACTCACTGACCCAATTATTTTCTAGTATCACGGCTATCACAGCTAAAGGATTGAGGCCTCCCACCAGGCAAGGATCTGGAAACCCTGAAGAACCTCAGCTGTGCTTTGTTCAAGGAGAAGCATATTGCACATGTAAGGCTCATCCAAAGAGAGGGGACGAGGATTCCCTCAGCTCCAAACTGCTCATGAAACACAGATAAGCTGAAGGAAATAACAGACAAAGGGATTAGAAGGCAGTCAAATGGAGAGGTACGTGTCCCAGAAAACTTTTTCAAAAACATCCAGTCTTCATAGCAAGTGAAGAGCCAGGGTCCTGGTTTAGAGAGCTGTTCATGTAAATGGAGAGTATGAAAATGAGTGAAAGGGTCAGAGAAGAAGACAGACGTGCTCTTTGCTTTGCATATAGTCAACTTGTTTAATTACTCACTGATACAGTTAATTTGCAACATTATTTTAAAACCCATTTATTCTTCATCACAGCTCTTTCTTTTGAGAGAAAGTTGCATCAGCTGTCTGCTAATACAGAATATGACCGATCTGACTCAGTGATGCCCAGCTGCAACAAGATTGGGACGGGCTGAATGGAACAAAAGGATATCTGTAACAATTTCAAAAAGCAACAGCACTTGTGCAAGACTCAGGCATGCAGCAGTGGTCCTCACTCAGCGGAGATACAGAAGGAGCCTGAGGTCTCAAATGGATCTTCCAGGTGAGAAACAAGAGCTCACCCAGATCTACAACATCCCTTTCTCGATGTAGTCAGTCTGAAGGCAGACACACTTCTGTAAGATCATTTGCTCTTAACCAGACACTCATACTCTGGGAGAAATGTGGACAACTTCCATGCCCAGAGACCCTCATAAGGCTGATTTCTTGGTGATACCCACTAGGCTGCTGACCCACTGTTAGAGTTATTTGTGTGCCCACTGTGTTCGTGGCCAGCCCTGCCAACGGCGAGTTCAGTGTGCCAGAGCAATGGGCAAACACGTCCTTCAAAGTTCCACCCAGCAAGACTGTTCCCATTGGGGCATCTTCTTTGAGTGAAGATTCAATGCCAAGAGCTTTGCTGATAGGATATTTTGTAGAGAACATTTTTTTTATCTATGCCACAAAAAAGCCAACAGATGAAACTCTTCCTTTCATCATCCCAAACACCTCACTCAGGTGTTGCTTCCCTTAGCAGATTGAAGGTTAATTCCTTGTATACTATGAATTTTTAAAATAATGCCTGCATTGAGGTATATTAAGATTCATTATAACAAATATTTCAATTAAAACATCTTTAAACAGTATCTCGGGATTTGCCCTATTTTCTTATATATTCTTTGGTCAAATTCTCCTTGACTTCACATAGAACTCATATCCTTACCCAGTAATCACTCAGAGCAGCATTTGAGAACTTCACTGTAAGATCTCTTAGTGAAAGGAGCCTTGGGTTTAGCCTACAAAAGCCATTTGTAGCTGAAAACAAACCCAGAAATAAACATTTGGGTGGGTGATCAATCAGTTCTTTCACCTCATAATTTTGTACAGCTGTACTTTGGCACAGGTGCAAAACAACATGTTAGTCACTTGAGATTATTAATTGGTGATTTTTTGGACATTTCCCATAATTAATGGTACAATCTTCACTTCTACAGTGGCTATAGAAAGAAGTCTTAAAATGTCAATCAAATTAACACATTCAAAAATATGAACCTTATACAACATTTTAAGTCACAATTTGTTGAATGGTAAATTCTTTTTTTAGACAGAAAGGCTTTTTTTTATAAAAAAGAAAAGAAGAGGATTATTTATGATTGCATCTCTTTTAAACTAAAAAACCTAGCAATACAGTATTGATGACATTAACGACTCCTATTTAGAAACAAAAGTCTAATTCCCAGAACATGCCATATGGATCGCTTCTGTTACCAAAAGAGTTTCATACCCAAGGCATTTGTAGGAGCAGTCACCAAATATATTTCCTGCACTTCATCATCATCATTGAAAGGCCTGGGTTGGAAGGGACCCTAAAGATTATCTAATTCCGCCTACCCTGCCATGGGCAGGGACATCTTCACGAGACCAGGTTGCTCAGAGCCACATCCAGCCTGGTCCTGAACACTTCCAGGGACGGAGCATCCACAGCTTCCCTGGAAAATCTGTTCCAGTGCCTCACCACCCTCACAGGAATGAACGTCTATCCTAAACCTATTCTCTTTCATTTTAAAGCCATTCCTCCTTGTCCTATCTCTACATGCCCTTGTAAAAAGTCCCTCTCCAGCTCTTTTGTAACCTTCTTTAGGTACTGGGAGGCTGATATAAAATCTCCCCGGAGCCTTCTGTGCTCCAGGCTGAACAGCCCCAGCTCTCTCAAAGTCAAATGAGACTTTACTTTCTTCTCCTTACTCAAAATAAATAGCTTCTTTCGAAGTAATCCTGTTGAAACTGGGCTGATGATAACTAGTACGGCAAATCAAGATGTGACATCTTACTTATCCTGAGCAAAAGTACCAGGTTTTGGTCCCACAGCAGCAGCACAATATGCTTAGTTTAGAATTGTAACTTAAGCTATCAGTTCAGGGTCAGGAGATCTTCTTTGGTTTCATGCTGTCATTTTTTTATTCTTTGTTTTCATACACCTGCACACCTGACCACACCAATATTCACAGAATGAACTGGCAACATTCTACTAAAAAAAATGTCTAATTTCTGGACTGTGCAAACAGTGGGTTGCTAGGATGGTTCTTCAAGTCCTGCTAGTCCAGTGTAGCACCCTGGTGTGTTCAATACATTCAGTGAGCCCTTATGTAATTATATGACACCATGGGAAAAAAACAGAATCGGAGCAGTAAGTCAGTTATTTTTAAATACTGTTTATGTATTTGTTAGTGTTATTCCCATGTCCCTGGAACTCTCTGTGGAGCTCCCCATCACCCAAAATGGTTCCAAAAGCCTTTCAGGACCCTCTGATGCTGCTGAACATAGCTAGGAAACCTCTCAGATGTTTCTACATTTTTGGCTGACAGAAAATATTCTCTGTTATTTTATGCTCCTATTCCCAGGAACAAATGCCAGAAACTGAATGTTCAAGACACAGAACAGAAGTTATCCAATAACTGAATTTGAAGCCTTCCTGAGCAAAGAGGAAATAGACTGAATCAGCAGTCCTCTGAGATGAGTGAGAAAATTTGATGCCCTTTTAATGATATGTTCCATGCTTCTTTCACATGAAAATTAAACAACACTGCTTGTCTGCACAGCACTCACATCACTGCTGTAAACAATATTTTTATAGCAATTTTTCCTTTAAAATGAAAAACTAAATACAATTCTGTGAAGCTGAAAAATCAAAGTTCTTTCAACATGAAGTATCTCCTTTAATACCTGCCAAGAACTGGTATTTTTCCCCTTGGGTCTCAGTGGAGCTGGAATTAACACAGCCTCATCTGTTCTTTTCTTGGTAGCTCTCCTCTACTGGCAGTAACAGAACTCTGAGAATACGGGAGCACTTCATTACTTTTGCCTGACGTCTACCAGGTGCAATGTCCATGGAGGCAGAATGCACTTTCACAGGGGAGTCATCCAAAAGTCTGCACAGCAAAGGACTCTGAGCCACAGCAAGCACAGCCAAAACAATCCCCAGGCTCTGTTAATCCATTCAAACATTCCCTCTACTGGGTGCCTTTGAGGTAACCAAGCAGAAAATACCAGCAGTTTTAACAAACAAATTGTAAAAATTCTTTTAAGTTAAACATTTAAAATATAATTACTTTAGCATTCACTGGAAAATGTTACACTAATACAAGAAATCAGCCTGTGCTGTATTGTATGAGATCAGTTTTAATATCATCCCTTTTTAAGCAAGGTTGTCCTGATAAGGAGACAACTTGACAACTGAAATAATACAACGCTCCTTCTGGGGGGGTAGGATCAAAAGGAGAATTTAGGCTGCAAAGACCCCTAGCATCAGTGGAAGGAGGGAACATAACCGTGTCCCCTGATCCACACCTCGTGCCCATCCTGCAGCCCACATCTCAGCATCACTGAACTTCCCTACTCAAATAGAGCCGGAACAGCACCATGTGCCGAGGTGCTGTGACAGCCTACCCCCATCACACACACATCACAAAAAAGAAGTCTGCCCAGTTTTCACTTTCTTCCTCTAGCCATTGGGCGTGACTTCACTTCTGTTTTGGGACAGGTGTATCTGTCCTTCAACAGCCATGACCAAGGACGTTGAAGTTATCTCAGTTTGAGTATCTTTGCCCGTTAAAATACCTGCTTAAGAAATTGATTTATTAATAGACTGTTTGCATATTTGGGGTTATTCTTCAAACTCTTCCAAACACAGCACAGGCCAAATATTTTTAAGCTCTAAGCTTTTATTTTATGAATTTTCAAAGGCACTTATCTATGCAACCTGTCAATGTAAGCCATCTTTTTTTAAGCACTTCAATATATTATCTGTACTGTCTCAAGTAGGATCCTCGAGACCTGCATTTTCATCAGAACAGGCATTTTTAAAGCTACCAGTTCAACATTTGAGGTGGGAAGTACAAGACTGAAGTACTGAGACATGACATGATCAGATCCTACCAACTCCAGTGATGACAGCAATCCACTAAAGCCACTCCACTGGAATGCTCCTAGGAAGATGCTGTCAGAAAGATACAGAAAATAATAGCTGGAATTGTTTTTATGAAGATCACACAATAAGTTCATAACAACCCCTTCTAGGAAAGGGAAAAAAGGATTAAATCTCTAAATTGTCAAAGAAAAAGAAAGGTAATGTGAAAATTAAAATGAAATATATTTTTATTTCTGTTATAGTTGCCTAAATCCTGCTCTTCCAGTGAGCCCACAGCAGAGTGAGAATCATTACAGAAAAAAGCTGCTGTCCAGTGTGAAGAAGAAGATCGATTTCTGTTCTTAGAATGAAAGAAAAAGAATAAACCCTAATATATATAAAACTCTCAAGACAGACAGAAACTACATTCATCAAAATGCTGAAAATTATATTTCAATATGTCTTCATCCAGGACCAAATTTTAAAATGTTTACATCTTTCTGAGGTGTTGAAGTACCAAATGTTTATTATTTGTTTGCAATCTGCAAAGAGGAAAAATTTTATTATTTTTTAAGAGCAGAAATTATATATCTTACATGCCTGTTGTGTGTCTGTGGAAAAACAACATTTAATTCTTTTCTCAGACACTCACTTATAAAAGCCAAAGGTTAGTGACAGGAACAAATAATATAAACATTATTTCATGGGTTAAGTCGTTTCACTCTCTTTAATCACAACAATATGAGGGGCGTGCTATATGCTTTTTTAAAGGAAATGTATCTTAGATAATCTAGCTGGAGAGAATGTGAACATATATGGTTATCAAAGGCATATTCAAACAAATGAAGAATTAAACAAACTATAAAATTTGGAGAATCCTCAAGACAGCATATTACAAATCTCTAAATTATTTTTTTTCTTTGTGATTGCTTAGCACAGGCAGAAGAACCTGGGCTCATCCCTGTGTTCTCTCTAAGCAGTACCTTTGTGGTTTATGTAACTTCTGCTTCTAATATATCACTTAGTGAGATAACTTCTACCTTAGCATGCCCTAAAAACCCTCAAGTGACAAAGGAATATTCCCAGAGTAGCAACTCCAGTTATCCAACCACTGGTCTGCCTGGCTGGGCTGTACACTTGAATTGTGACTCCATCCTCAACTTTGTAAAGAACTGCAAAGGAAAGGCTCATCCTTCCTGGGTGAGTACTCTGGCCTCCTCAACCATTTCATCATTGCAAAACACATGCTGTAACAATGATTAGCACTGCTGGCATGGGCCACCTGCCTGACTGTAGGTGATCTGCTGTTATTGACATCGTCAGTCTCCTGGAAGACCCTGGAGTAGAGCAGGGTAAATGTCACACATCATTGGCAAGAGCAAAAGGCAGCAAAATGTTACCTAGTCAAACTTACCCATGTCCAGTACTGCTCAGAGAAATCAGAAACACTGCCCCTGGCCAGGTATTAGCAAATCAGCACCTGGCTTTAGAGTCCTGACTTTTGCAAATCACTATTATCTCTCTCTTTCATACTACTGCTAATTATTACTAATGCAAAATGTTATTTCCTATGCAAAATTTTATTCCTAATGCAAGTGTTATTTAACAGTAGTGCTCCCTTTGATTAGAGTCTTATGACCTACAAAATCTACAATGTCTGATTCAGCTACATTCCCAGAATATAATCAGCTCAAATGCAGGTACAAGTCTCAGGCAAAGTATTTTGCTGTTAACTGCCTATTCTGTCTGGGTCCATGGTACAGCAAAGTTTAGCAAAGTTTTTATTTCATAGAGAGTCTCAAAATTTCAGAGCTTTGCTTCCATGGAAATAAAGCATGAAAAATTTAGGACAAGATCCATGCCCAGTGAGCATGAATAAATTAACATATTTAGAGTCAAACCATGCTGTCAACTACAATTTAAAGTCAAAAGACTAGACATTTATGAGATATGATTGGAGGAAACAAGCCAAGTAGTCAAAAACTGGTCCAAAACTACTAAGCTACACTCAAAACCAAACAGGAAGGGAATCCCATGGTGCTTATTTGAGGTTTGAAGACAAAATTTAAGGTGAAGGGAAAAAGTGATAAGCTTCCTCTTTCGTGTGGGCTTTCTGGCCATGCAGGACTGTTCTGCAAGTAACCTGGGGTACTTCAGGCTTGCCTTCAGGCACGGAGCATGTTCCAGGAGTAGGGTTAGCAGGAGGTGTGGCAATTGCTGGGTAGAAGTGGCCTTACAACTGAAAGCTGACAACAGAGGTAATGCCAGCCCTGGCATTCTCTGCCCCTCAGAGCAATTAACCCAGTGTATGTGCTCACATCCAGCTGTTCTTGCAAGCTCTGACTTCCCACCCATGCACTTGCGAGAGCTCCTGCACAAAGCCCACTCAATCCACAGGGAGACACTCCAGCTTTTCCCCCTTCTTAGTCCATTCAGCCTCTGCAAAGAGACACATCAACAAAACCTCAACTTGACTTCATGCATTGCGAAGTCTCAAGTGCCAGCACAGGAAGGAGTAAGGCAAAGAGTGACTCAATGTGTCTGCTTTAATTCAACCATCCCAAGGAAAAGGGCTTTTTACTGACATCACACCCATTCAGATTTGATGGTGTGAAAAGCAGAGTCACTCAAGAACTCGGATAAGCAAATAAGGAAAAGCATGAAAATGTATTGTGAATAACCAACACCTCATTTTAATCAGTGGAACAAAGAGGTAGGAAAAAATGCATTCCTGAAAATCAAACTGAGTTGTGTCTAAGTATTCTCATCTTGTAATGTAAAAATTAATGAAATGCATTTGTTTCCAGTTATGACATAGTGTAGTTTAGAAACCCATTCAAAGGTTTTGCAGCCAATAGAGAAGTATGGACATTTTCATGTCCAACCAGCTCATCAAAAACTTATACAAATCATAAGAGGGAAGAGTTTGCCATGGAGTCAGATTGTTCTAATAGCCACTTCACTTGTCAAAGCAATTTCCAAACAGCTTCTTTGTTTTTCAGCTAATGTAAATAAGAAGGAAGTATTTTACCTTTATATTGCTACACTTTTTAAGTCCTATCACTGAAAACACTTTCAAAATGACATTTTCATTGGCCTGTCTTAAAGTAGAAATATTAACAATTTAATAACAATGTTGTTAAAGCTCTGCACAACTGTTTGTAAAGTAAGTCATGTCATCTGTTGTTACTCATAACCCATCACAACCTCTAGAAGCAGTCAAGCCAGCCAATCCAATTCATCTTGAAAACCATCGAAGTCCATACATATTCTGACAAGCAAATGGGCAGGATATTAGCATTAGCAGAAACAGAAGACACAAATTTGATTCCAAGAGCTCCATGAGCCTGCAAAGTAATGGGAGCTTAGTGTCAAAATCTGACTGACTGTGAATAAATCAGCTCTAGGAAAAATCAGAATTCCTAGATCATAAGTGACAGATGTCCCTTATGCCAGAATGACTTTCAGGCCATTTCATTTTAATTTTATTAGGAGAGGAGGAAAAACAGTTACAGAGCAAAAGCAAAACAAAAGATTGTGTACAGTGGGTTTTAAATTAATCTGCTAGTGTCAGGACTGCTTGTTTCATTCAGCTGGTCCAGACTAAAAATACAGAAGAAGGAGATAAAGAATTGACTCTCAGTATAAAAAAGGGGGACAGCATACTTTGGGCACTTAAAAAGCATTACTTTTTTACAGCTTCCAGTGATCAACAGACACACTTGGGAAAACACACTGGGAAAGTGCTTTACTGAAGCAAGGGGCAAATAGGCTTCTTTGCCAGCTGCTCCACTCCATACTCAATGTCCACACCTGGCTGAAAGTTGCCAGAGAGGTCTCATCTTCAGAGTTTCTAATAAACAGTAGACCTTATGCCCACAGGATGCCACAGAAGCTGACAGTATGAATTTCTCCTGGTTCAAAAGGTGCTAGAGAAAATTATGGAGGATTGGTCCTGAGGGGGTTATCCCATGCCACATCCTGGATACCACTGCAAGAGGACATGTTTTCACCCCGTGAGAGCTGAAAGCAAGGTGAGTGTTTTACAGAAAAGAACACTGCAAGCTTAAATTTTGTCTTACCTGTTTCATAAAGGATTGTCTGCTGGTCACTGAGAGAGTCAGCATGCTGGTCTGGATGGACTTTTCAACATTGAATCACTGATTATGCTGAGTTGGAAGGGACCCACAAGGATCATCAAATTCCAACTCCTGGTCCTGCACAGGACAGTCTCAACAGTCACACCATGTGCCTGAGAGCATTGTCCTAGTGCTTCTTAAACTCTGTCAGGCTGGTGCAGTGACCACTTCCCTGGGGAGCCTGTGCCAGTGCCCAAACACCCTCTGGGTGAAGAACCTTTTCCTAATACCCAACCTAAACCTCCCTTGACTTAACTTCAGGCCATTCCCTTGGGTCTTCTCACTGGGCACCACAGACAAGAGATCAGTGCCTGCCCCTCCTCTTCCCCTCACAAGGAAGTTGTAACTGCAATGAGGTCTCTCCTCAGTCTCCTCCAGGCTGAACACCCCAAGTGACCTCAGCCACTCCCTGTATGGCTTCCCCTCCAGACTCTTCACTATCTTCACTGCCCTCCTTTGGACATATAGTTTAGTGTCTTTCTTACACTGTGGCACCCAAATCTGCCCCCAAGCACTGGAGGTGAGGCCGCCCCAGTGCAGAGCAGAGCAGGACAATCCCCTCCCTTGCCCGGCTGCCGATGCTGTGCCTGATGCCCCCAGGACAGGGCTGGCCCTCCTGGCTGCCAGGGCACTGCTGAGTCATGTCCAACTTGCCACTGACCAGGACCCCCAGGTGCCTTTCTGCAGCTCTGCTCTCCAGCATCTCATTGCCCAGTCTGTCCACCCATCCAGGGTTACACCATCACACATGGCAAATGCACTGAGTGACTGAAAGGAAGTATTTGACTTGGAGATGGCACTTCTTGGTGCCACAGAAGAAGGACTGGATGAATTTGTTTGACTCGGTCAAATAAAACAATGAAAATGAACAGGGAAAATTCCCACTGGCTTCCACTGAAACAGCCTATATTTTAAAATGAACTGTTGTTTATTACTCAGAACTTCTAAATCTAAATTTCCAGATACAGGGCTGCCATTTTTTTAATCTTGACTCTAGACTGGTTGATTTTTATTTATTTTGCATGTCTCTGAATCAGTACACTGGAACAAACTCCTGCTGGTGCAGTCTAGCTTATCTACCACAAACCTCTCCTCCCCACTGACAACAGACAAGGTGCTGGCCTACACAGCCTGCAGCATCAGTAGAGCTAAAAAAAGCCTTCACTACCATTTTGCTGGACATTGTATCATTACAGAGTTGGTGTTTCTTGAAAATCTGAGTTATATGTGGCATTCGGAATTTCTTCCAATATAAAAATTTCAGAGGGTCATTTTTGTCAAACCCAGTGGTTTGTATTTTAAATGTTGTATTATAATTTGTAATGTAAACTTTTTTCCTTAGTAAAAGTATTTTATGTCTAAAATTACTGAAAAAAAAATTAACTCACATATATAAATAAAATTGATTTTTTTACCAGAACACATTTTGCTGAACTGTTAACTGGGAAGTTATGGTTTTAATAAAATATTCAAAGCAAATACATTCCATCAGAAAAAAAAGTCTGGACACCTCCAGTAATGCAGTTTTAGGTGCCAGCTTTATTCTTAGACAATTTCCAAAGCACTCAGTGGCCTAAGTCAAAGGCCAGTGAGTATCCTTACAAAAATTGATATATTTTAAAGGTGGAAAAGGGCTGTTAATCTGAGCTGAAGAGCAGCAATATAAGGAAAATACAGCTGCACAATATATGGCAGGGAACCTGATTTCTTTCATGATTCACTGTCAACTTTGTTGCCAACTGCATGCCAAGTCACAGTTTCAAAAACGTGTGCCCATGAACTAGTGGGCACCAGAAGTGCTGGCAGGGCTCCTGTCAATCTGTGCCCCAAGAGGGCTGGGTCTGGATCGAGGTCTCAGGGACAGTGGGTCCCTGCAAGGGCAGCCCCATCCCCTCTCACTCAGCCCAGCACTGATGGCTCAGGAGTGGTACGTGAGGAGGACGTTAGCCAGAAGAGGGAAAGCAGGAGAGTCATTCCTTGTGCTCCCATTCAGCTAAAAATTGAAGCAGCTCCAGCCACCTCACTGTACTGTCAAGGAGATGAGTATTTATATCATGTCACAGATGGCCTTGTTCATTAGTGCAGTCTGAAAATGAGCACACTCAGGATGTACCTGTGGGGAGCTTCCAGCCCCTGTCTGGGCAAGAAAAGGTGGGGGACACCAACCTGCACTGCATGCACAATGCACCACTTAGGGGTTATCAGCTCCCTCCCACACCAGCACCATCACCTCAGTGAAAGATTGACATGGATTTCAGAACACTCCATCACCTGAGTTGAGACTCAGCCCTCTTAATTTAATTTCTTATCCCACGTGTGACTCCACTAACATTCACTGAACTTCTGTGACGTACAGTTGCATTAACCATGAGTGAAGCCATAAGCCATCAACCCCAAATGGTTGTCACAATAAATTTATTTTTTATTGTTACAATTAATAATTGCTCCCATAGAGAGGTATAGAATGAGTTTCCTTAGAGAGGTTAAACAGCAAACATTGTGACCCTGTTATTTAGGGACAATATCCAAAATTTGGAAAATCTGACTGGATGCTAGTGAAGGTCTCTGGTCAAACACCAAAAAAAGACCAAAGGAAAAAAAAAGAAACTAAATAAAAATTAGAGTGAAATGTGAAAAACAACAGAATGTTTGTATAAGAATTATAGCAACAGGGTCCTTCAGCATCTGGGTAATACCATACCATAAGAAAAAATCCAATAACAAGTATTTAGCTGCATGGGAAAACTGGAAACATGGTGTTGGGAATCACATTTAAAGATAGGTGTCCATGTTCTTCACGTGGGGAGTTCTTTTTTTTTTGTTTGATCCCTAGAATAACAGGATCCTGTAAATGCTCTGAGCTTCAAAGAACAGCTGGTGACATACCAAATTAACAAAACTTTGCTAAGATATTAATGCATGAGGCTGTGCTTCTGCAAAGGTGCACATACAGCTCTGCAGGAAGTGCTACCTATCACCCAGACCTCACAGGCCTTATATCAGGAATTTAAGATAATCTTATTTATTCCAATGACTCAAATACCAGTAAATTGAAACACACAAATGAGCCTTTAAATAAACTGGACAAGCACTAAACACCCTGAAAGTCAGGACAGGTGGGTTTTTTTTTATTTTGCTTGTAGGTTTTCAGTTAGGGAAAGATCATGATTTGTGACTTACTTTCATCTGAACACAGAGCTGGTATCAGGACTAAATGAAAACTCTTTTCTTATTCTGTCTTTCTCACTGCAAGTCTGAAAAAATATATAATTTATGTATTGAAATGAAAATAAACACCTTTTGAAAAGAGGCTGGAACATCTGTTCATTGCAAATTTATTTTTTATTTTTGAATAATAAATTTTTAATTTTTTGTTAATGCAATAAGACATCTGAACAGCTTCAACGCTGCAGCAGAGTTGTCCAGGTTATATGCCTACAGCTGCAATTTAAGGTAACCAAGCCTGAAAAGTGTTGGCTATAGCAGAGTCAGATTTATTGTTTTCAAAAAAGATAAATAGCTCTAAGTGGGATGTGATTTCAGTATGAACTGAATAGAGGTGTGCAGCAGAGAAATAGGGAAATGTCTAAGTCAGTTACTGGTGACTTTTAAGGAAGGTCATGCTTACAGCCATTGATCTACCTGCCTAATAGTCAACTTCCAAACAAGTGTTGGCAAATTGAAAAGAATTCCAAAATGAGCTAAATGAGTGACATGAGCTATGGGAAAATAATACAGCATGCAGTTCCCAGGGCTCAGTCTACTTTTTTTATCCATAAAGGACTTGAGTATGACATAAACTGTATTGCTATGTCCCTCCTCTCAAAATCTGTGTAAGCAAGTCAACCATAGCCTATGAATCTATGCAACTTTTTTTTCTAAATAAAAGGGAATATCTAGCAAAATGCATCATATGCTAAGCTTTTTTTAACTATTCACAAGCAAAAAATTTTTGAAAATGCTCATCAAATGGGTGAGACAAAAGAAAATACCTCTTCAGATAAACTGATGTTCTCAAATTAATTCCCGTGCCTGCAGCACAATTGCTCCCCTGCACCCCACCATCACCCTTTTGCCTCTCATTTACACCGTACCTTTCAAGATACAATTTTTTCTCCTAACTGCTGGCAGGCAAAGGATTTCCTTTACTGCCATCCCCTTCCACTTGCTTCTCTGGTGTTAGTACTGACTAATCTAAAATCCTGCCTCCAGCAAGCCCCACTCCTGCCACTTCTCCTAAGAGCAAGCCACAAGCCTATGAAACTTGTCCAGGTAAGAGAATATTTTGTGTGTTTAACTTGACTTAAATAGGGAAAAAGGCTTTGAAAGCCTCCTTCCCCCACCTAAACCTTCTTCCTCTTCAGAGTGATTTACAGCAGATTCATGAAGAGCAGAAGATGGCCAAAGGGCTCTGACTGTCCTGGGAGAGGGAAGGGTTTCTGAGAGGGATAGGCATGTTCCACATGGAGCATCACGAAACCAGACCCTTTCAAAGGAGAAATAAGTGTGTCATAAGGTAGCTCAGAGCCAACACTTCCACCCCTTTCACACACTGTTTCCTTTTTGTAATTAAAGGCTAGGGTGACACTGAGGATAGAGTCTGAAAAATAAACTCTCTTTTGGTTTTTAAAAGGTTGAGTTACATCAACTAATACAAAATGAAAAGCACTAGTTTGTCTCTCCTTGGGGAACATGTTTCCAGGGGAAAATGCACCAGACATATGTTTATTGGTGCCAAAGTATAGCGCCAAAGAGGAGCTGGAAATATTGCTGCTGTAAGAAGTAACTATGTTTTGAATCATCATAGAAGCATAGAATGGTTTGGGTTGGAAGATCATCCAGTTCCACTTAGGGCAGCAGTATTTCCAAGGCACCCACACACAGACTTTCAAGGCTCTAAGCAAGTTTTAATGTTGGCATTAAGTACAAGTACTTTGGTGCAGAAAACTTGGAACCCTACTTCCTACCAAAAAGCTTTCCTTTAATTCAAGGATAGGCATTGAGACAAATTCCATCCAGCCACCGGAGAACTCCACACTAAAGACATGTTCTCAGCTTACTCAGCTGAATGCACTGAACTCAACACAGGGCTCAGTGGTTAAGGCAGCTCTCTCCTAAAACACTGAGGAAAGAGGCAGTGTAGGAGGACAAGTGCCTATTTGAATGACTGGAACACAGTAAAACCGGCATAAGTACCACTTACACCTCTGGTTTCCTTGAGTGCAGGGTGAGAGGTAAGAAGAAACCCATAGGAAAGCAGCGTTCCAAAACAGGGAAATAAGATATACTAAGGTGGCAATGTGAAACCTGCAGTGAGAATCTTTCAGAATAAATACTTAAAGCTAGTCCCTAGTAAATGGCTTAAAATCTATTCTTATCATAATGTAACTGGATTGAAAATTATGGATTAGATACAGGTATTTTGTAAAATTCCTCACCCTTTTATTCAAGTTGAACTATTCAACCTCACGGTGCAGAATTTCCTGAATGGAAATATCATTACTTGCTACAACTTCACAGGCATAGCTTATAAATAATCTAGGAAAATATTCACTTGTCTGGGGAATATCACTTAACCCCTGTTTGCAAGGCATGAGTGAGCTTTCCAGAGTACACAGGACTTGAGCTGCTTTTCTCTGAGCAAAAAATCCTCTCCCATGACACACACATAACCACATCCCCTTCCAAATTAATATTCTTACCTTATCTTTACTTTCAGAGTCAGAATCCTCAAGTTTGGTCCGAATGACAAAGGGTGTAGATAACCTCAGAAGAACTCGTTCAAATGTGGCACTGATTTTAGGAGAGACTATGTCAAAGCAGTCTTGGAATTTCAGGGTTTTATGAGCGTCACATCTGAGCTGCTTCCTAAGACCTTCTCCAAGCTGGAGAACCAGCATGTTTGGATCAAACATCAGGTGAAAGGGGAAAGCTCTGCAGAAAGTGCTGATGCTAATCCTCAGGTCTAAGGGGGACTGGGAAGTTCCTGGTGGAAGTGCTTTTGTGGTATTTGCATTTTCATGTTCTTTGATAAGGAAAGTCAAACAACTGCAGTTACCTGGGTTTGTCCCCTCTGAACACAACTTATCATTTGTGACCTGTTCTACTTCTACTTCCAAGCAGTAAATCTTCTTTGCTGCTGCTTTTATCATTCCTGTCATTGCAAATCCCACAATCTGATGTGGATGAAAATAATGAAGCATGAGATTGCCTTCAGGGAGTTCTTTGCATAGGAAAGAAGGAGATTCCAGGGTGGCCTGTCTTCCAAATGAAGTTCTTATATGCTCCAGCAAAGCATCAAAGCCATTGAAGAAGTCTTGAAGGGTCCCACCTACAGCTCGAAGAACTCTTTCATTCTCGTCAAAGCAGATATTGAAGAATTCCTCCCCAAACTTTTCTTGCATTTCCTCAAACTTCAGACCTATAGACAATGAGACACTGATATCAACAACATAGTATTGTTACTGTGTTACCTTTTTCTTTATTTGCCCAGTACTTTTCCAAAACAAGGAGAGCAGCTTTTTCCCTAGACACCAATCCATAGGTTTCTGTGGTGGTTTGGAATAATCCTAGAAGCCATTTTTTTAAGTTCTCATTCTTACAGCTTGCTGTCCCAGCCAGTGATTGATTAGTGGGCCTGTCTCCTTTTCCCCACGGGCAGCCAGTATCCATTACAACTTCCCTGACTCTTGCATGTCACATCCAAGCCACTGTGTGAATGCACCCAGGCATGGCTGCATCCCTTCCACTGCTGACCTGGCTCCAAATGAGGCTTCTGCTCTTACAACCCCTCTGTTCACTGCCTCTGTGAAGGATCCAGCTCTCCCCAGCTTGAAGAATAAGATACTGGGACTCAAAGTCAGTTGTTTGGCTTTCCATCCACAACATAAAGCCCTGCAGTCAGATTACACTTTTAATAGCTGGGGAAGGGGGATTGTGTGTTTTGTGGGGTTTTATAGCCAAAATACTTTTCTCATTATAGGCACTGGGCACTGCCACAAGATACAAAGAAATAATTACTTCTTTTGTTGCCTGCAAAGGAGAGCAAATCCTTTTCGTTTTAAGCTTCTACCTACACTCACCCATCTTTTAAAAAACCCTGCCTCTTAAGCGCAGTCTACACAGCTAGTAGATGGGACAGGTCTGTGGTATCTCACAACATCACTTCAATTTTCTATCACATAAATTCAAAAGGTTTTGATTTACAGAGGTGATAAGGCTGGCACTGCTGAACGGATGAAAAAATACCAGTAATGGAAATTTGTATCAAATCCTGTTCCAGTTTGTAATTTACCATTTTAAGGATAACCTACAAAAAATATTTTTGAGACGGTCATTAAGCATTTTCCTCTGTCTTATTTCAAGGAAGATACACTCTATTAAGTTTCATCAGTATATAATCCCCATGTCATAGTAGAGTTACAAAATTAATCAGATGTTTGCATTGTTTTAAGATGAAACAGTATAAAAAGAAGTATTAATCGGTTGTCTGTGAATTACAAATATCCAGAGTTTTCAAATTAAATTAATACAGGAATTAACAACATAGTTTCTTCACTACATTGAAATTATATAGAATTACATTTCAGTCAACTAGTTAAACACCTTAAAATTTATCTTGAATTTGAACAGAAATGAAGGGCAGTTACTTGTTTCCTGAGGCCATAACAGCCCCTTTATTTTAGTGTGTATTCAGCATAATGTATAACATTGGTAACATCCCAGCAGATCACTGAACTTCTCATTGTTTAGACTGATTTTAGGCTTTTAATTTGGGAAGAAGAGAGTGGTTAGTGACTTTTATACCCGAGGTATAACAGGGGGCAGAAGTCATGTTGTTTGCAGAAAATAACCTTTAATAATCTCAAGGCAGTGTCTGAACTGCCTATGTACACAGGCATAGTTAACACAATTAATATTCACAAGGGATTTCGGTGTTCCCCTGCTTTGCAATCTGCAATGATAATTTTGTTTGGACCTTTTATATGATTAACAGCAAATTAAAATACGTTAAATTACATATATAAATATGACAACATGAGAACATGACAAAGCATATTTTATAAAAGAAGTAATAGCAATAATTTGGGAAAGCTCATTCAGATGCCATTACTCATGAAGAAATTTGGTCACTAAACTAGGTTATTACAAAAATATTCCCAGGATCTTTTATGACCACAGATGGTCAGCTCTGCAGCTAAGCCAAAAGAAAGTACCTCTGGTACACAATGCCCCCTAATATCCTGACTCAGAAGACTGTGTGCCAATTCCTGACTCATTACCATTACGTCTGCATAACATGGTACTGTAATATCTTACCAAAAAATACTCACTATAACCCGAAAAAATTTAAATTCTAACCCATACCAATAATGTCATAACTGGATATTAATAGCAAGTAGCTAAGAAATCATCATATTCCTATGTATACACAAACAGATATTCATACTTTCAAATCTCATTGTTCTGTGTAGTGAAGTGTGAGCAGCTTTAGAAGTCTGTGTGTACAAGTGAGCAGTCTAGCAGGGGTACACAAGGCTGTGAGATTGCAGAGGCTCTGAAAGCATGGGAACAGGACAGCATCAGAAAGCCCTGGGCTATTCATACAAATGGCCAAATACATCCCACAGAGCTGCCCAAAGCGACAGCCCAGGTGAGCTGCTGCCTTTCAAGTGTATGATACAATTACAGAGGAGCCCTCGGCTGCCCTGGCGCCACTAACTGGAAATGAGGTTTGCAGGACTGATCACTCCTGGACTCTGCTGCTCCATATGCAAGCCTCGTCTCATTATCATTACTGGGAACTGTATCTCAGTATTTGGCCTCAGGTTTTGCTGATTGTCTTAGACTGGTCTTGTTGTCCGCCCTGGAGAGCTGTTCATTCAGTCTGGACACAACATACTGGCTCCGAGCTGTGTGAATTATACTATGAAATTCAGGTAAATGACCTGGCTCGAGGACGTGCCACTACTTTTAAAAACATTTGAGCTTTGAATTGAGTTACACATAGTACCAGCAGAAAATTACATTAGCTCTAATAGAAAAATGGATACGACCAAACTCAACCAAACTGCTGGTCTGTGTTAGTCTGAATTTTCTCTGTAATAACAGACACTATGATATACTAAGAAAATTAAAGTAAGTCAAACAACCTTCAAAACTTAAAAAGTATAATGTACCTAGCAAGGAAGTTTCTTCCTAAGCCCTACCAATAAGAGATCAATTTTGGCATGAAGCATGATGTTTATCTTTGAATTAAAAATATTTATTTAATAAATTCCTATTATACAAACACATGCAAACTGATTTTGTCTGGATTTCTCTGCAAAGCTATTCGCTTCAGTGATGTCTTTGTGTAAAGTTGCACAGAATATTTGATAGGTATTTTTACTGACTTTTTCCTGCCTCTCTTATTCAAACAGATGATGAACAGATGCTCACATACCACTAATTCTGTATATACTTTATTATAACCTTTTCACTTGCTGCCATATAAATGATCCAAATATTTTGCACATCTTCTGTGGATTCCCTACCCCTATTTCTATACATACCTGTTGTGGTTTAAGCCCAGCTGGCAACTAAACACCACACAGACACTTGCTCAACCCCACACCCCGGTGGAATGGGGAGGAGAATCAAAAGTAAAACTTGTAGGTTGAGATAAGAACAGTTTAATAATTGAAACAAAAGGAAAATATAATAATAATAATAGTAATAGTAAATAGTAATAATGATGATAAAAGACAAAAATAAAAACCCACACGATAAGACAAGTGATGCACAATTCAATTGCTCACCACCAAGGCCAGACCCTGTCCCCATCCAGGTCACTCCTCCAGTTTATAAACTGGGAGTGGCATTCTAATGGTGTGGAATGTCCCTTTGGACAGTTTGAGTCTTGGCTGTGCTGCCTCCCAGTTTTCCTGTGCCCCTCCTCATTGGCAGAGCATGAGGCATAAAAAAAGTCCTTGGCTTAGGATAAACACTACTTAGCAACAACCAAAACATCAGTATGTTATCATTATTCTCATACTGAGTCCAAATCACACCAACGTACCAGCTACTGAGGAGAAATTAACTCTGTCCCGGATAAATCCAGGACAATACCAGATAGGGAGATAGTTTTATTACATGTAGAAAAACCTTCTTGCTAAAAAAATGAATCCCAGAACTCACTGTCTCTATAGTGCATACTTTATTACATTTGGAGACTTCCACAGGCTAGTTGTTATCTTTAAACATTACATTCGGTATGATTTCCAATTTCAACGTACATAGTATTTCCTTTGGTTTTTTCTTTTATGCTGAGAAAAGACAAACAAAATCAAAATAATCTTCTTATAACCTTCAGGTTATGCATCTACATAAAAAGTCCAATCTTTTCAAACTCATCTCACACTCAATTGTTTTTCTGTTTGATTTTGCAGTGGAATAATTCAAATGGAATATGGCATTGAAAATGTGAGTCAACTTCTGTTCATCAAAACTGACAATTCGCTATTCCATTCGCTATTCCATTCTGAAAAACCAGCATTTCCATTCTTTCTTTTTCACTGTGGACCTCTAAGCAAAATTCTCATTCAGATTCCCAGAAAAAAAAAATATTTGATTTCTGTATGAGGGCCCAGCACTCCCAAATGCAGAAGCCACTGCACTCCCTTATCACCTCATGTATGACCACGAAATGGCTTCCTAATGAGCACTGGCTTGCAATTCATATGGAGGAAAAGGTCTTCCTTGGTTTCACCAAAACACTCCACTAAATGGTAGCAATTTAAAATAAACCAAAAATCATCCCAACACTCTCTGCTGCTCCCCAACTGCATTAATTTGTTATTTTGAGCTTCTGCTATTTACAAACCTTCTACTAATATACTGAATGAAGTTCTAAAAATTCATTGTCTCAATTTCCTTTCGTCCTGGAGAGGGATCTACTGTGTTCCTACTACTTGAGATAAGTCGGGAGGACAAGTCACACATCTTAATTTTAATGTTTCTTCCTTAGACGTCTCTTTTTGTTGCTTTTCCTTATAATGTCACTTTTATTCTAGTCCATACTGGAGAGAAATTAAACATGCACATTGGAAATAGAGGTAAAGCAACGATAGAATGAAAATATTGCTATAGGCCTCCACTAAAAAGCACTTTGGGATCTATGACAAATTATTATTCTTTGAAAATATGTCTCAAAGATATTAAGAGAAGAGATCCTATACTTGTCAGGCAGATCCAAAATTACCAAAGTCTTTAAGCACAGGTTCAAAGTACAAATTAAGTATTTTGCTGAACTGGAGCAGAAACAGATGACTTTATCCTGTAATAACATGCTAGCAAAAGGTCTTCACTTTCTTTTCAGCAGTTAATGTAAACTGCAAAAACACTACAAAATGTCAAGGAATTAGTACAATATTTTTAAGTATTTTCTACATTATGAAGTGGAGAAAATATCTAAGAATCTGTTCCCATAAAGAAAATCACAAATCATAGGCTCTTCAGAAACAGTCAGAAGATGAGTGATAAAAAAATCAAAGTAAACCAATAACTAGTACAGCATGCAGAAGCAGTTACAAGCCAACCAGTTTTTCCTAAAAGCAAATAATGAAGACAATGGCTGCAGAGTGGCCAGCATCTGACTCATTTGGCATTGAAAAATACCTTTTTTTCCTGAGATACCATTCAGAATCTGTAAATATCAAACCTTAAGGGGCTGGAACAATTAAATATGCAATTCCAGACCTCATACTGTGAACGGAAGCAGAATTTGCCACCTTCAGTTACAGCAAGTATCTCTTAAATGTTTTTGGATTATCAAATTTTTGGCACCAGTAACATCTTTTCCTTAAACAGACCTTTGGAGAAAAAGGCAGGTGGCAGTTCAGAATTCCAAAGAATGATTTCAGATGGTAGGGAAAGCAACGTTCAGTGTCTGAATAAAAAAGGTTTTCTTGTGTACAGACTAATGCCAAAGGTACATGAGATAAATCATTTGGCTTGTAAGTGAGCCTAGTGCCAGTATCTAATTATTGTATAAATGACTTTGATTTTACTTCATTATGATTGTGAATTTATATCATCCTGGGAACCCAGATAGCATTTTTATATCACCTTTTTGGTGGTTTTCATATAAATACAACACCATCATTTTATGCCCTTACATATGGTTGTGGAACAACTGTAAAATCTGTACACTTCTCCTGCATTGACATACATGGCCTGTATATCTTTCAAGATTTCACAGAATATAAATTAGAACTACTGTCAAAAAGAATTCCTGACACTTATTCACCTATAATATTTCTTTTATCCACTTTGAATGAGGTGGTTTCTTTCCTTGTCCTCTGACCAATGATAGAAATACCACTGTAATTACTGCCTCTTGGTGAGGGCCTGATCACCCATTCTCAATATATATATATAAAAGATTCTGCTCAAAACTGTTGACACAGGAAGCTCAGATGAGATAGTAAGAACAGGCAGGGAGGGAGGGGAATTTTGCCTCCATATAGTGCTCTCAGTAGCAGCCAATTCTGCAAGCAAAGCCAAGCTATGTGAAGCAAGATTATCATGATTTTATGTCCCCCACCACAACTTGGAAAGCTGACTTCTTATACTTGCACAGGGCTTATTAAATGAAAACTGCAATCATTAGATTGGCAATTCCTAAAAATTAGGCAGACCAGGTTTGCTTCATGCTAACTCTAGAGATTAAACAGTAATAAGGGGTTTTTTCATTTGCTTTTTTTTCATTAAAATAAATATATATGTCTTTGGCTTAACGTAGGGAGCAGAACTTCACTTCATGGAACAAATAAAATCACAATGAAATCTAAAAACTCTTCCCATGAAATGAAGAATCATCTCTCATAACTCCTCACATACATAAAGAGCTCAACTCATCTGACTAAACACAGAAATCTAATACTCCTTGAGTCTCCATAAGGCATCCAAGACATCTACAAAAGAACCAACAGATAGTTACTGCATCTGCCAAGATGTGGGACCTAAGGGAGACCTACACATTTTTGAAGGTTTGACAGAGGCCACAAGATGCCTCACAGTACCTCAGATAAAGACAAACACCTACATTTAGTCAATGAATCATGGCCAGAATATGTTCTTTATAAATAGACTTCTACAAGATGGTATTGTACATCATAACTTCAAACCGCTCATTATCTGCTGGTAGTTCATCTGCTTTCTAACAATAAATAGCTCTGATTTGAGAAGAGTGGGATGTCTAAGGCCATTTGGCATAAACGTTTGTCCTTTTCTAATTGAGATGTACTCATCTCAGTTTTGAAATCACATGAATTACGTGCTTTCTGTTTAGATTACTTTTGTGTTGCCAGTGCACTGTTAACATCTGCTAAATAACAGGAGCCCTGTGTGTATAACTTGGACCCCCCAGGATAAAGTATTATTAGAATCCATTAGTATTGCCAATCCTCTGGGCCATGTAACATTTCCTTTTACGCCGTTTGTAAACCAACAACTTTAATTATAAATCAGGCTGTGGATCCTAAATTAGTTGCATCCTAATGACTATCCACAGTTCTTAGTGCAAAGGGAAGTGATAGAAATTTACATACTTTCAAAATAGAAGCATTTACAGTTCTCAGACACCTCCCAAGCAGTCAGTGTGCCAAACCTCTGTTTACCTTTTCAAAATACTACACCTGGTCTAATCTCATGGTAGACTAAGATCTGTCCTGGCACCTCCTTTTCAATTATTTCCTGCCTCTTCAAATATAGCATTTCTCAGCAGTTATTTAAGAATGATCCCAAATTTATTCCTCTTTAACAACAGAGAACCATAGAACCATAGAATATTCTGAGTTGGAAGGGACCTACAAGGATCACCAAAATCTAACTCCTGCACAGGACAGCCCCAAGAATCACACCATGTACCTGAGAACATTGCCCAAGCACTTCTTGAATTCTGTCAGGTTTGGTGCCGTGACCACTTCCCAAGTGCTCAGCAGAGGAGCAATAAAAACTGAACAGCCTTCACCTCAGTGAAGCTCTCAGCCACCCTCTGGGTGAAGAACCTTTTCCTAACATCCAGCCTAAACCTGCCCTGACACAGCTTCATGCCACTGCCTCATGTAAGAGCTGAGATTTTCTCAGTTTCATAAAGGAAACACACATTTTTAACTTTGACAAATGTACAGAGAACAAATTACTTTTATGGAATTATGCCCTTTGTACTAAATGAAGGATCAGCCCTGCAAGATATATTTAGGCACGAAGAGATTTGCCCTGTATAAAGCAGCTTGCAGCACATGTTCTCTTTGGTAGTGACAAGCAAATGTTACCCAGAGCAAGAACTCTCTAAAACCTTGCACTAACAATGAATTCCACCTCCTCCTTGGTGTCTTGGGGAGGCTGAATCCAGAAACATGATTTATCTCCCTGACAGGACAGGGCTCTGGGCCAGGATTCCATGCAACTTATCACCAGGGGATTAGGGAATCCCCAGGGAATTGCCACTGCGCCATATCACCCTCCAAACAGATTATTCCCAGAAAGATAGACAGATAAGAAAAGTCCTCACATCATTTTCTGAAGCAAAATCAAAAGAAAGAGCATTATTATCCCAGTAGTTACAAATGCCTAATAGGAAAAATTCTTGCAATACACAGAGTCCACATGCAGAGCTGACTTAGCAGCCATTGACACGTGCCATGCATTTATTAAGGAAAATGAGGTAATGATAGTAAAATTTTAGGAGCCAAATTTTTCTAAGAGATGAAAAAGAATTCTGTTGTAGAAATTATTTACTTGAATTTAAAAAAAAATGGGGGAGAATGTTTTTCTTTACCTTTAGCAGTGGAAAGTCAGATTGGTAAAATTACTTCTCCAGGCCTTTCTGCTGAAACATCGATCTGATACCAGTGCATTTGTAACTTCTGACTGTGTGACCAAGTGCTATTTATACAGTGTATCCAACATGGTGCTGCGGTACCTGCAATTTAGATACTGAAGTCTAAAATACACAAATGGGCTTTCAAAGACAACACTTCTTCCATGTCATTAGAGACTGGGCGTGAACAGCTACTGCTGCTGTGCAGATTTTGCCCAACAGCTCTTTTTATATGAATTTAGGTTACTTTTCATTAGTTTTACTATCAAAGTGAGGACAGATTACAGAGTTCCTCAGCATGATGCAAAGAGGCTCCAAAGGAAATACTGATGCCATTTAAAAGACAGGTAACTGCCTTAGTGAAGCTCCCTTTCTTTTTTTCCCGTGAAGGACTGAAGAGTGAAAAGTA
Source organism: Monarcha castaneiventris obscurior (assembly GCA_026261815.1). Classification (NCBI taxonomy): domain Eukaryota; kingdom Metazoa; phylum Chordata; class Aves; order Passeriformes; family Monarchidae; genus Monarcha; species Monarcha castaneiventris. The sequence continues at coordinate 3,791,320 of JAMPIT010000350.1, read as the reverse complement.
GTTCATGTTCACAAAGGCTACATTAATTGTTTGCAGCGCCTGAAAAGAATGTTTGGAGGAGGTGAGATGAAGGTTGTACAATTTTTATCTGACTCGTGCATTTGGGATGTGAGAAATATCATGTGATATATCGGAAGTACCGAGTGGGGTTCAAAAAGGAAAATCGGGCATTTCTCTACTGCTTTGGAAAGCTCAGTAGCACAGACCTCCTTTGAACATCTGCCAAAAAAATAAACAGGAGCTAGATCATGAAGGCTTTATGTCCCAGAATAAATTCCTTACAGTAGTAGTTACAGAACAACAAAAAAAGTTTTCATCCCTAATTTCCTGTTGCTGAAGTTTTAATTTGCAGCTACAGGAAGGTCTTCTGCTTTATTCCAGCAGCATTTAAGTATAAATGCACACTCTAATCTTACTTGAAATCAAATTATTTTAAATCACGAGGACAAAAGCAGTCCCATTGCTCAAAATGCTGAATGTACAAGGGGGATGAAATTGTCTTCAAGAAGGTTGAAATCTGAATAGCACTGACATATGGTTTAAAGGATTAAAAAAATCCTGCTATCTCCATTATACAGATGGGAAATTGAGGCACAGAAAGAATAAAAACTTGCCCAAGGTCAAATAAGAAATCTCTTCAGATACTACTTTTCTCTCTAACATACCTCAGTATAAGTTTATAATCACCTAAGAAAGAAATGTGGTAGTAATCCACATAACATACTTCATCATGGAAATCTTTTTCTTATCATTATTTCTGAAGTTCACACCTACACTGTCAATCTCCTCTGAACACAGTTTAGTGGTGGACTCTGCAGTGCTGCATTAACAATTGGACTTGATGATCTTAAAGGTCTTTTTCAACCTAAAGGATTCTCTGTTTCTATATGCTTATGAAGGACACTATAAAAGTATGCATGCACCAATTTATGAAAGCAGTGTCCATCATGAAGCTGTCTGGACTATTTTTGAAAGGACAGAAAGTTAAATTAAATATTCCAGCCTCAGAAGCTGTCATTGCAAAGGAAAACTGTGTGGTTCATCTGGTATCAGACACGGTTTACAGCATGTGGACATGATGGACATGGGTTCCTTTAATTACAGTGGTTTAAAGCAGGGAGACTTCTGTTGATGTCTAGGCTTGTAGCAGGAGCAACTCAGCAAGGAGACAAGGAGAATCAGGTCCCTGCACTGCAGGAAGATGGTGACACACTTTAGTGCTGACTTGACAAGAGGAAAATTGCAGTATTCATACATGATAAATCACATGCATCGAGCTCAGTGAACAGCTTGCAGTCAGCACTTCCCTGCGAGCAGTGTAAGCACCAGGACCACAGTGTGAAGCATCTGCTCACAGTCTTCCAAGCTTACCAATGATCTCAGCATTTACACTCTTCTGATGAATAAGGAATGCCAAATGACTATTTTAGAGGTGGTTAGAGGATTGGGAGAGGTGAATCATGTTGGCAGTTTCTAAGGTCAGAGAGCAGGAAGCTGCTTCCAAGCATCTTTAAGGAAACATTTTCTTCCAGCCCTAGACAGCAAGTGCCTCTTACTGCTCATATAAATAAACTAAGAGCCAGATTTGGTCCAACAGTTTCTCTAGCCTTCATCACAGTCAGATTCATGCTTGCCTCCTGCCTCAGCAATGCCAGCTGTTGTAGGTACATACCTTAGTGGTTACATCCCTCTTTCATAGAGGTGGCTCTTACCAGTCCTTATTCAACCAGAAAAATAACTGCATATGTGAGAATTAATTACACAGCCTCCATTAATTATTTACCTGTTGTGATAGGAGCTACAATTAAAATAAAGAAGCTGGGTTTACTGCTCATTCCTTTATGTTCTTGTCCCAGATAGGGAGAAACACTGCTTTTAAATTATCTCAGTGTTTTGCTCATACTGAATGGGTTTTGTTTTGGTTTTTTTTCCGCTAAGAACTCATTCTTTAAGAGGTGAATTTGTCCAAGAAAAAGTCTATGCAAACTAATTTTCAACAAAGCCCACTTTTAATAGTTCCCCAAGATAGTAATGCTTAGATGTTATCCCCACACTTTTGTCCCCAAAATCCAATCTGCCCCTAATAAACATGCACTGTGAGGATACCACTGAAGAAACAGGTTGCACATTACTCAGCCATGCTGAGGTACTAGGACTAACATATTGCTTTAAAAGCACTATGAAGGTGAAAAATTATTCATAATTGTTTCTTAGAACACGTACTTTGTGTCATGGTGAAACAAGTACTGAATGTCTAGTCTGGCTTTTTATGATATTAAAATGCACCTAGTAACATGAAAAGTCTCTGCTTTGCATGACTCCTGCCTTATCACTCATAGCATTTGTTTTAGAGAACTAACATGCAAATATTTGAAAATAAAGAAAAAAGGTAATTAATACTAGACGTTTAAAATTTAATTTGTTGTAAATTCTCTCCATGACCACACATGTGAAATACAAAATGCCACCTCCTTCTAGCAGCAGTCAAAGGCACGCAGAACATCCCTGACAGCACCTAGCATTTTACAGAATAAGGCACCAGACAGCAAAAAAAAAAAGCATTTTGAATGTCAGTGAAACACAGTCATCTCTCAACTAGAACGTTTGCTGTTTCACAGAGCACACCAAGTCTGTTTAACAGTGTGCAGCAGAAAAGACAGATACACAATGCATATCCTCCAAAAGTATTTTAAGTCAGCAGGATACAATGGTGAAGATCAGAATGTTAGCAGAGTATCACCTCACCATATTCCCCTGACATGGAAAGTTAGAACTTATCTTCAGTTATCATACACAGTCAGATTTCAGTGCTGTGCTCCTTGCTGAAGAAAATCTAAGTTTCCAGAATGTTTCATGTCTCAGGTACACCCTGCTGTTGTTTCCCAGGCCCTCTATCCACCAGGCCCACAGATGATAAAAGTGTCTGTTGTTCTGCAGAACCCCTATAAAAATACCAGAGATAATTCCAAAGCAAGTCCCCTTGCCAAAAGCCTTTGAAACTTCTCTAATCACTGGGTATTACACAATACACATTCACTGCCTTCACTGACAATCAGTCTGGATTGTCTTAAAGACTCAAAATATATGTAGAAAAGGAGGCAAATGTAGTAACAGTGCACTGTTATGTTGCTGCCTATATCCTAAATATCCGTGGTTGGAGCAAAAATATCTTGCTTCATTGTTGGGATTAGGGTGGTCAGTAAACTTTCCTTCCAACCAAAGGAAACAAATTCCCTTGAAAAAACATACCAAGTACATTAGCCGTACACTGGAGAATTCCTGAGACATCCTCAGTTTCTTCATTGCCAGAGCAGTCTGTATAGGAGCATCTGTTTGATATATTGTGAAAATTCTTCTCTGCATCTCTGTAACTACAGTAAAAAAAAAAAAAGTTAAAACAACTCCTTATACAAATGCAAAGTCAACAAATGTCTTTCAGAAGTGGTGGCAAAGGATCGAGACCTTTCAATGATGGGCAGTTTCAAGATTCAGCTGGACAGAGTGCTGAGCCATCTTGTCTAGACCATGCTTCTCTCAAGAAAGGTTGGACTAGATGAGCTTTGAGGTCCCTTTCCAACCTGATATTCTATGACTGAAGAAGAGTTCCTATTGTCTTTTTATAAGAAACATTACAGTTAATTAAGCAGTCGTCATCTGATGAGATTGTACAGAAGCAGGACTGAACAGCAGTTTACCATTTACATCCAGATTATGTATTGTCATTCCAAAGCATCTTTAAGAATTTGAGAGAAAAAAATTTAGGATTAAATTAAAAAGCTTATCATGCAGAGCTGTGAATTGGGAGGCACAGAGCAAAGCATTACCATGCACCTTTTGCTACCTCACATTAACACTTACCCAATAACCTGATGCTCAAAATGCTGCAGTGTCTTTTGAAGAGTTTGCCGAATGGTCTGAGGCTAGGGAAGAATAATTTAAAAAATTGTGAGATTAGGGAACTGTAGCACAGTTCAATTAACAGATCTTTTAATGCACTATTTTTCTCCAGTTTTACTCCTCTTCATCTTCTACCTGCCATATGCACATTGCAACAACAGATATGAAATATTATTATTCATTCCTTGTATCTTACTTCACCATTTAAATAGGAAGAGTTTTACAATGTGGCATAATTAATACTGCTTATAAGGCTAGTTGCACAAAACAAAGGAGCCACTTCACTCTCAAAAACAGCTCTCAAAATCTATCACTCACCGACTATCTCACTAATTTAAAATAATTAATCTGAAATAGTCTGCAAGAAAATGCTATTATTTTGTGATGAAAGTATCACCAGGAAAAGGCATTAAGTTTTTAAACTCTACATGCTGCCTAGAGCATTTTCTAATAAAGAATATTATAAAGATGAAATTTGTTTTGGTTTATTTTCCTGACAAGCTGTGACTCTTCAGTCATCTTTCAAATTATCAGGAAAGTCAAGCTCATCAAAAGAAAATCATGACATGCTTCAAGCATTTCTGTGCTATTTCACTTTAACAGGTGTTCACCAAACTACGTATGTGCATAATTGTCTTTATTTGCATTCTTACTACTACTACAGTGTTCCCCGAAATGCTTATGTATATAAATGTTTATTTTCTGTACTACTGTGCCATTGAGGCTATTATTATTTTGAATGAATTCATGAGAGATCTTTGGGCAAATAAAGCACATGTGATATCCATGTAATTTTCTCTTTTGAATTTTCCAAGTCACTTATGGCAAAACATTATTCCTCCAAAATTACTAGTTTGTATCAAATCTGAGGTTCTTCACCTGTGTATTTTTATCTGGTGTCAAAAGTCAGACAGAGATACACAAATGGGGTTTTTAAGCTTTTTTTCTGTATCAAAAGCACACACGGACATTTTGATCAGACTCACAACAACACATACAGAAATTTTAGAGATATTAGGTCTTTTCCTGCCTTTTGGAAATGACATCTAATTGTTTTAGAAACTAATAGTCAAAATGCCCCTTATTTAGAGGAATTTCATTCTAAAACCACAATCACTTTTGAAAGTTCAAATTTTGCTTACCGACCTACAGATTCAACAGTTCAAGAGCTGAGCTTTCTACCTACCCTTGCTCATGAGCTCGCAGAAGGAGGCATCTGGCCTAATGACAGCAGGACAAAAAGAGTGTATACCAGGCTACACTAGGTTTGTACAACTGCAAAAAATTTATTTTCTAATACCAAACTATAAGAAAGTTTGGTAAAACTAAAAACTATAATACTTTTAAATTAAAATAAATGCATGCACTTAACAAGAGCATAAGAGGGCTTGTAGGAAAGATGGGAACAAATTTTAGCAAGGCCTGTTGCAGTAGGACAAGGGAAATGGTTTAAAACTAGAAGAGGATAGAATTAGACTAGATGCAAGAAAGAAGATTTTTATTACAAGGGTGGTGAAACACTGGAACAGATTTTCCAGAAAGTGGTAGGTGACCCATTCCTGGAAACATTCAAGGTCAAGCTGGATGGGGGTCTGGGCAACCTGATTTAGCTGAAGATGCCCCTGCTCATTTCAGGGAGGCTGCACTAGATGACCTTTAAAGGTCCTTTCCAACCCAAACTATTCTGTGATTCTATGAACAAAAAATAAGCTCACAGATGCAGACCCTGAAAGAGGTTTTTCTTGCTAACTCTTTATCAGGTAATCGTTTTACTTCTCTGTGGGAGCTAAGTTACCTGTGCCAAAAGGACTTAAAAGTTGCATGTTCTCTTGTAAAACACAATGGAAGCACCATATGAGTGAAACCATCACACATCAAAAAAACATCCCCTTCTTTGTGGTACAGAAGATGTTGAAGTCCTCAGGCCGAATGGACTACAAATATATTTCATGGCATGTTCTCATAGAGATTCAGAAGCTTTCCTGTGCTCAGCAGGCAGAAAAAGCCACTCTTCACATATAGAAAAGATGCATTTTCTCACAGCAGCAACAAAGCAAAACAGAATAGCTTTAAGCAGAGAAGTGAGAGCTGCCATTTCCCATCTCCATACAGCATTTCCCTCAGCCCCTACACAGAGAACATTAGTACTCCACCAGCAACTCATCTGACATGAATAGGGAATAATAGAAATGTTTGATTGCTAAATTAAATCTCCATTCTGGTTGTCCCAAAGTGCTTTTACAGCAAGCATATGGAAGGCAGCAATGCTTGGTACCACAGAAGAGAGGAAGAAAACCAGCTTTTTGTCTTCTCAAGAAGTTTTGCAGCTTAGAACACCTGACCAATAGTCCATGAATTGTCTTTGTCTTTCTCATGCCTGGCACACATACTGCACTCCTTAACCAAAGAAAAATCATTTTGATTACCTCAAGATTTGGCAATACAAGCAATCTCCTAGTCCTGAATTTATTTCATTGGTAAACGTCCCCTCTCCTGCAGTGCTGAATGGAAAAAAAAATCCCATGTTATCTTTTTCTTCTGAAAGCTATATCAGTTGCCTAGCTCTTGTCAGACAATTCTAAACAACCCCATGAACTCACACCCTTTTTCACTGGCAACTCCTATCAAATCTTAGAAATTAAGTACAGACAAAAATAGGATTTACTATTAAAACAGGGGTCATAAACAGAGCTCAATATAATGTAGTCAGAGCCAGAATGAAAACTGATCCAAGGAGTCACAAAGTCTTTTTTCATCTCTGACAAGAATTATTATGGCCTGTTGCTGTGTATCGTTAAAAAGCCGCTATGCTCACCTTCTCAGTTTGCTGTATTTCATCACTGGTGAATGTCATTTTGCTACAGATGTAATCCTGTAACCAGGGCCATGTCTAAACAAAACAGTGAGGAGAGATATGACACCTGTTTATGGCTGCCTGCAAGGGCAGTCTGGTGTATTACTTCTCCCACTACTGATAATGCATTGCCCATGAGACAGAGAACAATCAGGAAAACATTTCCACCTCTTTTCTGTATCCAGTAACAAGACTGGAGGCAAAACAGCTAAACCTCCTAGGAGGCAAAATAGCATGGCACACATGACCTCTCCCAGAAGCATAGTTCTACCACTCAAGGAGGTAAAAGACAGCCTTTGACCACACACCTCCTCCCCTGCAATGCCATTTAGGTGCTCAGTGCCATTTATTTACTGGTGAGGTTGTAAAACTTCATGGCTACTTACAATTAAAAGATTTAATGTAAATGTAAACCAGTGAGTATTACTTAAACAATTAAATGTCAACAATTGCTTTTGATCATTGACTAATATTTGTATGCATCACAAGAGGAACAGTCGCATCAGTTCATGTGCCTAAGGACAAATCAAAGACAAATTATTGCTATTCCTAACTGTAAATTAATCCAAGGATTGCCATACCAGATCACATCCAAGCTCTAGATGGCATGATGATATATATAAGGTATAAAGGAACGCTGGAGATACTCAGACTGATCTCTTGCATGGCACAGAATAGAGGACTTCCCTAAAATAACTTTGAATTTAGACATCAGGCCATGGCTAACCCTAATGTGTCAGAATAATTTGTAAAATATAACTGAATCAATGAGTCCGTTTGAAGGAACCTCTGGAGGTCTTCTAGACCAACATCCTGCTCAAAGTAATTTGAGTTAAAACTGGTCGCTCAGATCATTCCTCAGACAAGCTTTGAGTGTCTCCAATGATGACAATCCCACCTCTCTTGGAAACCTGTGCCAGTGTCTGAACACCCTCGTAACATCTCATTTTTTTCCATAATTCTTATTTTAAACTCCCACCTTTCAGCTCTGTTGCCTCTCATCCTTCTCCCACTGTGTACCCCGGTAGAAAGCCTGGCTCCATCTTCCCTACACATCCTGCTCAGTTTAGCTGTAGACTGCAACAAGATACCCCAAAGCTGTTCTCTCTCCAGAAAAGCTGAACAGATGCAGCTTCCCCAACCTCTCCTTAGATGTCCCATGCTCTATCCCCTGTAAGTCTTCTGCTGGTCCCTGTATCAATCTCTGAAGGGTGTGCAGAGGTAACTGGTTGCTAATTCAACTTTGTGACTCTGATAGCAACATCTGAGCCCTAAGGTCCAGTCCATAGCCCACTCACCCCAGCACCCACTCAAGCAGTCTATATCTCATCGGTTTGGTTCTAATGACACTATGGGAGAACATGTCAAAGACTTTCCTAAAGTCAAGGCAGACAACATCCCCTCATCCACTTGAGCCAGTCATCTCATGACAGAAGTCAATCAGGCTGATGAGGTACAATTCATCCTTGGTAAAGGTCATAAATGTGTGTAAGGAGTGTTGAAGGAAATAAAGGGGCAAGATTTTGCCTGGCTGTTCTCCATCACCACCTTATTATCCCTTTTTGTGCTAAGAGAAGGATTCCAAAAGGACTTGCTCCATAACCTCCCTAAGAATTGTGGCTGATTGGTCTGTAGTTACCCAGACTTTTCTTGTCCTTGGTGCTGGGTGTGACACTGGCCTCTTTCTAGTCATCAGCTACCTCCCCTGATTGCCATGACTTGAAGTCCTTCCTATCTCCATCCCTGCATGTCTCAACTGTCTCCCATGCCTGCTTCCAACTTCTGTTGACATCTTTTTCCTCATTTCAACAAATTAACTATTCTGGTGCTTTGAGGAGGGTGTCAAGGAGTCCATAAAGCTCAACCAGCTTCTTGTGCCCGTTTACCCTACAGATTAGTTTCTTATTGGAGGCTGACAAAAGGAGCTATGAAGAAGCCAAAATCTGATCTCCTGAAGTATGAGGTAGTGATTCATTCCACTTATTTGTCTTTCCCACTTCTCTGAGTGTTTGGAACTCCAGCATCTCAGAATCACTGTAGCCAGGGATGCTTCAACCTTCAGATCTTCAACCAGTTCCTCCTCTTTGTGAGCAGTAGCTCCAGCAGAGTATTCCCACCCTGTCAGCTTACTGATCACCTGTGTTAAGACACTGTCTTCAGCACATTTCAAAAATCTCCTGCATTGCTTGTGCTCAGACCTGTTGCCCTTCTAATGAATTTTGAGTTGGCTGAAGTCCCTCATAAATAACAAGGCTCGCTATTTTGAGGCTTCATCTAGCTTTCACTTCCTGACCAGACAGCGTGCAGCAGAGGTGCCACCACACTCCCTCTGCTCAGCTGCACTCTGCTCCTGACTCTCATGCTCTGGGCCTCCTTGCTCTGTCCAAAGGGAATTGTCCACACATAGCTGCCATCTCTTTGCATAGAGTACTGCTCCTGCTTCTCACCTTCTCAGCCTGGCCTTCCTGAAGAGCCTGCGTCCATCTCCTGCAGTACTCTTGTCCTGAGAGCCATTCCACACAAGCATGTGTGCAATCCCACTGGAGGTCCAAGCTAAGTAGCAACATGGGGATGTCTAATGCCACCTGTTTGCTCCCCATGCTGCCTGCATTTGGGCACAGGCACTTGAGATGGCCTCCCAGTCATGCTGCTTTCATGAGGTGAGCCCAAGAGCTTCTTCCATCTTTCCGCTCACCTTTTTCTTCAGAGAATGAAGCCCCTTCCCTAATAAGCATCATTTAAAGCCCCCTTCACAAGGCTGTGCAGCCAATTAGAGAAGACCTCAGCTCACTTGATCAGATTCTTGCTCAGCAGTCCTTGCTCCTCAGGGCATATCCCATGTCCATGGGGATCACAGCCCTGCCAGCAACACCACCAACACAGGACTGCCTATGCCTGCTCCAACCAGAGCCTTCCCCCTTCACCAGCAGTATTGAGGAGACCCCAGGGCACCCACACCCTTCACCCCTGCACTCAAAGATGTGTAGTCACTCCTGACACACTCAGGGTCTTCTCTGGTTGCACCACTGGTGCCCACATGGATGAGCAGTAGTGGTCATAGTCCAGGAGACAAACAAGCTTTGGCAGCCTCTTTGCAACACTTAATGTGCGAGCTGTTGGGAAGCAACAAACCTTCTGCAACAGCACGGCAGCCTGGCACATGAGGGCTTCTGTCTCCACAGGAGAGAGCTTCTGATACCTACCACCCTCCTCTTCTGGAAGCTTTTAAGTGTTGAGGGTCTGCTGGCTCTGCTGCCCCATCCCAAGGGAGATCATCTCTCCCACCTCTTCACAGGGCATTTTACCTTCTCTGTACCTGCTGAATCACAGGTGGAACAGGGGCCTTAGTTATGCTGTCACAAGTAACAAACATCCAGCCTTCTCCATCTTCAAAGTTTCTACCCTTGACTCTCAAAGCTTATCTCCATTTTTTTCTTCTTCCTTTCAACATGGAGCTCAGGTTCTTGGCACTGCAGGGCCTCTGGAAAGATCTGTTCATCCTCCCTAATGTGTACAGCCTGCTCACTATCTAGTACAGCTCTTTCCCCGGCACCTCACTGCTCTCTGAGCAGAGCACCCAGCTTCTGGCACCACCAGGCAGCAATCCCAGCAGTGGCAGCCCTGCCACAACAGCTACTGTCACTCCACCAGCCACCACGGTCCACAAGATGCACTCCTGTAGAAATGTGCCCTTCCTGCTAGATCTCATCCTGCTCTCCAGTAGTGCAAAACTGGTTCAAGCCCTGAAGGTAGAGGAGTTCCTCAAAATTATTTTTATGACTAAATGGAGAAAATCTTTATGAATATATTTGTCTAAATGAACTTGAAATTTTCCTGGTTTTTAAACTCAGACAACTTATTTTGAAAAAACTTTCTAGTTTAAACTGCAGGGTTTTTTTCTTTTTCTGAGTTCAGTTTTCTCTTCTTGCAGCTTCATTGCCTTGGTTTTCAAGGCAAAGGGGAAAGAACTTCCACTTTAACTGCGTCCCTTCTTACAAATGTCTTTCTTAAGGCAATCAAAGATAAACTTTCCAATCTTCTCAGAGGACAGAGATTTTAGCCTATTCCCTAGCCATTTTCTGTTGCCTCTGAAATGTCTTTTATTTGATTGCAACACCTGTGGAAATAAACGGTAGGGCTCATCTGCCCAACTACAGGCACCCACAGTGATTCATTTCATCCTCTGGTTGGCATCTAATACATGCCTGAGGACTCAGTCTTTATAAATACCCATTTCTTTCTTTTGTCTAGAAGAGACATTGAGTGATTGCTTTAGACTTTGACATCTTAGAGCGTTTAAGTAAGGACAGACAAACCCCACACTGAGGTGACAGAACTGCACACAGTATACCAGATGACTCAGTCTAAATTTACATAAATGCAGTTTCAAATTCTCCATCCCATTCCTTTTGCATCCTAAGATACCTAGACGGAATTAGGGAAGAAAGAGGCTGTATAGAACACTGCCAAAAGAGCAGCCAGGTAAACAGGCAGTTCCTCCTTAACCCTAACAAAGTTTCAAAGATTTTTCCTTGGAAAAGCTAAGTGGCTCCTAGCTGAGCTTCCAAAGGGTTCTAGCAGTCATGCTGTTAAAAACTTGAGTGCTTAAAATTTTAAATGTAGAAGCTGAAGCACAGAAGAGCATAACAGGCTCAGCTAGAAACCACTTTGCTTCTATCAGAATTTCTTCAAGTATGTCCGTCAGGTCGGGGGACTCCTCCACACTGTTGTGCCCTGGGGAGTTGCAAAGCCCTTCCTAGAGGAATCCACACCCCTGCATGCAGGAGAGGCTGTGGACCCCAGCCAAATCAGCACTGTGACACTGAAAGTTTTAAATGCTTCAAATTTCAAGTGTTCAATCACAAACTCAGCAGATATGTAAGGTTTTAATTGCCAGCTTCACTGCTGGTGATCAGTCATTAATGAAAAACATTTCTTTTTTCATATTTCAAAACCAATTTTAGTCAAGTCTTTGTGCTTAGGTGATTGCAGATCTCTAAGCACACACAAGCAGGTGTGCATCTGGCCCATCCGAAAGAAGATAAATGGCAAAACAGTCATTTTCAGTCTGGGTATTTTTAATATTTACCCCATGATCATGTAAGCAGAGAAAAACTGTTCTCTCCCTGTCCTTCTGGTCACCAAATTATTGAATTAAAGAAGTTGTAAACAAAGAATCAAGGCTCCAGCTGAAGACAAACATTTATCAACATTCCCCAGTGCCAGGAGTGGAGAGATAAGCATTGAAATTACTGCGGCTAGGGAAAAGCAGAACTGAAAAAGAAGGCTCCTTTGGCATCTAGCAATGTTCTGATGATGCAGAAAGGAGGAAGGCTCTCTAGCAGGTCCTGCATAACCAGCATCCCTCCCTGTCCCATTCCCAGTAGCTGAAGAATGGAATGAAAGGGAACAGACAGAAATCAGAAATGCAGAAGCAGGATCACAACATAAGAAATCATCTGAAATTTTAAAAAATAAATAATCTTTAGGGGTTTAATAGTGCTTTTGATAATACAATCAGGAAAAAAACATAGTTTTGCTCTCTAGCTTCTGAACATTTTAAGGTGCACTCATTTATTAACTGCTTCTGTATGAGCTAAAAATATATTTTCTTCATGCAGACCAACTTCCCAATTCCAGATGTTTGTACTTTAGATGAAAGCACCCCCTGCTTGCAGATCTCCACAACTAGCAGCAGATTTGGTTTCAAGACAGGAAGACGCATAATCCCCAGGAGTGGACTGTTTGGGGATCCAGGACAGGATGACTGACAGCTGGAGGCAAAACAAGCTGCCTGCAACAGCTCACGATGATCCAGACGGGACCGGGCGAGGGTGCAGTGCCTGAGCTCAGTGCCACTGGCAGATAAACCTGAGACCATTCTGCTCCTCAGTTCATACACACTGGGGAATACTTGTGTACAGTACACAGAGAAATACTTGTGTACATCAGAGAATTCCCTTAATTTCATAAATAACATTGAGATTAAGAATTTTACCCAATACTATTTCATGGCAACAATGCAAACACTGGCAAGAAATAAAGCAGAGCTAAATAATAATCAGAAATTTTAAGTTCTGCATCCCCAGCTGCCTTTCAGCTAGAAGAATCACAGACGTTACGGATGGAAATTGCCTATTAGATCATCTAGCCTAACTCCTTGACAGGGAAGGATAAATATCTCAGGGTGCTATCCCTTACAACACCAGCTGGGATCACTTTGTTAATCTCTGAATTTCAGCCTGGTTTGGAATGGACAGAAGATCTGTTCTGTGCTGCAGAGAGAATGTGTTCAGTAGGCAAGAATATAATAGAGGATCTACTGCTAATGCTACCTGTTCATCTTTCAGTGCAACTGATATCTACTACATAAAATCATCAGTGCTACTCCAGCAGACTGATAGGAAATGAAAAGCTTTACATGTCAGTCATTTTCAGGGAATTTTTTCTGCTGAGATAGAAGAAGAACCAATCTCCCCAGTGTAACTGGACCTAATTTCATATGCAGCTCTGCATAGGTATTTATCCCTTCAAAACCTACGGAGAAACCACAGATGTTTTTCATCTTAATTTTGAAACTTAGTTTGACAGTTGGCAAACAGACACATGTAGATAGAATCTGGAAACAAGAAAAATAATTTCTTTTACTCAAAGCCCCTCCTAGCAGCCTTTAACATTAGCACAAGAGATAGAAGGAAAGAGAAGGCTTTCCTCTGTATTAACATTATGCATTTTATCAGAGTACAACCAACTGCTGTGAGGTGGTAACTGGCTCTGCTCTAACAGTTTCAAATGAAGGACACTGATGCTCATTTTGATGTAGCCGTGAGGGCTCACTGCTTCCATAGGGGCATATATTAATGATCGTGACATTCTCATCTCCCTTATGTCTTTCTCTATTTGCACCTGCACACTTTGGCCAGGGGAGAGGCAGAGGAATGCAAGGCAATTTAGATCAATTTTGTGGCATTACCACTGGTGCTGCCACGCTCTGCTCTGTCAGCCAGCGGGTCAGATCTGCCTGTGGGCAAGCCTATTCCCCAGCAGGGACACGCTCGCTGCTTCCAGGCAGCAAACATGTCTGCAACGTAGGAATGTTTCCAAAACATGTTTTCTCCAAGCATGGCAGGGAAGTTAAGATTCTCCCTGGAACCCCACAAACATTAAGAAAGCCAGTACTACTGTGGTTGGTCTAAGGGTTAGATGTCAAATACTCAAACTCACACTCAATAAAATTTCATCATACAATGCTGCAGGCCCTCAGGTGCAGATAATTTTTTTAATATTTTACTTGCTGAGGCTGAATTTTCTTTGCATCAGATGTTAAACTACTGAACAAGACAAACAACCAAAACCCACTGTGATGCTCATATTGATGACATTTTCCAGAATGCTCCTGTTTAAGACATCACAGCTCTATTCCAGGCTATGAAATAACAGATTGATTGACTACAGACTGCTTGTGTGACCTTCTGTATAAATGACTTTTGTCTCTGTTAAGTTGAAAGATACTCGGCAAAAGTCTGATTTTATTATACTTTAAAAAAAAACATTCTGTTTGCCAGCTGAAATTAGGAATTAGAAGATTCTCATAGAATGTGCCTTTCTTCACCATTTTCATGCTTCACACCCACGTTCTTGAGATGTTACTCATGTAAAGCTCATCCAGCTTGGGCTACTAAGTGAATAAGCTCATCACAGCACTGATATGGGTATCACTTGGCATTACCTTATTTCATTCAGAAGGACAGGCAGAAGTCATTTCTGCAAGAGCAGAGCTTAGCTATACTCGATGTGTTAATATAAGTTATTAGGAGCTCAGAATACTTGTGCAAATTTTTTCCAAAATCTTACACAAAAATCAGTTGGCTACCTCTCCTGCTAGTGTCAGCAGCTTGTTAAAGGAGTAGAAGCAAAAAGCTAGTAAAAGGAGTAGTATTCATGGAGACTAAGTGGCAGAGGTTTATGATGGAGCCACGTTTGATATAAGCTCCTACACTGCTACTTCAGTGCCAAAACCCCACCTCCACTCACTGGAGGATTCACTTGCAATTAAGCATTTTGAAGTTACAGTAGTTCTGTGACATAAGTAATAGCCTACACACTAACATAAATGACTGCCTTTATGTTCGCTTTTCTCCCACTGTCAGGGAAAGGGCTGTATTCAAAAAGATAATTCTTAAATTCAAACTATTTGGTGGCAGCCAGTTTCCTGAGTTAAACAGGAAAAAAGTGTTCTTACTTCAGTGTGTTTGCAACTGGGCCTTTAAAGAATAGCAGAAATAATTCTAAATGAAAAGTACAACAGAAGTGATTTTCATTTAATTTTATAAGCAATACATTGCATAGGCCATTCAGAGAATAAACTCAAATGGAAGTGTTAGTCAGTTTAATGCTGTAACTTGTGTTCCAGAAAGATCGTGCAGTGCTTAGGGGTACAGAGTCTCCTCTAAATGCATGCCCAGTCACTCTCAGCTCCTTTAGGGATAGTCTGTGCCTCTTAGATGGGAGCAGAGTATTTGACTTTTCAAATCAGTAACAAATTATGTTTTTCTGATTTTGATTCTATTTTCAGCCTGGTATTGGACACAAGTCAAGACAGAACTGGAGCAAATGTGAAAATTGCTGCAAGGAACTAGAATTCAGTAAGATACTAAATTGCACTTTTAAAGGATCAAGCTATGTCAACTGGTGCTAGGACACCATTCCTGTATAGCAGAGCTCTTAAGGGCAGAAAATATTATTTTGATAACATATAGCATATAGCATCATGTTCTCTACTTATAATTCATCAAAATTTATGTCTTTGTGGGTGTAAAATTCATCCTTTAAAATGGAACACAATATAGAAATTTCACACAAAGCTAGAATCAAAAGGAGAATGTGTCATTAAATTTGCTTGTGATGTGCATATAATTACCGAGTTATTTCTAAAAAACAAGGTCATAAATCAAGGTCCCTATTAAGTTCCCAACATTTTATTATTTATCTCCAATAAACTGAACCGAGCCCAGTGACAAGGGCAACTGTTTGTTTTGAGAGCAGCTGGATCTGGCTCCAGATTTCTCTGATCAGAGTGCATAACCAAAGATCATTTGACAGCGGTTCAGACGAAGGAGGACAGAGGCACATCTGTGTTCTGTCAGGAACATGATTTAGGAACATGCTAGAATGCATAGAAGCTGCCTTCACAATTACTCGGCTTTGTGGGAACATCACAGGGATCAAAGGCTGTGAGAGGGCAGAGACAGTCATGGGGCAATACGCAGGGAGCACTGATGCCAGGATCTCATGAGCCGAAGGACTCACAAGAGCTGTGTGCAAAGCCTGGGGTTTACTGCACTGGGCAGCTAAGTCTGGTCCCACCAACCATCTCCTTCACCCTCAGGGGCTGAGCATGGCCCCCCAACCCTACAGGCTGCAGCACCAGGCTGTGCCTCCACCCTCCTGATGTCCGTGCACTTGGCTACGCAGCAAAGTGGTACTGGGGAGGCAGCAGGGCAGCAGCTTGATGAGATGTTCAGTACATGCACAGTCATTTTGCTGAGTGAAGCTGGGACAAAAGAGCTGCCTCTCCTTGCACTGTTGCTGCTCTGCCTCCTTGCCCAGTGCACCCTGCTTCCCTAACCTTCCCCAGCACGGACTACTCAGGAATGCCAACGGTGGGATATGGATGGAGGTCTCATCACCACATACTTTTCCCCAAAATACACAGCTGTTTTGGTGGGAGGTGAGCCCTATCATCCTCCTAGTTCTGGCTCACAAAAAAGAGAGGGTTTGCAGTGAGCACGTTCCAGATGAACAGCAGCAATCTTTCACCCATCCAGGCATGTCGGGAAACATTTACAAACCCACAAGGAACATAAAATGAACCCAAACTGATTGAGGATCAGGTCCCTACCTCCTCTAGTATAACTACTGCAGGAAAAAATCTCCAATAATCAATATAAGAGAAAAGTTGGAAAATCATGCGTGCTGGAAAGTGCTAGAATCTCGTCTGGGAACAAGAATAGGGTGGATTCAATGCTGCAACACAGCAAGGTTCACTTTTTACTATTTTCCCCCAGTCCCACAAAAAGTAATGTTTGTGCAAAGTCACACTCAGCTAAAATTGAGACCAAGATTACAAGTGATAAAAAATTCAGTAACTTTTTTTTTGCTATCTTTTAGTGTAATATATCACAAATACTTCATTACTGCATTTCATTCTACAGAATCTCTTACAACTGACAGTACAGCTGTACTCATGAACGCATTGCACAGAAGATACATTTCAAATACATTTTTGCATTACCACTCAGAAGACACAGCCTATTTGTACAGCCTTCTTGCTGCTCTGCCCTATGGACACCCCTCTTGGGTGTCCACCCTTCTTTTGCCCTTTGGATGCTCCTTCCTGCTCTGTTCAAGGCTCTCCACATGCCCAGAGCAGCTCTCAGTAGTTCCTGCTACCACTGAGAACTCTCTGCATGGTACAGTACTATTAAATACACACACAGAAATTTTCTTCCATGAAAATGCAAAATAGTATTTTACTGAGTACTTCAATCCTAGCCATTGGTGAAGGAAAGCACAAAAAACTACAGCTAAATATAAAAACATCAGGAACTTATAGCATCCTTCAACTTTGGGATGAGGACAAATAACTGCTACATTCATGGTTGAAGAGAAAACATTAAACCTTACAGGCTAGATATATATAGTATATACATTTGTATGTACATAAATATGTTTATACACTTAACAAGATCCCTATCTATAGTATTATGGAATGAAGATCTATCTACATCTATCAAAAACTACTAGAGCTTTTTGTTTAGAAAGAACAGCTGTCAGTGCTCCTTTCAAACTTGCCTTCTAATTTAACCAACAACATAAATGAGTCCTATTCAATCAATTTTATAGGCAAAGTGGGGTTTTTTACTTCTAATTAAAGTTATTCCTGATCTGTATCAGTAGATGTGAAAAAATAATCAGATCCAAAGTGTTAGACATATGGCAACTTGACTTGTTGCATGAAGGCATATACTCAGTGTCACAGAACTCAGTAAGAAAGCATCAAATAACAAAGCATCTGAACAGTGGTTTCTCTGAGTGAAAAATGAAAAGGCAGGTGACCCGGTTCTTTTCTTAAACCAGGACTAGGACAAGAAGCCTTCTTTGACTTAATGGCATTAATTTATGCCAAAATGTATAAGATGGGAGTGAAGCTGTAGTTACGATGCCAAGATAAAAGGGGAAAATTTAAGTAACGTGTATAACATTAAAATTTTAAAATAACCTATTTTTTTGGCAATGAGGGCTGCTACAATTACCTCCCAGGGAAACCACAAAAGCTGTTGTTTGGGACATCAAAACCAAGTTAGATTAAATTTTTGCATTCTTAAACAAAATTTCTCTGAGAGTAGGGAGGAAAGAGGACTTGGATCTATGAGTTTTACTCATGTCTTAATTCAAGGAATGTGTTTATTTCAAAAATGAATTCAACAACTTATCTGTAAAACTGTAATTGTCATCTACAGCAACATAATACAGGAGGTAGTCAAAGCTTGGAAAACACAAATACTAAGGTTTTCTCAAAATACTGCACTGAACTACTTCTGAATACTTCAAATATTTTCGGTAACACATGCTCTAATTATACAATTGCATTACTATCAAATTAAATAGCTTCTTTTTTTTTAATATACTAAAACAAGACAGGTCACCTGAAATATCATCTATTAATATCAGCATTACAAAACCACATTCCCAGTGGAGAGGTAAAAGATCAATGGGAAAGAAAAGTCTAAACTGCAACTGGATGACTATTAGCTATTTAATGCACTAACTTCTCCCATTAAACAGCTTGTCCACTCCTGTCCAGCACTTAAACTCCAAAAAGAAAAGAGTATATTAAAACCAATGCAAACTGAGAGCTGATAGTGATGAGACTCATAAGGAATTTCCAGAGCTAACAACATGAAAAAAGATGATCTGATGCCACAACAGCAGATACAGCTGTCCTGCAGATTAAGACTACTTGTTGCAAGTAATGTTTTATGCCTTGATACCTTGACCAAACAAGATACAGTTGCAGCTGAAACTTGAGGAGGAAATTTTAGTGATGATCACAGATGCATGTACAGGAGCACAGCACAATCATAACAGAAAGGCTGGAGAAAAACCTTCTATTTTACTCTAATCTACGAGAACTCTTGAGATACTGATTTCAGTCTTACCAAATTATACCAGCATATCTCATGGGCTCTACCCGAATTCACTCCTGATTTTAACAACATGCATACAATGGGTCACTGACTCTCAACTACAGGTATAGCTATCCAGACAATCATTAAGTCGTGGATTTCAAAGACCACTTTAAAGAAACTGATCTGTCAGGAATGTCTGCGCATCCAGGAGGCACAGGGAAATCTGTTGCTGAAATATTTCCGAACACACTAGCTGGAACTTTGTTTTATGCTATTCAGTACAGAGAAGCCCTACAAATGTACGAAGTTCACATCCCCTCGATGTTGAAGGAACAACGTGCACACCACGCATCATACAGATGTAACTTTTTATATATTAAAACAAAAACGTTGCTAGCACTAGTGATAAGCACTTTATGACTTCGTTCTCATTCAGAAAGGGACGCGGCAGAAATTATAAACCCAGCCAAAGCGGCAGCTGCGCCTAAGCGTGACTCCCGACCCGATTTCCAGCACCGGGCTGCCGGGAGCTGTACTCCCGCAGGTTTGCGGGGCTGGCAGCCGGCAGCCGGCGCGGGCAGGGAGAAGCAGCGGGCTCCAGCGGCCCCGCCTGGGATGGGGGCGCGGGCACCGCCGCCTCCTCCCCGCCAGGGACGCGACCCCACGGGGCAGCGACGGGGCTCGGCCGGGCGCGGGCGGGGGCCGAGGCCGGGCGCGGGGCACTCACCGCGGGGGCCGTCAGGCGGCGGATGCTCTCGCCCAGCGAGTCCAGGTTGACCCGCCGGCGGCGCGGAGCGCGGCGCGCCCCGGAGCTGGCCGCGGCGGCGGCGGCGAAGGGGGTGTCGGTGGGGCCGGGGGGGCTGCGGCTGCCGTTCCAGCAGAGGCGGGACAGGGGACACTCGCCCTCCTCCTCGGGGCTCGTCTCCGGGCAGTCGGAGCCCAGCGAGCTGAAGGACTCTGACGAGATCTTGCGGCGGGACATGGTGCCGCGGGCCGGGCGCGGGCGGCGGGCTCAGCGCGGGGCGGCGGGCAGCGGCGGCGGGCAGCGCCGGGCTGGGCGGGCGCGGGGGCGGCCGCCTCGCATGACCGCGGGTGCCCCTGGGCGGGCGAGAGGCAGCGGCGGAGCCGCCGCGCCGGGGCCGGGGCCGGCTCAGACCGCGGCGCTGCCGGGCTCCGCGGCTCTCCGCGCCGGGCCGGGAGCGCGGGTGCCGCGCCGCGCCGGGAGCCTTTAAAGAGGCGGCGGCGGCAACCGCGGCGGCTGCTGCCCTCCTCTGCCTCGGCCGCCCGCCCCGCTCTCCCCTCCCCCGGCTCCCTCGCTGCTCCGCGGGGATCACGTGTTGTTTGGAGCCCTTTCCCCCTCCTCCTCCTCCTCCTCCCGCCTCCCCCGCCCCGCTCGCCGCCTGTCGCGCCCGGCCCCGCTCGCCGCGGCCGCCGCCGGCCCCGCTGGCCCGGGCCGGGGGGATGCTCCCAGCGCCGGCGGGGCGGGCCGGGGGCAGGGCCGGCGCGCAGCCCCAGCTCCCGCCGCTGCCGGCTGCCGGGAGGGCGGCAAGGGCTCTCCGCTCTGCGCCCGGCGCTTGGAAGCGGGAATAAGGGGAAGCGGGGAGGCGGCCCGGTACCCCCGCACGGCTCCGCGGGGAGCGGCGGTGCCCTTGGGGGCACTGGGGACGATCCCGGTGCCCTCCCGGTGCTGCCGCCCCGGCCCCGCCGCCGCCGCCAGTCCCGCCGCGGTGCTGGACAGCTCCCTGGCAGCTCCGGCGCCCGGGGAAGCCGGTCCGCGCTCCCGGCCAGCCCTCCCCGCCAGCGAACTTTTTAAATGACATTAGGGAAGCTGAAGCTTAGGAAATAAATCGTTTTCAAAACTGGGAAGGCAGGATGCCGGCTATCAGCTTTCAGAAGCAAAAGTTGTGGTCTTTGTGCAAGCACTGCTCTCGTTAACACTGTAAGTCGTGTCCAAAACAGCAAAGGAACGAAATTCATTTCCCTGCTACAGCCCTGGCAAGGGGAGAAAGGACTGGATTAGAGGACCCAAAGAAGAGCTTCGATCCCGGATGACATGCAACGTGTCTCCTTCCCAACTTTCCCTACCCGTGCTGTCAGTTTAAAGACACCTTGAGAGATTCATGCCAATAGTGATAACCCCATGTAGTTCTTCTCAGCGAAAATGCTCCAAGGAAATGTGATCTCAGCTGAAGTGGTTCGTCCTACCATCAAGGAAGACAGCTTGTCATTACTTTCCCTTTGTTCAAACAAAACTTATTTTAAAAGGCAATGATTTTAAGATTAAGTTTCTACTCTATCTTTTCCCTGTATTATGACATGTTTTACAACCTTATCCTTTTAAATGTCTGAATGCAGCCTAAACAAGAACTCACTGAGGAAACTAGGGAAATTTCCACAGGTATGAAGGAGCTTTTGAGCATGGCCCCAGGCAGCGCAAGCCAGTGTCTGCTCTCAGAGGGGGCATAGGTCTATGGCTAAGCATGCTGCTTTTAATTGGGGCACGACAACCCTTGCAGGACATTGCTTTCAGTGTTCTCATCTGATTCTCTTGACTCACATAGTGTCTTTTTTTTTTCAGTAGAAATATATATGAAGTCTGATGGTTGAAGCCTGTGGCTTGAAAGGATGTGTAGTAAAGCCAGAGTGTTCCATACTACCTTCTGTTGCAGTATGAAATATTACACTTGGAATGCACAGAATTTCTTTTTGCAGTCCTGGTGATGCCCTCGGCAGCCCTAGGACGTGAATCAGACATGGCTTTACATGCAAGTAATTCACACATGAACCTCCAGATCTATTGCCCTCCTCTGTGTTTCCTCCTTAAGTGATTAACGATATTCATCAGTATCAGAGTGTAGGGAGGTGAAACAGTCACTCTGCCTTTTTTCTTCTTCCCTCTAAAGAAATCCTCATTTTCACAGATTCTTTGAGACCTGCTGAACAAGCACTTGCTGGGCCTCAGGCCAAGCTCCCTCCATTGAGAGGACTCAGGAATTAAGGGGTCTGGAAGGTGTCCTTTGGTGCTAAACATCATCCCTAGCACAGGGAACTCTGTGCTAAGATGTTAACGTTCTTCACATGCTCTAGTTTCCATTTAATTTACTTCCTTCTCATAGACCATTTCATACAGTCCTCACTGAAGCAAACTACCACTGGTTTCCTGGCTGATGCAGTGACAGTGACAACTGGGTAAGATCCACGTAGTTTAGCATGGAAAATGCAAATACATATTTATAAGTTCTAAACTGCTAAAATACCAAAGTGTCAACTGGTTCCATGTGCAGAACTTCAGCTGTAGGGTAAGCAACTTACTTGGAGGCAATTTGCATTTTATTCAGCACTAGAGAAAAGGGTTTCAACATGACAAAAATGACACATTTTAGGTCTTCAGTTTCCTCTTTTTCTTGAAGTTTAAAGTAGCACTTCCCAGTGCAACTTGTTGGTAGCATTTGACAGTGCTTCTTTAAAGCTTGCAGCTTTAAAAATTACTTTCCTCATGCTCCTCATGGCCATATTCCTTTTATTTCTATAATATAGTGATCCTGAAGTGGAAAGGAAAATTCTTTGCCTCAGTGACTTCCTGGGGTCAGGACTATTATAACCAAATGTACTTGTAAACCAAACCAACTCTTCAAGAATGTAAAAGACATTTTCCAATAATGAAGTTCACAACTTAGTAAAAAGGCCATTCAAATATTCTTTTCTTCAGCTGAAGCAGATCTTTGAGTGATCCCAGATGCAGTGTTGCTATGCATTTGCTAGTCTGATTAGATACAACCTGTAAAGCTTGTGAAGGTAAGCCTCATACCTGCCCGATCCAGCTACTAAAGACACCAGTAGTCTGCATACTGCAACTCTGTTTGGGATTCATGATGTGAAGAACCAGATAGAGGAATCGGCTGGAAAACTACCAAACACCATCATAAATTGTCTCAAGCTAAATAGAAATGGACAGCAGAGCATCCAAGATGATGCAGATCCTGGAGGTGAGTCTGGTGAGCAAACAAGTCATTCAGTCCCTAGTTAATTATTCCCATTTTATTTCTCCTGATCCAGACACAATCTTGGCAAAAGCTAAATACCACAGGGGCTGCTTCATCTGACAGTCAAATGCTTTTGAGAACCCATAGACATGGGCATGTACAGCAGATAAGAGAACAAAAGTTCTTCTTTTATACAAGTCTCCTTAGCCCAAAAGTGCAGTTGGCACATTATTGGATGGATAGCAGAATGTCTGTAAAACACATAAGGTTCAGTAAAGCAGTGTCATACTACAAGAGTGCAATGTGTCCCACGTGTACTGCAGACACTTCAGAAAAAAATTGAGTTCTTTTAATTCTTCTGCAATTTCTAATACATAATTACTCTTCTCATTAGACAGCTGGCTGAACATGATCCAGCTGTGCCCAGGTGGCCAAGAAAGCCAATGGCACCTGGCCTGGATCAGCAGTGGTGTGGCCAGCAGGAGCAGGGCAGTGACCGTCCCCCTGTACTCGGCACTGCTGAGGCCACACCTCCAATCCTGTGCTCAGTTCTGGGCCCCTCACTGCCAGAAAGACATTGAGGGGCTGGAGCGTGTCCAGAGAAGGGCAACGGAGCTGGGGAAGGGTCTGGAGCACAAGTGCTGTGAGGAGCAGCTGAGGGAGCTGGGGGTGTTTAGCCTGGAGAAAAGGAGGCTCAGGGGTGACCTTATCACTCTCTATGCCTGAAAGGAGCTGGAGCCAGGTGGGGGTTGGTCTCTTCTCCCAGGCAACAAGTGACAGGATGAGAGGACATAGCCTAAAGCTGTGCCAGTGGCGATCCAGGCTGGACATCATGAAGAATTTTTTTCACAGAAAGGGTGGTTAAGCATTGGATTGGGCTGCCCGGGGAGCTGATGGATTCACCATCACTGGAAGTGTTTAAAAAAAAAACTGGATGTGGCACTTAGTGCTGCGGTCTAGTTGATAAGGTGATGATCTGTCAAAGGTTGGACTTGATGATCTTAGAGGTCTTTTCCAACCTAAATGATACTGTGACTCTGTGACTCTAAGAAAAATATTTTGAAAATTGCAAATGTTTTGCCATTTTCTATATATTATCACATTTTTATCTTAGTGCTAATGAGCAGAATTCACAATACTGAGTTCAGTCCTGACAGAAAATGCATGGTCTTTAATTTCCATTATTTACAATCTGTTAGTTTATTGGTAATTATTCATTATTTTTATTTATTTGTTATTATCTATGCATTTCTCATCAGACATTATAAGCTAGAGTTTTGATAATATTTTTATTCACAAATGCTGTTTTTCTGCAGCTCACACAGCCTTGGAAGACTAAAATAACAAAAACAACTTCATCATAGTGCATTGCATTGTCCTATCTGCCTTTGGTGAGAAAGTGTTGGTTTCAAATCTGCTGAAAGTATTAGTATATTAATCCCACTTAGGCGTTAGTTGCACATATCACATATATCAGATATATAGTTTGTATCATTTCACCTATTACATTATATGGCTTTTTATAATAATCTTTTTATAGTACTGCTGAACCTATAAGTGCTTATTTTTCCTTTAATAGAAAAGATTGCTGTCACGGGATCAATGTCTCCCACAGAGAAAGTAAACATCTGTTTTGCAAAGCATTTCTAAAGCAGCAGGAGACCGTTATCCTGTGACAACATTGTGTTACAATTACTTTATTGCAGTCGGGCAAAATGAATGATGTGTAGCGAATTTATTCCTTTTTCACGTTCTGCCAAACCTTCCTGTTCTTTATCCAATGACTTCCATCTGGAGTAGTGCCTGGAAGGATGGCTGGGGCATTCTGCCATTCGTCATTAATGATCTGTTCAATTACAGCTGGCTCAAAGAACAAATCAATTCTATATTTCAACTACTCAGAAATATAGTTTATGTGCAAGGTGCAGCAAATGCACATTGATTTAGGTTGTACTAGTCATCAGGTTATGTTTGAGTCCATCGTGTTACAAGACATATTACTGAAGCAGTAATGAATCTATTTTACCCTGCAAGATGAGAGAGATATTGTGTAATGAAAGCAGAAGAATCTGTGTCTTAATACTCATAAAATGCCTTGAATCTGTCACCCTTCACACCCTTTTAGGGCTTTTGTTCTCATGGATGAGAAAAGCAAACAAAGCACTGGTGACCTACCACGAGACTCACACTACCTAGCAGATCAATAGCAGAATCAGGAATTCCTTGTTGCCTAATCTAACTTCAAGCCAACTTTATTCAGGGTGAATTGGCTTGAAACATGAATGGACAGCCTCAGATCCATTTGTAAATTCAGGGATTTCACTATACTAACTTGCCAAAATAGGATCAAAACTCGATGTCAGGGCTGTGGAAAGAGCTATGTTATATTGGCATCATCACTATTCCACACACCAAAAAAAAAAATAAGGTGAATTATACCACTGATGGAGTGAGAAAAATAAGAATGCCCAAATAACAGTGCTCTGACTCAGATGATTAGGTCAAATTGAGATTGCAAACCTCAGGGAGAAGTGATGGCATACAACTTTAACTGATTATCTAGAATGAACACTCAGCCGGCTAAACATTCAGACCTAAAAATTTATAAACTGCAGAAGAAAAACTGTAGCACAGCACTCAAAATCTCTTATTTCCATTCCACTTGCACAGAGAGGCAGATTTACTGAATTCAGCGCTGGGTGAGGTAAACTGAACCTCTTCTTGATCAGCATGTCTTCTGTGTTCTGTGTATTTTACCTGAGGACACCAGGTAGCAGAGGTGGCATAAGTTCTGCCTCAGAGTTACCTACAAACCTCATCCAAATTCATTTAAAACACTAAAACAGGAAGATGCTGATGGGCATCTTACACGGTCTAGAGTTACCTCACCCCAGCTGTCTTCACAGCTTGGTCAAGCCACTATTTATAGAACAGCTCCCTACAGAAAGCCAGTTTGTTTCCACTCTTGCAAACATATTTATCCCAGAGATACTTCCTGCTGTAAGCAGTTTTTTTTGTAAGGATATCAATGTCATCAGCAGATCTAATCCAAAGAAAATACAATGGTACATACATACAGAATTAAATCCAATTTGCTTTCAAGCATCCTTCGGTATCATAGCAGGGGTTCAAATAGATATGTTTTCCACACTTCTGAAGGAGCTCTGTCCACTCTTCATACAACAGGAGGATCCAAAATGCCAAGAGCTTTAAGAGCTTCTTATGTTCCAGACAGAGGCTGAATTAAACCAGGACTCTCAAATTTCCTGATCTATCTACTAGGACTGCCTTTTCTCCCAAGGAGAGGCAGAGTTGATGCCCAGGATGTACCATGCCCCTCATGTCTCTCCCAGTGCTCTGACTTGCTTGTAGAAATTCCCTTTGGTGGTCTCTCACACAGCACACTCCAGGCAGCCCTGTGGTTCTCAGCAGCACCAGCAAAGCGTGTAGCAACTCAGGAAGCAAAAGCAAGGAGTTAGCAGGCAAGTCCTGGAAAATCAGGGTGATCACAAAGCACTGGCCAGGTGCTAGGTGCTTGACTAGGTTTGAACCTGATCTGTTGGAGCAGTTTTCCAAGGCAAGCAGTGCTGCACAGCATCTGGGAGGTGACCAGCCTGCAGCAGAGCTTGTGTGAGGAGGGCTTTGTGCAGCAGCTCCCCAGGACCTGGCTGGGAGCAGGACAGTGGGGTTCTACCACAGGAGGCCAAGCCAGTGCACATGGCACAGAGTGTCCTACTGCAGCTTCTTTTGTCTTCTCGGAGCAAGCTGGTCCTTTCCACAAACATTACACACTTTTGCTGTATTTCATCGCTTCACAAACTGACACCTTCCACCAGATGTTTTCCAATTTAAAGTTCCAAAACGTAAATCATTGCCACCAATGTACCTTAGCAACTGGTCTAAGATTAATTCACACTGACATCTTGTCTGATTAGATTACCTTTTTCTATTTTATCTTAATGACAGGAAATCCCACAATATTTTACCCAGACTTGTTGAAAAGTGAAACTTTGTATCATATAAGGAGTGGGAGGAGTTCCTCTTGGAAGCTTCTTTGAATTCTTTAATTCTCTGTAAAGTCTTACTCCCATGAAGCCCAAAAAGGAATAAAGAGGTTTTACTTTTGTATAGTTTTAGTAACAGGAGAGGAAGAGAAAGAACATGCTTATACCTATAGATGTAGATGATAAGAAACCATTTAGATACTGCCTGAGCAAATAAAAATTATCTACTATATCTACCTACAGGATATTATTCACGAACACTGAGTCAGCCAAAAGGCTGTCCAAATGAAAGATCCTATTGAGCATCTAGATAAAATCTACTGTAATAAAACCTACTCTATT
This sequence comes from Monarcha castaneiventris obscurior, assembly GCA_026261815.1. Taxonomy (NCBI): domain Eukaryota; kingdom Metazoa; phylum Chordata; class Aves; order Passeriformes; family Monarchidae; genus Monarcha; species Monarcha castaneiventris. Next base: position 3,764,049 of record JAMPIT010000350.1, on the reverse strand, counting down.
TCACCAAGAGATAATCTTGTTGTGAAAGCAACTTCTTCAAGCAGTAAAATGCAATGTACATGGCTCCTTAGAATGACTGTCCCAGCCTCTTTCATCACATGTATCCTCAACATGAACTTCAGTTTCTCTGCCTAGTAGTGCATAGCAGTTTTATGTACTTAATAACGTTCAGAACCCTTTCCAGATGTTCAGCTACCTAACCTGCTGATGTTCGTGGATACTTGTGTAAAAACATTCCTAATATTCTGGAGAAATATTTGAAAGCAATGCAAAATATGGTGACTTAAGTTTTAGTGTCAGATCAGAATCCACTTTTCTGTTCCTTTCATTCTCCTCTTGTACCTTTCGTCCTTGAAAATTTAATTGATCTCTTAACCTCATTCTTCACTTTCACTTGGCTCCTTAGAACAAGACTACAGGCAAATATAAAGTTAAATTATTTTCCTGCCAAATTAGTTCCTGCCACTTTGTTTTGGTAAAGGAACACAACTTTCAAATATGAGTGCTTCTGCTATTCAGCACTGTCGCTCTTGCTGATGTTACTCAGCATCAGGATACCACCATTTCCTATTCCACAGTTTTTTGTGCCCTTTGCAAAACAGACGGTTCCCAGAGGAATGTTTCTATGCAAAGATTAGTGTGAATACTAATAGGAAAGCTTTGCACTAAGAGTTATTAAATAAATGTATTTTGTAATGGTGCCATAACTAGAAACAAATATATATCTATATGTGTGATTTCAGCTTCAGAATCTTGAGTTGGAACCTTGCTAAATTGTTCTGCTGAGGGGGAGTGGGAGGAGATGAACAAACGAAAAAAGGAAAATATAGGAAAAAAGACCATTCCTTTTCTCCATGGAAGATGCCTAATGGATTCTCAAGTTCTCTTTCATATCAACATATTTTATGCAAAAAGGTCCAAAAAAGGTAGGCTACTGTGGGAGAGTCACACGCCTGGGGGGAGGTGGGTTGCAATGTGCTTTCCATAACATTAGTATTTCACTTTTGCAGCATGTTTCATTCCAAACTTGTCAAGGTGAGTTGCAAGCAAATACAAAGCAAATATTTGTAATGTGAGTAAGCTTGAACAAAGAATGGTTTCAGCAGGGAGCTGAGAGCAGTGTTGCCCAAATCCAATAGTTTTCATCCTTGCTGATACAGGCTGAGGTGCTCAGCACCTTGCAGAAATCCTCAGGACTTCTTTGAATTCAGCTCTGGGTTAATCAATCTCAAAATCTTTTACAAGAAAATAAATGCACAAGCAAGTTACATACTGACATAACCAAAATTTTACTGCTTGTAGTGATGCAGAAATAAATTCTATCCACCAACATTTGCTGCTAGGAGAATAATGTTTAAAAAAACTTGTCTCCTTAGATAGATAAACAAATATGCCACATATTTTTACAGTAAAGTGCCATTAAAATCCTGAAAGAATTGAACATTTTGTTATTAAGACCAATTCTTTTTGGAATATTTCTTTTAAAAAGACAAAGTAAATCTTAGCACTCACTGCAGTGGTGCAGCCGAGTGCCTGGTTTGTAAAGAGAGTAAATGCTGTAGTTAAGGCCACTGGTACAGTTTTCTATGAAGTCAGTTTTTCACTTCATTCTTCAGTAATAAGATTCAGCTAAAGCTAAACCACAGATGCTTCTGCAAAGCAATGAGATTTTGATTCTAGAGAGGTGAAAGTGCTAATATAGTTGGTTCAAACTATTTTTAGTACTGATCTGTGCACAATGCAAAGTTTCTGCAAAATATCTTTCCCTATTCTTACCATGAAGTAAAATGTATGCCTGCTGTATAATCTCAAACTGATGGCATGGTTTTTCCCTCATGCACATGGTTTGTCTTCAAGTGTGATATTTTCCATCCCCTGGCAACAGTTTAATGCTTTACATGACTCAGCATGAACAAGGCGTCAAAAATGTTAAAGAGCAATTGCTTTGTTTACTGGACACAAATGCAACACAAAGCAAATGCGTTGCAGCAGAAGGAAGCAGGTTAACATTGAAAACACCCATACTACCTCAAATGCCAAACACTTAGCTAGATTTCAAGAAGCACCTTGAACTCCTTGCAGGTGAAAACTAAGAAAAAGTGCATGGCATTAGAGTGCTACCCCATTCAGTTCATCATATAGCAGAAATTAATATTTACTTACCACAAAAGCATTAAAATGGCTTAATGCAGACAAGATTTGAAAACGGAAGAGAAAAATGTGAAATCACATTAAAAAAATTATAGAGACATGAACAAGAAACACTGAATTTATTGCCATTGGTATTAAAATCTTGATCTGAGTTGTTCTAAAATTAGTACAACCAGTAAGTTCCTAAATAAACAACTTCTTTGAGGAAGTCTGAGAATAAGTAACAGAAGCACTGTGCTACCGTCTGTGGTAGCTTCCTCCTTGTCCACAGCTGCCAGTAACTCTTAAATATTTTATGTTTCAAAATTATTTTTTCTCTTTTTCTTTCCTATCTTCTCCTGTCCTGCTGTGTTCACTGTTATTTATATTAAAAAAATACAGCTCATTAAATATCAAAACAAGTAACTTTTTTGGTTCAGACTTGTATAAATATACAGGTACATAAAACAGAGGCAAAAGCTCTTCTTCTATTGGCAAGGTAAGTGTACCTGTTATAATCAAGCAGAGCAATTTCATCATAACCTGAACACTTGAGACACAGCTGGGAAGAGAAGAATTTTCAGGGTAATTGGATTTTAAATGGTGTGAAAGGTCTTCTGAGGAGTCTCTGTACTGTGCGAGGTCTCATCTCTGGTAGAACAGAAATATAAGTGTGAGAGACAGGCAGAGAGGCAGATTTGATGTTGCAAGGGACAAATTAGAAATGGATGGGTAAAGTACTCATATATACTTTATCAAAGGGAAAATTCTGCTAATTTAAACTTGTCAGTCTTGAGTCAACTTCTCTTTTCCCCTTTGGATTTTATTCAGAGATACCAGTTCTGGCTTTCCACGAAACAAGAAACCACTCCACGGAAATCTCTGTTTCCTGTAGACAACTCATATCATCTGTGAGCCCAACCAGAAGCTGAGTATCTGTCAATAATTCCACGTTAAAAATTTTAGCAATGTAAAATTAACTTTGCTAGAAAATTCTGGAACAGAAATGGGTCACTGTAAACTTCAACCAACATTGCGACTCTTCCTTAATTTTCTTTGACTTAGAAGTAATAAAGGGCTGCAACATTTGTATTCTTAATTTCTTCTTCTGAAATACTTTAGGTTCTTTTACTGTTGATGAGAGAGCAACATGCATAATGCATGCATACGACTCTGCATTGAAGACAACACAAATAGTAGAGTTTTATTATTTTAGAGGACTGGAATTTATGAAGTTTGAGTGCTTTTTTTTCTGGCTAAGAAAACAAAGATGACTAACAGGAAGAAAATCAGGCACTACTGGGAACAACTGAACCATAGACATGAAAGAAACAGAATTTTGTAAAGATGAGGTGATAAATCTCTTTGTGCTAGGCTTTGCATAATCTTGTTGGAAATGAGAAAAGCAACAAGCCACTATGTTTGCAAGAAAAAAAATCAGAGGCAGAAATAGTAATCTTCTGTCCCGAAGAAGTGAGTAGAGTTAGTGGAGAGAGGAGATCCCACTCCAAAAGTATCAGGGAGCACCACTACTCACCTCAGCATCACAGCCCAGGGCTGGGAATGCAGTTTGGAGCCAGGACTCAGTGGGACAGGTAGAGCTGTCCCTGCTTTCACTGGGCTCCTGGGATGCAAGCCCACCAATGCCTGTTCCAGCCTCCATCACCTTCCAGCCACCACCCCCCACCCCCAGAGCTGCTGCAAACCCCAATCCTGCTGGAAGGTTCACACTGCCAGGCTCGCTGCAGTCAGCTCAAAAATGGGGAAAGGAAGACATGTACCCAAACTACAGCAACTGTAAAAACACATGAGTGAAATGTGGTCTTCAGGAATTGACATTATCAAGCAAACACACTGAGCAGCTCTTCCCTGGAATACATTTATCTGAATGCAGCATATTTGGTGCAATATCCTGGCTCTGTAATGTCCAGGTTCTGAACAGCTTAAGTTTTTATTTTATGATGCATATTTCCATCCCTCTGACTGGGAAGATAACCAGATAACCTTGAAACCTGACTGACACAGGAGTTCTGAGAGTTATGAACTCTCTCACTTCCCATTACTCCTGCTGGCATACTGCCTTAAAAGTCATAATAAAATTTTAAGGAATTGTATTAATTATTTCATTGAACACAATTTCAGGAAACAAAAAAGGACTGGAAGCTGCTGCAGGGAAAAGGAAGAGACATAGAAAGACAACAGAGAGGAAAGAGAAACAGAAAATGAAGACATGAAAGGCAGAGACAAAAGGGGCCGAAAAAGAGCAGTCTTTGGTGTGCTTATATTGCCCCAAAACTATGCATTACTATAACATTAGGGACTGAGCCAAGAATAAGTAAAGATAAAATCTAAAGATACACTGATTCATTTTGCCAAAAGCAAAAACCTGCAATGATTTATCCTTCAGCTAGTACCTTCACTGCTCTTTACAGTAAATGCACAGAAATAGGCACTTGGGGGGTGGGGGATTCTCATTTTGTCCTAAAATAGATGGCTACAAATAGGTCAAGTGAATCACTTCTTGAAAATACCCACTTCTCTCAATTGACTCTGAAAGGAACCTAGGGTGACTTAGGCTCGTACCAGAGATAGCTGTAATTGTATGAGATGATCCTACTCCCCAGCCACTATGCAAAGACAAGATGCTTCCCTTCATCTTTACATGCATCTCTCATAAAGACAGTGGAAGTTCCTCTGTAAACATTTATTGCAGCTCACAGACTGGAATTTTTTTCACTCCACCAAACAGATTGTAATAAGTATGGTCATTAGGTAATACAAAATTACACTTTCTGTAGTGACATATTAAATTAGAACCTAAAAAAATAGTATAATGACTCCAAAAATGTTAAATAATATTGCAAATATACTTACATGTAATGAGTTTAATACAAACACTACAAACACACAGAGAATTTTTGTGATTGATGTTGAGAGAGGATGAGATTTGGGATTTTAAAAGATGTGGAGATATTTCCTATTTGACAGAAACCCTACCTACAAATCAAATATATTTTAGGGCCAGATGTGCTGCGTGGTTGTTTCATATCCACTGTCATCTTCCTGTGCTGCAGAGCTGCTGGAGTAAGACTCAGGCACAGAGAGTCGTGGTGGTGTGGGAAAGTCATAATGGTGGGTGAACTTGACTGCTGGTCCCTACCAAGGAGGTCACATCTTTAGTTCTGGGCCATACCAAAGGGATCTGTCTTTTTCAAGATTCAGAGGATGGCAGCCCATTGACTCGAACCCTTAGGGCACAGATATCTCACCTTTCCTCAAGTGTCAGCTGGGGGCAAACTCTCTGTAAGAGCAAGATTGCTCTTGTACAATGACAGCGTGAAGAACAAATCAAGCCCATTATATCTGTGTCAAAAGGAAGCCAGATTGACTTTTACACTGTAGTATTATGGTGTGAAAAATATTTTGCCAACATTTGTTGGTATTTTAAAGACACGGGTTAAATTTTTACTTCATAAATTCCTGCAACAGTGGCAGAATTTTAATTTGTCCTAGTCAGCTGAGATTTCCTGGAGAGAACAGGAGGTACAGTTCACATGTGCCAAAATCCTGTGGGGTTTTCCTCCATGCCTCAGTCAGGCAGATAACATGTTTTGGTCTCCAAGGAGTACTCAGGTGTAAAATGGTAACTCCATGGGCAGAAAAGGGCTCCAAAATACAAATGATGCCATGCTTGTGGGTATTTGTGCCTGGCAGAGAGCTGACAGACCTTAATCATATGGAAAATGTAGATACTGTGATGTATGATGGCCTTTCTGGTTGGCAGTTCCTCTCAGTGTTGAATCACACACCCCCATCTGGCACGACATAAATTGCAGTCATCTGTTTGTCTCTGGGTGAGTGTCCCTTGCCTTTGTGACTGACGGCGCAGAATAACAACAATGAAACAAACACCTAAAACAGATTGATCTGGCTTTTGCCTGCAGCAGTTAAAAAAGCCAGCAGAGAGCTGTGAGCTCAGCAGCAGCACAGTGAATTACAGTGAAGCTCCCTGCCACTGAGGAGAGATGCGGTTCTTTCCCCTGTTGTGCTTGGCTGCTTTTTGCACGACAGCTTTCACCTGTATCTGGGTTTTGTCACAAAACTACTAAAAAAACCATCCAAACAGTGACCAACAGAAATCCATAAACTATACTGGCAATGAGCTAAGAAGGGCAAATGTACTAATTCTGAGGGAAACATTGATAGGTTGGGAGACATCATGCAGCTCACAGCACTCATTGGTCTGATGTCATGCTTTTGAGAAAGAGGATGCCAGGTGAAAGCAGATGTCCTCTCCATGCAGTACATACAATTGAGTGTGAAAAGTCCCCAGGTAACCTTTACCTTGCTGCAAACATTTGAAACACCCTCTGACAGAGTACGAGACCAGTGGGAAGTGGTCACAGCCCCACCACAGTCTGGGTCAGCCCACCTGGCCAATAACATGAGCTGCCATGCATTACAATCATTCTAGTTTCACTCTGTGATGGGGAAGTACTTCTTCCCTGGACAAAAATTGATGAAATATTCTCTCCACCATGGTTTTCCCTTCTAGCCATTCCCTTTTCCTTCCTCTTGCCTTCATAGCTGGTTCTCCTCAGGATACTCTGTACTCATTTTCTGTCCCTCTTGTGCCTGTGAGCAGTTTTGGGCACCACAATATAAAAAAGACATTATGATATTAGAGAGTATACAAGTGATGGTGAGGGATTTGGAGGGGAAGCCGTATGAGGAGCTGTTGAGGTCACTTAGTTTGTTCAGCCTGGAGAAGAGGAGACTGAGGGGAGATGTCATTGCAATCTACAGCTTCCTCATGAGGGGAAGAGGAGGGGCAGGCACTGATCTCTTGTCTGTGGTGCCCAGTGACAGGACCTGAGGCAATGGCCTGAATCTGTGTCAGGGGAGGTTTAGGTTGGGTATTAGGAAAAGGTTCTTCACCCAGAGGGTGTTTGGGCACTGGAACAGGCTCCCCAGGGAAGTGGTCACAGCCTGACAGAGTTCAAGGAACATTTGGACAATGCTTTCAGGCACGTGGTGTGACTGTTGGGATTGCCGCCTGCAGGGCCAGGAGCTGGACTCAATGATCTTGATGGATCCCTTCCAACTCACTATATTCTATGATTCTATGATTCTGTCCTCTTTCCCACCTCAGTTCCCCTTGCATTGAGATGCTGCTGCTGCCTGCCCAAGATCCTGCTGTTGCTCCCCTTCCTCCTGCTATCACCCCAGGCTCTTTCCCTCTGCTTGCAGTGCAGAGGGGCTGATGAGGGGAACAAAGGAGGGCTCTGCCTGCCAAGGGCTGCAGGGAGAGTGGAAAGGCTATTACCACCAAAATTACTGACAATCTCAGTGAAACAAAGCATTTCAGTGCCATTCTGCTATTAATATCTTCAACAAAGATCCTTCCAGGAGGCCTTTACATGGAAAATGCATTTTGTGAGTGCCAGCATGGCAGCAGGCACCCAAGCCCCAGCATTCACCTCTCACTCTAATTTTCCTTTTATGGACTCCACAGCCATGGACTAGTCTCCAGAATAACACTTTTCTCTGTCTCTTGAGTGTTTGAATCCCCCAAAATATGCTGTTATCTGGCTTCTCTGCTGACACATAAAGAAAACGTGGATGACATCAAGGGGAACATTCTTTATCTGCTGTAGGAGAAGCCCCAAATGGTGCATAGGACTGTGCCTGGCATGAACTCTGGTACTCAGTGAAGAAACTGCTCTGCAGCTAATCCACCCAGCAGTAGCATTTTATAAAGCAAATGTTGGGTCAGGAGGTGGTTGGAGAGAGGAGCGAAGAAGGCACAGACCATAGTGGCAGTGTGACAAAGGATTACCTGATCATACAGACAGGATGGCTCTGGGTCTTCAAGCTAATTAATGAGACCAGATTAGAAGGCAAATACTGTGGATTTCAGAGTGAAGATATCTACCAACTGCTAGCCACATATGACCAAAGACTGTTAATTTGAGTGCTAAGGAAAAAAAACTCCTAACTAGAATGTTCCATCTGGAAACCTGCCTGAGAGCTTTGCTTGATAGAGCAATAGCATTTTTTATCTGGATTTTCAAGGAAGATAGTATAGAAGCTGTTGTCCAGAGAAACTGTGGATACCCTAGCCTTGGAAACATCCAAGGGCTTTTGAGAAACCTGTTCTAGTGGAAGGTTTCCCTGCCCATGGCACGGAGGCTGGAACAGAATGGTCTTTTAGGTTCCTTCCAACCCAAACCATTCTGTGGTTCTATGATGTTATGATATGCTATTGCAGTGTCTGTGTGGGGGTGTGAACCTCCCCAAGCCTCCCTGTGACACCTGGACCACATGGCCAGTATTAGACAATCACTCAGTAACTCTGGTCACCTCCTCACCACAGATCAGCAGAGCTCGACTGACTTGTGTATCAGAGATGGATAGAGCAGGTTTGAAAAGGGGGAGTGGAGTCCCTCCTGCAACTTCAGTAAAGGAAGCCTGCTACTGTGGAGGATCTTCTGTAAATGAAATCTGGCTTGGCCTAAATGCACAAACTCTCCAACTAAAGCTGAAGAGGTTTGCATGCACCCTCATTCTGAAAACATAATGCTAATATAATACCAGACAAAGTTGTCTTCCCAAGCTGCTGCTTTTCCTCTTGATTGACCTGTGTTTGTTCACACTTCGAATGCATAAAGGTACCTGAAAATAGAATACATATACCATTTTCAAATTAATCTCCAAACTCCAGTTAGCTTTAACTTCCATTCAAATAATTGATCAATCCTATTCAACTTTACAGTTTAAAAAGTCCTTATCCCTAATTCATGTCATAGCAACTTTTAATGATGATGATGATGATGATATGGAGAACATGATGATGTTCTCCATAAAAAATTTAGCACATCTAAATCTGAATAGAAAAATGGCCTTCCCAGAAAAATCCAAGTCTCTTTGTTAAGAATCACTCTTAATCAATTCTTAAAAATTGTTACATGTCTCACCTGAAAATAATTTCTATCCTCTTCAGTAAATTAAACATTTCTAACTAATAAAAATCAACGTAACAAGAATGATGGAGACTGTTGAAGAAGACCACATCAAGATACACTGGACTCCATTCTCACCTCAGCTGAAGCAAAGTAACCTTGGAACACTCCTGTTGGAACCAGTGGGGTTATGACTGGGCTGCTTCTGCAGTCCACAGGCTTCACCTGTCTGTGGCTGCACCCCTTTTGCAAGCAAGGGACAGTGAGCAGTGTCAGACTTTGCTCTGCCAGCTTCATGCTCTGTTGTTCATTTCCTGCAGCCAAGAGCAATGCTGAAGAAACTCTCAGGAGACACACTGCTCACAATCAGTGGGTGAAGGGCTGTGAGCCAAGCCGGCATCCTCAAAGAACTGCAGGATTCAATATCTAGATCAGGCTTTGTGTTTGTAGCCAGTAATTCACCTGTCTGCTCTTGGCACGTGGCTTAGTGGAATTCCTGCAAACTGAAGGGTAGGTAGCCATGCATGACTTGAGCAAGGCTCTTCTCAAGTCAGTTTATGTTGAATTTCTCACTGACACAAGGTCAAATTCATGCTGCAGTAGCTGCAGCTAAGTGGTTGCATAAATTGGGACTATTTTCAGAACCCCATTCAATATTTTTACAACTCTTCATACTTTTACACACATACAGACATACATATGCAGCCACTATCAACTTCAGAGGATTTAATAGTGGCTTTTTGTCTTGGGTACTGGCAAGATAATGACTATAATAATATAGAAATACCAATATAATTATAGCACAAAAAGTACGGATCTCTGTAGGCTTTTTTTTTGTCAAACTTTCTTACAACCCTGCATGTTTTATTTGTGTTAAATGTGAACTTAATTAGTAATCAGAATGCTAGGTCTCTCTTTTCAGTTCTAAACCCCTGATACAAAATATTTTAATATTCTTCTTTTCTTTCTTTGCAGCATGCTAAATGAGGCATTGAAAATTCAACTTTATACTTGATAGCTCTTTCTTTAAAATATCCAGAGAAGGCTATAATTATTTAAATTTTAATTTATAAGTATTTAAACTATTCAGAAATAAAAGAACTCAAACCTAATTAATCATATTTTGACTAATAGAATACTTTAAAAGGTGATTTTTGTTGTCTGGGTTTAAACAGATTTAGTGGTAATTTGGGATGAGGGAATGGTTTGCTGTAAGGATCAAGCTTAAGGAGACCAAGCAGCTGAGAAAAGGAAAAACGTAATGCCTTGCAGTCACCAATAAGCCTTGTGTTAGTCAGATGCACAGCTAGGTGGGCTCAGCCCACGAGAGGCAGGGCATCTGTCACAAAACCTGCAGGTCATTCCCATGCAAACGCAGAAATGAAGGACCACAGTTAATAATAGTGCCAGTGTGCCTTGACCCAATGTGAGCAGCTGCTCACAGGCTGGAAATCACAGTGTGCTCATGCCTAAATTAGGGTACAAATATGTTCTAATATTTTAAACTTCTGCCATACTCCTTCCTTAGTCATCCATGCCGGAATGAGTTGACAGAGCTCACAGCAGCTAAGCAACTCACTTGGACTACTCATTTGTTCAGAGAGGCAGATGAGGACTCTTTTAAGTGTCAGTTTAAACAACTTACTCTCCTGCATCACCAAGCCATGGCTGGTCAGGGAGCTGTGACTGGAGAGCTGGGGCTGAGTGCCATGACCATGGGCTGTTCCACCATACCTGTGGGGAGAGTGGGTAAGACTCCATTGTCGCAGCAAGGCAAGAAATGTCTAGCTCTAGTTAAACATTGGACTAGGGTGTCTAGGGAGACACCAGGGTCTCCATCAGGGAAGATTTTTAAGGTTGAAAGTCCAGAAGCCAGGCAAGATTAGCCAGGCAAGGCATAGCAAGACACACACTGGGGCAGGAGGCTGGAGAAAGTGACCTCTTAGCTTTCCTTAGGGCAGTACTTTTTTCTGAATATGTCACAGTGCTGCTGCTCAGGAAACATGAGGTATTGCACCGGGTCCTACACTGGCTACAACAACCCCCTGCATTGCTACATGCTGGAGACTGAGTGGCTGGACAAGGGCCAAGTAGAAAGGGGCCTGGGGGTGCTGGTCGACAGCTGACTGAACATGAGCCATCAGTGTACCCACGTGGCCAAGAAGGCCAATGGCATTGTGGCCTGGATCAGCAATGGTGTGGCCAGCAGGAGCAGAGAAGTCATTCTTCCCCTGTGCTTGGCACTGGTGAGGCCACACCTTGAGTGCTATGTCCAGTTCTGGGCCGCCCAGTTTAGGAAGGACTTTGAGATGCTGGAACGCATCCAGAGGAGGGCAACGGAGCTGGGGAAGGGCTTGGAGCACAAGCCCTGTGAGGGGCAGCTGAGGGAGCTGGGGGTGTTTAGCCTGGAGAAAAGGAGGCTCAGGGGGACCTTATCACTCTCTGCAGCTGCCTGAAAGGAGGCTGCAGCCAGGTGGGGGTTGGCCTCTTCTCCTAGGCAACAAGTGACAGGATGAGAGGACATAGTCTTTAGCTGGAGCAGGGGAAGTTTAGGCTGGACATTAGGAAAAAAATTCACAGAAAGAGTGATAGGGCACTGGAATCATCTGCCCAGGGAGGTGGTGGAGTCACCATCCCTGGAGGTGTTTGAAAAAAGACTGGATGTGGCACTCAGTGCCATGGTTTAGTTGATAAAGTGTGTGTTAAGTCATAGGTTGGACTTGACGATCTCCAAGGTCTTTTCCAACCTTGTAAATTCTGTGACTGTGTGATTGTGTGATTCTCCATCCCACTCAGAAATATGCCAGACAAATGCTTAGAGCTCTGCAGGCCCTCAAGGGAATGTGAACAGAAGACCATCGCTGTGAAGTAACAGTTAAGGGCTTCTACAAAAAAATAATTGCTACCCTGCCTGTATCAAATAATGACTTCTGTACCAAAAAGGCCATTTTCAAGAAATGTTTCAGTTTGATGCTCCAAGAGGCCAAAAAATACCTTAGGAAAAGAGTTTGAGCATACTGCCTTCTCCTCAGGAACTCAGTGAGCTACTGCTGCAAAAATCCCTGATCCTACCAATTATGTAGGCGGTATAGAGCCTGTGATTCTACTCAGTTACACCTCTAACTCAAACTTCTCCATGAAGGTTTGATCAAAGCTTGATGAAAATCAAGTCATACAGGAAACTTGTTATTTATGAATGTTTCTGGTGGCTCCATGGTGAAAAATATCCTGAAAATATCACCAGCTCAGGGGTATTTGCAAATGTAGTAAGTTTGGGTAGACCTTGGTTATTCTTATGAACAAGGAAGAAGACGATGTATGCAATGGGAGAAGGGGTCCAGTCAGGGATTTGGGGGAAGCTGTAGACGTGTCAGCCCTCCAAACTGCAGTTCATGGAGGTGACTCTAATGGGACACAATTGGTCATTTGTCTCAGATCTTTGCTTCCCACCTGACACCCCCACACACCCACCTTTCTCACATTTACTAAATTAACACATTAACGTCAGTCTTCATTACTGGATTCCTCTGATATGCAAATTGCCTTGTTTTGTCCTTTTCTTTGAAAGATATTCAGTCCTCTCCTTAGGCCAATTGTGTTGAAACAATTCATTCCTAATGACCTCCAGCTATCTAGCCAGTCTCCTCCTGCCTTCCCATGGAAAGAAGAGGCATTGCCACCTCCTGTCTGTAAGATTCACATTTTCCAGGCACTGTCCTCAGTCGGGCGTTGACGCTGCTCACTGATAACCCACCTTGCACACCAGCACAGCCAGCACTGGTGATGGCTAATCGGACCAGTGAAAACCCAAGACTTTGTGTGAGAAATGATGTGAAAGACTAAGCAGTCTGTCCCAGTGAAATTTATCCTTTGCTGTTCTTGTCCTCATATGGTTAAATGCCTGATAAAAATAAATTATATTGCTGCTGAAGCTGACAAATGATTAATAGTCATTTCCCCAGTGTTCATCACTATGGTATTTTGAAAGAGATAATGAAAATTCTCCATTAGATTAAGTGCTGGGGTTTCTCTTATGGGATCTGAAGAGCCATTGGTCAACTCAGTCTCAGCAAAGAAAAGTTCTTTTTAAAGAAGCTCACAAAAGAAAACTGAAGGCAAATAAAAGGATCCCATTAATCACTAATTGCAAGTCATGTCATTATTTTTAGGTCTAGTTTGTCATTCCAGGCATTCCTGTCTTCTAACATTATCTATGAGTTTGTACAATTGTTTAACTTTGGGGAAAGGGAGGAAAGGAGGAAAGGCTATCAGTAAGTTACTTACCAAAATTGTGCTTTATGGTTTTACCAATATGGATTTTTTTAAAGAAGAAAACCTTTACTGTCTGTACACTGCTAAGGGTGGTGAGGCACTGGAACAAGTTGCTCAGAAAGCTTGTCAATGCCCTGTCCCTCGGAGTGCTCAAGGCCAGGTTGGATGGGGGTCTGATCAATCTGGTCTAGTGTCCTTGCCCATGACAGAGGAGTTGGAACTAGATGATCTTTAAGGTCCCTTCCAACCCAAATCATTCTATGATTCCATTAATTAAATTCAAACTGATGTGTGGTGTTGGTGTGGTGAAATATCTTCATATTTCCCTAACTCTCCATGGCCTCTTTTCCTCCAGGAGAAGGAAAATGTTTTGGAAGTATCCATATTTTGTAGATGGCATTTTAAAATGAAACATTTCATGTTTCCAGGAGTGTGGAAGTAGCTGAGCACTAGTTGAGATTCAACACTAAGGAAAAAAAAAACCCCAAAACTATAAATTTTTATAATCCCTTTTCTTTCTCAAACACCCTCGCATTTCATGGCCTTTGGTATCTAAAATACACAGGAAGTTTGGGATATAATCATCTGAATACCACATAACTGATCTCTTTTTTATTGTCTGAGATTAGCAGCAGACTTCTTCCTTCTTGAATTGTGAGAAACAGCTGCAATGAGAATCAGCTTTCTAAAGACAGACATTATGGAATGTTCAACCACAGATGTTATGGGATGTTTTCTCTTGTATATAGACATATAAAAGAAAATGGGGTGAATACAAATTATCATTCCCTTTCCCTCATCTGAGTACCCTATGTATGAAGTTTAGTGAGTTTTGTACATTCTCATTTGTTCTCTGGCCCCAGAGTATTTAAGTTCTGATGTAAATTGGAACAGTTTCAACAAGACAGATGAGAAAAATCCACCTCCAGTCCTGACATTTTAAAGATGTGGTTGACCTTCACTGCAGTTGTGCTGTGGCTCATACAGAAAGGAGACTTGATCCTAGACTTCCTCACTCAAAGCCATGGCTATCCTTGTCATGTTGGGACACTCCATTTCTGAAAGATATATGATTGAATTGAATTTCTAAATTTTATTTCCATCATTCCAAAGCATCATGGGACTTTACCTAGGACTGGAAGAATGTGAGTCCTGATATTTGCACCATGCAGCTCTCAGGTTATATTGCATTATTACACATTTAACCAGCTACCAGGTAAGTAATAAGTACCCAATTACTGGATAAATTGTACAAACACAACTTAGTTCAAAAAAGTATGGTTCATGACTCCTCTCTATGTTAATGATCTGACTATTTAGCAACAAAGCCATCCTTAATTTCATGCTCCAAGGTTTTATTCCAGTTAAGCTGCAGTGCTTTCCTATAGAGAGGTACACATCTACAGGGGAGCAATGGAAAGTAATTTCCACAACTGAGCTTATAGTTTGCTAGTTAGAGCACGTATCTCATGGTAAGATAGTATCTCTGAAAGCGGCATGAAAAAAAAGAGTCTAAGGCTAGAAGAAGCATCAGGAAGTACATTTAAACTTGGAATATCTTCCAGTGACTGAGTGGCTGCTCATATTATGCAGGATGGCAAGCAACATTTCCATTTTCCAGTATCTATAGCCCATTTATCATTTTCATTCAGCACTTCCCCATAAATCTAAAGAGCATCAAAAGCTAAAGGGCAAACATGAGAAAAGATATACAACTTCAGTCTGCTTTAGAGCAATAAAAGGGTATTTTAAATTCATTTTTTCTTTCTGTATTTTGATTTTACACCTTGTCATACATTAAGTCAACCGCAAGGAACTGATCTTGGCCTTTATTATTACAAAGATGACGCATTAAATGTGCAAGAATTGATAACCTAGTAGAAATGCAGCTTGTAGCTACTCACAGAGGGGCTGAGCAAGTTCTCTCTCAGTTATTTGTTCTTTCTTTCCTATTTCATAAATTTTCAGCCCAGTTTGTACCAATATGTACTTCAGAAAGTGGGATGCTAATTAAGGGACCTCTTCCTTCTCTCTGCTACCTATTCAATTCAACACATGTTCCCAGCAATTTGAACATATCATCCCTTACCAGCACAACACGAGTCAAGGAATGTGATTTCTCTTTCCTTAGGGACCAGTAAGATTCCCCAAACCGAACAGAATGACAGTCAGACTGATAACACCTACTCTATTCCACCTGTTTTAAATAATTTCCCACTCAAGTACTACTCTCAGTGGGGGAAGGAATCATACGCTGATTAATTCACTGCTAGAGCTTCCACAATCACTTTTTCTCCAACTCTAACACTTGGTATAACAAGGACACTCAAACTCTTGTATGCTATGACTTCACGCATTGTTTTCAATTAATCCTCTTTAAATTTAATTGGTTTTCCCAGAGCTTTGTCATCATAGACACCAGAAGCAGGCAAATGTCCTTGGGACAGGTACCCAGGACTCCAACACATGAGAAGGGCAAACTCCAGGATGTGGTGTGCACCAGGGGAGAGCAAATAAAGATAAACCAGAGCTTACCTCTTTTCCAGCACCTGGACTGATCCAGAACAAGAGCAATTCGTGTTGCCTCACTGTACCTACAGTGTGTTGGATGCTGTGCAATTGCCTGTGTGTAAGTTTTCACTGAAAACAGTCATTATGAGAACAGGCCTGAAACTGAAATCATTCTCTAACATGCATCACCCTATCTTCGTAAAAAGGCACATCTCTTTCCCACTTGACACAAAATTAACTGGTCACATGAGGGATAAGTATGAATGTCCTGTTGATCATGTCAGTGGGTTTCTCAAACTCAGTTGATCAATCTTTATATTTCTAGCAGTGACCTGCAGAGTCTTCAATTTTGCAAGCATAAATAAACACAAGAGGAATCCAGAGACATCTGGAGTCCAAATTTCCCTGTATTGTCCAGTTTACTTGTCTTACATGTATATATATCAGCCTTAAAGAATGTAAGCCATTCCAGAGGGTACCTTCATACCAGTATATTATTTGGATAGCTCTCTTTACAACAGCTTTCATTGCTTTATGTGCCAATGACTCCTTCAAGGTCTAGCCTGGTGCCTGAAGCTTTTGTCATGAATATCCTTTAGACTGTAGCTCTAGAATGCAGCTCTCCAAGCGCACATGTGATCTCTTTACACATATTGGTACAGCAACTGGTACACATAGGACTCCATTCAAATAAGGTGCATTTTCATTTTTGGAAACAGATATTAATCAAATTCCTATTTTTAAAAATTAAAAAACATACTTCAGTATGAAAGCTAGAGTCCACATTTTCAGGCCTAATAAGTTACATGTTTTCCTATGCCATTCAATGTCCACACATCTCTCTTAAAGTTTACCTTTTTCTTAATGTTCAAAATCTTTCTTTCTTCCACTTCATATTGAGTAAAATTTCATTCTGCTTTCCAGGGTAGGAATATCCTCATCACAGCCTAGATTAAAGGAAGATGCTTAAAAATCCCCTGTTGCATTGTATAACTGCTCACTTGAAAATCTTTGGTAATTTAGCACTTAAAATTTGAGGCTTCTGTTTCTTAATCTCTTCATAATGTTAAATGAAGTTATAAGTCTTAACAGAGAAAGGAGAGAGAGGCAATCCAATTCATCATCTAGTGGAAGTGTTGATTCTGTAGCTGGCACTATGAACCCAGGCTTCCAAGCAGCATTGGTTACAGTGCCACACAAGGAACCACGCTTCAGAAGAGCTGAGTGGTTGAGGTCCTGAAAACTTCGTGGGTATCAACAGCCTCAAAGAACTTGCTGCAAGAAGAAAGTTGTTTACACAAGTCAGTTGTCCAAAGAGAATCAGCCGATATCCACTGGCAGACATCCAAGGGAATCCAAGCCTCTTGTTCATCTTCTGTTTTGTGACCATGACCTCTCTCACATTTTTCTCAGAGCTACATCTGCCAAGAACAAAGCATAGTTCATACCACTTCCGTTCACTTTTTACATTGTGCAGATACTGACAAAGGAGGATTTATAAATATACAGATATAGAAATAACATTAGGTGGTACAGAAAATAAATTTATCTGGCACCTTCTGGTCTTTTTGCTATATCTGGAGTAGAGACTTAGAGTACACTCTATTTCCTTGGAGAAGATCAAGAACTGAGCTTTTGCAGAAAACAAGGTTTCAAATTTCTTTGAGAGTACTGCTTTTATAATCTCTGTGTCAAGGAGAGATCTGTAGGGAACATCAAAGGTTACTGGGGCATCTCTCTGAAATAGTTCTGGCAGTTGACTTGTGAAAAAAAGACAAGAAAGCCTGTGCGGTATGAAAAAGCTGAGATTGCTGGGGAACATCACCCATTCTTATGCTGCTTACTTTTCTGCGTGGTTTTTCTAAATTGATTTTTTATTTATCTATTTATTATTTAACAGCTTGTTAAAGGATGGCACTGAAGCATGAGAGAATTATGTCTGTGTAGTAAAGAGAACTTGTGTTTTGTTGGGATTTTGAAGCAAAGTCATATATGTATAGCAAACTAACCTGGCATATACAAAACAAGCAGGTGTTTGGTGACCAAGCTTGCCAATGGGAAGGTGCAAGTCACATGCAAATCAAGGATGTTGGAGCAGTCAGTTCTCCTACAGGTAAATGAAGAAAAACAAATGTTGTACCAAACCCAGCCTCAGTGGCTTTTAACGTGTTTACTAAAGGAGTGAAGGCAGATTTAGGAAAAGTCAGAAATTTAGCCACTCTTATTTCACTGAAAATTGTCACAAAGATTAAAAATTGAAAACTGCTGTCATTTCTACTCAAAAAGACAAAGATTTAAAGAAAGGCACACTTCAACCAGTCTCAAAAGACTGGTTTGAGCCAGCTGCTTGAAAGACACTGGGCTTTATATGCAGAGCACTAAAGTTATCAAAACTGTGGAATCTTTTGAATTCTTGGCATTTTACATGGCAGTATTTTCAGGGGATGCTGTGTGTTCTCAATGGGGTGCCTCACACAGAGGAAAAATCCCCAGAAGATGGCGGGAGTAGTGCTTGCACCTGGCTATGACCACCAGAGAAAAGTGAGTGAACTTTGGGGATTGACAATTTAGGAGACCCTACGCTATGGGGGGGAAAAAAACGGTTTTGGTTCAGCATATAATTTGCTAAGAGTTGTATTTTCATTAAGCAGTCACTAACTGGCTGTTCTGGTAGGGAACAAGTCTCTTGATGAGGGATATCCAACAAATGGTAACTGGGCAGGAGAGAAGAACTGAGTGATCCACTTTTGCAGAAATTAGGTTATTTCCATTGTGGAAACAGCTAAGAAGGGAGCAGAAGGGCTGCAGGAGACATGTTGAGGAAGAAGCCATCTGCAGAAGTGCATTCCTTAGAGGACTCACGAAGGAGGAGGGAAATGAGGCATTGAATTGCGTGCAGGTGTTCTATAGCTGAGCCACAATCTGTAGTTAAACTCTGAGTTAAAAGCAAGACCAGTTTTTTGAAAGAGTCTACAAAGCTTGGGCACAGTTTGCTCTTATGCATCTGTCCCTGGAGACTAAACTGTAAATTCAGTCTGCTTGGTGGAAGAATTTCTTGGAAAAAAAATGTATTTAAACTTCTGGCAATCTGAAGACACAGCTTCAGTGCAGGGGGTCTGGGGCTGCTGGGCTGCAAACCTTCATCTCATGAGAAAGAGAGAGGCAAAGACCCCATTCTGGGCAGAGAAGCCTAAAGGAGCAAACAAACCACAGTCCATTCAAATGAGGAAAATCTAGAGGGAGTATGGAACCAGTCTGCTGTAACCCAAATGCAGCAGCTGAGGAAGATTCCCCCAGGAACAATGATTTTTCATCACCAAAAATTGAAGGTTCCTAATGAATCTGGGCCTTATCTTGGAAGTTTTGTGGAGCAATCCATAGAATCCATTACTTCTGAGTCACTTTTAGCCAGCTGATCATCTGTGATGTGTGCCAATGGATTTTTGGAGTGTGTGATGGATCGTGTAAGTCATGTGAAGCCAAATATGCTTTCTGCATGACACAAGGGGAAGGAGAAGAGTGAATAGTGACTAATGCATACCAAAAATAAAGCAAATATTCTTCAAGAATAGATTTTCTTACTTTCATACAATGTACAAAGGACATATGCAGATATGTTTCTTTAAAGTATGCTACAGCAATTTCTTATACTTCATGGAATATTATAAAGACCTAACAGCTGGGACATACATTTCTTTGCCTGCAGAAATATGATAAAACCACCCACAATTCTTGATCTGTTCAATGCTACTTTAGATTAAATAAAAATACCAGAACTTTCACACTAGGCCAGCTCAAAGGTCCTTCTGGTCCCACTAACTTGACAGAAATATCAATATATTTTCAATAACCTTTATATTCTCCTCTGACTTTCAGTAGGAGCTGAAGAATTTCTCTTCTGGATGAGAAGTGATAATAGAAGTATTGTCTTTGGTTTTAATGAGAATTTTTCACTAAACACTTTCATTTTGGAGAAAGAAAAGCAATGCTGAAGGCAAATATCTCTTTACTTGGGATTATTTTGCCTTTTATTTAGCTCTGCCCCTGGGTGCACTTAAGAAGTTATCAGGAGTGAAGAGCCAGACAGACCATAAATGGAGAGATGGATATTCCAGAATTATAAGACATGTGAAATGAAACATGAAACTTTCTGTTCTGATTTTCTGTTAGAAGCGTTCTTATAAATGCTACGTGTCAGTGACTGTTTTCTTTTCATGCGTCATATTCTGCAGGTCATGGAAGGTCCAGTTGTACTGCTTGGAAAGTAAAGGCAATGCTCAAGAATATCTAAACTTTCCCTTCCAAAGAGGAAAATAACACAAAACCGGCAGAAAATAAATAGATTTTACTTCAAGTCAGTCAAATCCTTATAAGAAATCCCATTTAAAACAGACACGTTTTCACCCAGGTTTGGTAACCAGCCCCAGTGCCCATTCACACTTGCAGGCAAACATTGCAGGCTGCTTTGAACTAATTAATTCAATACAGACTCATTTCAGCTTTTCATTGAGAAGACCTTGGCTGAGTCAGAAATGTGTACAACACTAGGAAATGCTTTTAGAGGAGAGACAGGGAACAGTGTCTTGATACTAACTGCCTAGATTTAAAAAAAATCATAGAACTATAGGGGGAAAGCAATCGAATGTTGCCCAGCACTCAAAGGGAAGACCTTCCTGTTGAACTTCTCTTAATACAAAAAAATTGCATCCACAGCTGATACCTGCTGTCTTTACACCCTGTGATCTAGCAATCTGATCTGCATTCTCTTTGTTTCTTTTTTTCCTAAACTACAGTTCAGCCTCCTAAACTTCAGAGCTCTATTACACAATCAAATTATAAAATTCCAGCTTTTTTTAAGTAAAAGGAGCACAACACAAATGGCTCATCTGTCAGGGTTTGCTGTGATCTGACTTAGCATTCTATCCAAAAGTGTTTATGTGATATGCCAGTGTGCACAATATCATACTTTAATGCATGAATGCTTGAATTCTCTGTTCTATTGGCCACTATTTATTCACTCATGTGCCCTTCCATCTTCCCCTTTGGAGCAGTCACCTGTCTCTCAATAAAAATATTAAAGTAAACATTTCAAACTCAAAATCAAATTGTAATGGCCCAAATTTTGTACATTTACAGCATTGAACTACCTTCTCCCCAGAGTGACACTGATGCCTGAAAGAGGAGAATTTAGTGTTGGGTTTGCAATTATATTTGCCATTAATTAAGGATTTACTATCAGTAATAGTTGTAATAAGTGATAAAATGCTTACTGTTTGGGGGAATTGAATTTAGTATTGTTGGTGAGATGTTCTCAATTTACAAAGAAAATGTTGTTTAAGAAAACATAACTGTCACTCACTGTCTGCACATCTCAGGTCCTTCAATACAACATTCATTGGGGTGTGATAAAATGGGGATCTTGATTCCAGCTGAATGAAAAGGCTGAAATAGCACCTCTGGCCACCCAGCTAAGGATTTCAAACCTGGACTAGCCTCCTGAAATTCAAATGTTAAGGTCTGGTCTGGAGCAAACTTAAGTTTATTGCCTTTCTACCATGGTACCTAAGGGAGCCTGAGATGCATCCTCTGAGCAAACTTCTGCTCCCAGGTTGTCACCTTTCTGCTGGCTAAGCAATGCTGCTGCATTCCTTGTTTTTATGCTGAAGGTGATAGAAAAGGCTGGTGATCAGAGCAATTACCCAGGGAGCGGGAGACACAAATTCCAGTCATCCTCAGGCTGGATGAATTGGGACTGATTGCCCTCATGTCAAGGGAATACCCAAACCCCTGGGATAGCACCAGGGCTCCCACAAAATCACTTTTCACTTGTCTTGATGGGTCTGTCCTCCCAGTTGTGAGGGCACATTTGAAGAATCAGAAAACAGATGAAAAAAGAGACTTTGTAGCCCACTAGTAACAGTAGAAAACACAGAGAGAAACCTGGATTTCAAGGTCTGATTCTTGAGATATTTATCTGTCTTTACCTTAAACTACAGCATGTGAAATTCAAAATGAAATCTTGGGAACAGATTTGCTGATCTTGCTCTGTATCTAGAGCAAGAGATGCAGCCCCCATGGTTTCTGAAACACCAGGGACAAGCTTGAGAGCAGTGAGGTCTCACCGGGGATGGCAGGAGCAACTGAAAGAAGCAGATGCTGGCAGCTCAGATCATTCCTGTTTACAGAAATTGTTACTGGGATAATTTGCTCAACTCAAGGATCTGAGAAAAAAATTGAGATTTTTTTTTTAATTATTAAATTTAAGTTATTTGAGGACTGTGGAAAATACCTCACAAGGCTTAAAGCACTCATTGTGGCTGCTGTATCAAAGAAGAGCCTGGAGGGTGATCTGAATGCAGAGATGATCAGTACCACATTCCTTCTTCATCTTGCAGAGAAAAAAATTAGTTGCAGCAGCTAGAAACTGAAGTCAGATGTTTTTAAATTAGAAATAAGGCATACAATTATAAGAACAAAGATGGTTAACCAACAGAACACGTGACCAAGGAAAATGGCATGTTCTCTCACCCTTTGTAGTGTCACATGAAGGTTGGATGGTTTTTTTTGAACATTATGTGTGGCAAAATACAAGTCCTACTGTGATCAGACACAAACTGCTGGGTGCAAAGCAGAATGATGGGTCCTGTGGTTTGCAGAAGGTCAGATGATGTATCAGTAGCACTTATAGAACAGCCACTCCTGCTCAGCACGTGTGTTGTTAAATGTATGCAAGGGGATTATCCACAGCTGCCTCCTGTGAGAGCTAAGAGCACGCAGCACTGTGCCCTGCTGCTGTGGTCAGGCTTTCTCCACAGGGAAATCAGGGTGCAGTTGTGCTCACCCATCCCTTCCCCTGACAAGGAAGTGGGGTGCAACCCAAGCAGATGCCAGCACCCAGAAATGTGCAAGTTTAAACTACAAACGTCCATGACGCAGTGGATTTGCAGGAGGAGATCTCGGGAGCTCCAGCCCTGTTTATTTTTGTATTTAATTATACCTCTTTGAAACAAGAAGAGGGAAAACAAAATAGGTTTCTACATAAGGAATGAGGGGTCCTGTGGAATATGAATTTCTACATTTTCTTGGTCAGCTTTCATGTGGAAACATCCTTCCTGTGGGGTGTGTCACAGTAAGTCTGTCGGGATACCTGTTGTTTAGTCAGAGTGGATGGGCTGACAGCAGGTCCTAGCAGGGAGAAGTGGTGCCCAAAACAGCTAACATGGCATGGTGGCTGCACTCCTCCCCAGTCCCAGTCCCCTTTCTTGATAAAGGCTGTGCTGTCACAGACAGAATGATGTCCATAGTTCTTGGGGTTGAGGAGCAGAAAGGCTGTGCAGGCCCAAGGTTGTACCACAGTGACTCTGGCAACACACCCCCCATCTGCCCCGCAGTCAAAAGGACATGGACAATCCATCCTTGTGGGCACCTATGGGACAGGTTGTCATGCAGCTAGACCCTGGAACAAGTGTTTCAAGAGTATTGCACATGTTCACCGTGACATCAAAACTGGTGACAGAAAAAAAAATCAGAAAAGGAAGATCCCACATGGGTGTCTTCACAGCAAGAGCAGGACAACGGAGCCAGCAGAGGAGATGGCTAGCCATGGCTGTCATGTACGAAATGTAAGTTCTCTTTTGAGTATTCATAACGTTATTTTTGGTCCCTGTGAACTAAAAGCAATTAGTACATGCAGCAGTTGTTAAAATATAATACAAGTAATCCATATGGGATATGCTGGCTTCTACCAGCGGTTCTGCTGCTTCTTAGCAAGCAGGAAGAAATAACTCATCATTATAATATTTACACCCCATTTTACAGTCTGTCTTAATGCAGGCTCCCAGAACCATAAAAAATCCTCAGGCTCTCAAGACAAAACTTCATATCATTGCTCTAATTTGCCTTGTTGAGAAATATAATGATGTGTCAACACACTAAAAAAAAAATGTACTGCCTGCATTGCATAAAAGAGAGCTACTTAATGTCACTATCCACAAGGTTTTATGTGTAGTTTGAAGAGACAATTCTGCATCCATGTTGGCAGCTGGTGGTTAAAGTTACGTATATGCCTAGTCCCAGGGGCACATTTTCATCCCACGCTCTACTAGATTAATGCAGGTAATACAGACAAAGAGTGTGATGGAAATAATCCACAGCACATACAGTCAGTTTGCAAAGAAAGAAAGGTATTTTTTTCTCCTTGCACAGGAAAGACACTAACACAACCAGCTGATATTAGTCTCATCCTGTACAGGCTATGCCTTGCCAGGGGACTGTGCTGTGGTGGCTGCAGTGTCACCTCCTGCCAGGAGCATACAGGGAGGATGGGAAGCTGGGAGTCTCTAGGGAAACAGAGCCCACTGCCCTCCAGCACACATGTAGGGCTTCATCTCAGACAGGGAAGGGATACAGGCCACTTCTCATCTGTTGCAGGTAAAAACAGCTGAAAGTAGGTCACCAAGTAAATGAGAATGACTTATGGTAAGGCTCAAGTAGCAGCTACACTACAGGCTGCCCATGGTCTCATTTGGGTCAGGATCAAGGCAATGAGAGCACTGTGGAATCAAAAGCAGCTTCTCAGTGGGCAAAGAGGAATAGCAACCACAATATCTAAATCTTTATACATCCTGGAAGTTTCAGGTTATGGTATTCTCCCGAGTGGGCCATGCAAAGAGAGTTTATACCCATCTATTTGTAGTAAAACCAAGTGACCCAACATGTAGAAATTTCTTGCTGGATCTGAAATTACCAGTTGAGACTCCACAGGAGGAGGAAGCCACTCTAGTGAGGCCTTGCATGGCCTCACAGGTTTCTGTTCTCTGCATTACATGTGCCTCATTAAAGCTAAAAATGTGGTCACTGATGTCAAGACAGGACGTGCCACTGACATTACACACTGCCTGTGAGCGCAGCCATAACTGGCCTGGACATCTCCTCTCTGGAACTGGCAGCCAGGAGGGCCAACCCTGTCCTGGGGGCATCAGGCACAGCATCGCCAGCCAGGCAAGGGAAGGGATTGTCCTGCTCTGCTCTGCTCTGCACTGGGGTGGCCTCACCTTGAGAGCTGGGGGCAGTTTTGGGTGCCACAATATAAAAAAAGATGTAAAGCTATTAGAGAGCATCCAAAGGAGGGCCATGAGGATGGTGAAGGGCCTTGAGGGGAAGGCTTATGAGGAGGGCTGAAGTCACTTGGTGTGTTCAGCCTGAAGAAAAAGAGACTGAGTTGCAGAAATTGCAGTCTACAATAGCAGTCTACAATTGCAGAAATAGCAGTCTACAATTGCAGAAATTGCAGTCTACAATTTCCTCAAGAGGGGAAGAGGAGGGTGCAGGCACTGATCTCTTCACTTTCATGACCTGTGACAGGACCCGAGGGAATGGCCTGAATCTGTGCCAGGGGAGGTTTAGGTTGGGTATTAGGAAAAGGTTCTTCACCCAGAGGGTGGCTGGGCACTGGCACAGGCTCCCCAGGGCAGTGGTCACAGCACCAGCCTGACAGAGTTTAAGAGGCATTTGGACAGTGCTCTCAGGCACCTGGTGCGAGATGGGTGGTCAGCTCGGGGTGTCCTGTGCAGGGCCAGAATTTGGACTCAGGGGACACGGATGGCTCCTGTCCAACTCCGCATGTTCTATGGTTCTGTGATTCTGTGAACTCAGAGAGGGATGTTTCACACTTCCCGCTGCCGGTGCTCCTGCAGGTCACGGGGGCTGACAGCCTCCAAGCCCTCTCACAACAGACTTTCTTCCAGAGTGTCACCACGTGAGTCACAGCTGTAATTCTGCCTGCTCTGCCACTTCTGACTTGGACAGGTAAAAGCACAGCTGACCTGCAGGTCTACAGATTTGCTCCCAGCCAAGACTTTCCAACTGATCTTCTGAGAGGAAGATATTATTTGGGGGGTAAATTAATCATGCTGCAGCAGGATAGAAAGGACCTTTTCTCCACAGGCAAAGACAGACCTCCTCACCAACTCTCCCAGTTAGAGTTAGATAAAATTCCTGGTTCCAACACATGCTGAAATAATCATGGCTGATAGATTACAGTTGTCACCAAACCAACTCTGGGTTTAGTAGTGAGCTTTTTTCTTTGAAGAGTTCAACCAGTCCACTATGCTAGAGAAATTAATGTGACTGAGGTAAGTCCATGCTCAGCAGCCCTTGGGTTCTTAATCAGTAAAAGCAAATGCTCTGCTGGAATCATTTCATTTCCTTAAAACCTCTTTGTCAGTATTATTCTCCTGCCTTTCTGTACTGTAATCAATCAAATTGGTCACCTGCTGTTGATGACTGCTCTGTTCTTGGCTCTGGTGGTGAGGCTCAAAGCCTTTCCTGCGTCCCTCACACCAAAGTGGATTCAAAAGTCAAATAGGCAACCCCTCTCCTAACTGTGCTTTGTGACATCTCTCATTTACTGATTTGACTCTCACACAAAGTCAACCAAGCTCTGTATTTGCATAAGCTCATGTAAGTTTGACTGCAGTCAACTCTGTTCTCCAGTGTGTGATCCATGGCTGTGCAAATTTCCTGCAATATGCTATTGCCCTGCCTTGCTGGAACTGTACCTATTTCTGTGGCTAGGGGGTTTTTTTCCAGTCTAATGGCTAAGGCTGCTTTTTGCCCTGATGATAAACACCCTGTAAATAGGAAATAGAAGCATTTGCCCTCTTGAGATTGGAAAGAGAGGCCATATCAACTTGACAGGTTCTAACAAATGGCCTCAGAAAAGATGCTAGCTGGAAATTAGTTTCCATTTCTACTGACCTGGGTGAATTTCAAAGTGCTAAGCTCTTCATAGCAGCCTCCATGTTTACCCATAGTTTGAGCCATTCAGTCCCCTCTGAGTATTGATTTTTTTCACCCTGGAATATTTCTGTTCTGAACAAACATGTTATCCAGCAACTGTTCCATACAAAGATTTTTTTATTCTTACTTACAAACACTGAATTTCATAATAAGTTACGGAATTTTTTAAATCAAAAGGAGGAACTTCTTATAATTGCAAATGTCTGCCTTTATATTTTTTTCCTTATTTTCAGAATTCTTTTTCCTCCTTGCTCTTTCTAAGACAAGTGTTTCACATCTGGGCCTCAGCAAATTTGTGGGCTGTGCTAGTACAATAAAGAATATTTTTTTCCCCTCAAACTGTAGCATGCAGGAAAGAAAATACTGTCAACAGCTACAGACCCCCCAATGAGGTTTAAGTACCACTGTGGGTAATTTTGCCTGGCGAAATTTATTGAGAAGCAAAGGCAATGCCTAAATACAATTTTATTTGTTCGTTGCTCATTTGAATAACATCAGCATAAACATCCCTCTTACGTGAGCCTTTTTCTCCCTTCTGAGGGATTGAGGGGGGATCTGGGAGAGGCAGAAGGGAGCACTATGTTGCTTTACACTGTGCAACATTCAGGCACACCACAGGACCTTTCCCTCTCAGCACAGTATGTAGCAAAAAATATCACTATAATTATCATAGGGGAGTGAATAAGAGAGAGCTGCCTTAGCCAGATCTCAAAAATGTGCATCCCCCACAATGGGCTTGTGGGAATCTCACAGCACAAACAGCTCAAACAGCACTTGTCACTCCCGGTGAGAGTGAGCCACATGAAGCCTTTTCCTGAAGAGATTGCTGGGACTGAACATGCAGCAGGAGAGCATTTCCTGGGCACAGAGCTGGGCTGCCACAGCATGCCTGATGCTTATGTCCACCAAAGGCTTTACAGGTTGGCATAAGAAGCAAATGGATTTGGAATTATTTCCCCTGTCTCTGAACCCAGCATGTTCGGCTATGTCCCTGAAGTTTCACACCCCTCTTTTCCATCAAATCCCATGGCACACTTCATCTCTTTGTTCCTAGAAAGGTTGTTACCAGGTAGGGGGCAAAACCTAATACATCTGCACTCATTCTTCACTGCTGCTAGCAGCAGCAATCATCTCCCACTGCTGCCTTTTCAGTTCTTCTCATCCCAGATGCAAAAGGGATCCAATCCTGCAAGACAGCAAAAGTGTCCCTTAAAGGCTTGAGTGCTTCCATTACTCATCCAACTGATCTAGACAGATATTTTTTATATTTATTAAACAGAAAAAGCCACTTAGTGTCATTCAGCTGTGAGGATTCTCTTTGCTACTTGTTCAAATTACATATTCAAACAAGTACTTTCTCCCATATAGACAGATTCTTATGATTTCACCTAAAGAAGGAGTCATCCTTTGTTACAATGGCTGGTCTGCTGCCTTGGTAGCTGTAACAATTTATGTATTGCTCAATTATAAGAAAAAGCAACCTTCAGTACACCTCAGAGGAGTAAAAGGTGGCTACACTGCTCAAGGAAGAAAAGGCACAGCACAGACTCCTGCTCAGAGTGGTCACTTTACTGCAGCATGCTTTTGACTCTAGAAATTAAGGGCATGATCTGGACAAAATTTGAGGGGTGTATAATTTGCCAAAGATTCTTTTCGGAAAAGAGGCTGCTTTTGTTTTGTGTAAATCATCATCATCATCATCACTATCATCATCATAATCATCATCTCTCAGCGTAATAATTATTAGATCAATAGTGCCACAGAAGCCAGCAATGGGTAAAGTTCTTACTGCAGTCTGTTAAATGCTCTTAAGGTACATCCACACCAGTGCTGCAGTTCAGACCAAGAGTGCACACTGCAGCCACCCACTTTTTATGTGCATTATAAAGTGGGTCTCAGGGGGTACAAACTGGATCCTTTCAAATAAAGGTTAGCTAAAGGGCCATGCCTATCCCTCCCCACCATTGTCAGTACCAGAAGGACCAACACTGAAAGCAACACCGGTGTCCATAAATGCCCTTAGCCTGCTGAGGGGAGCAAAGAATTGGGACCACAATTGTATTTCTGCCCCACAGTTACTGGGATCAAAGTGTGAGTATATGGAGGGAAGGAGCTACCCTTTGTCCTTGACATGGCCACAGTAGGGAGAGGTTTCTAAAGCTACTAACCTGTCCAAACTACTGTGTCTCTATTAGGAGAGACAAATCCCACCTTCTTTCTCTGTCCTTGGATTGCAAGAACAGACTGGCTCACATATAGACATCTAGAATTAGGCCAGATAATTTCTATCTTTTATGGCCAGGCACGTGCAAAGACCAGAGGACAACCTGACTTTAAGAGTCAGACATACCTACAAACAACACATGCTTCTCTGACAAAGGGCATAAGGTCTCATAGACAGGGACAACCTCAGCCATGGAGCCAGTGCAACTGGTGGTGCTCAGGGCCCCTGAGAGCCTGGGGGTCCCTGCATCACAGGATGGGTAATGCCTGCAGTGGCCTCCATCCTGACTCAGGTGTTGTGTAGAACGGGGCAGGAGGTGCCCTGGCTGCAGGCCCACAGTAACTGTGTGAGCAGGAGGCTTCTGGCAGGAACAGGCTTCAAGACAATGCAGACAAGTTCTGCTGAGTGGAAGGGGCAAATTGATTCAGCAGTCTTGAAAAGTATGTGTTTCCTAGTGAATGTAAGTTAGCACTGAAGCTGTGAGCTGGGCTCTGCCTGCCTCAAGTCATTAAATGAAATAGGCTTGATTTTAAAAAAACAGCAATGTAGTGCAGTGAAACCTTAGGCTGCTGGGCAGGATGGCTCTTTGTGTTAGTTTCAGCCTCTCACTCAGGCAGAGGTGCATCCTGGGAAAGCTCCCTTATTGTTATGTATTGCTTAGGATGACATGTTTAAATAGCAGAAAATGAAGTGGGTTTCATTAAAAAAAGGCTGTGAGCATCTGCCACAAACCCTCCCAGCAATGCAGCACCACTCAGAAATGGCAAATTTACCCCTGGATGTACTGGAGCAATTTTTTCCACTTTCCAATTATTTCCCTTTCTGATGTGTCACTGCTGGTCTGTGCTCACCTGTCCCCCTGCGAATTGCACCCACAAGGTGTCTCAGGCCTCCCTCCCAAATGAAGTACCATGCCATGACACTCTGGGGCAGCTGGAGGGGCTGCCACCAGCCAGGCTGCCTGCATGGGGACAGGGCAGAGCATCTCTGCCTCCATGGAGAGCTGTGACACAATTGAATCTATCAGGCAGTCACTTATTTTTCACCTAGTGCAATAGGCTGTCACATACTTGTCTCAAGGTCACTGGTGTCCCATTCCACCTGATCCTTCTCATCAGAGGAGAGAGCTGAGGAATTCTGCTGTGATTAATAACCTTATCTAGCCCCTTGGGCTTATTTTTTCCCTCCATTTTTAATTTTATGTTCTGCTTACCAGCTGCTCTTGCTCATTAAAAAAACAAACCCTCTCTAGTTCTCATTAGCACCATATGTCTGCTGGTTATTTGAGAAATGAACGCAAAATATATTTAAAGGATTAGTCAAACCACGATAGGCAAAAAGATTGAAAGGCAAAAAGCTAAGGAGATGCCATTAGACTCTGTCTTCTTGCTGCTACACTTGCTGTCCCCAGCTAAACCCAATACAACACCCCACCACAATCCTCCCTCCCTGCTCCACTTGTGCCTCCACAGCCACAATGAAATTGCAGCCCTGTCTCTGGCTCTCATTTAATCACCAGCAGAGGTTTTTTTCTCTTCACTCCTTCTTCAGGGAAGTTACCAGTGACCCAAAACTGGCTTTCAAATGGGAGCCAAGAACTAGTGTTCTTGGAGACAGTTGTTTCTAAAACACTTGCAAAACTTCTCAGGGCTGCTCTGAAGCATTCGGAAACCTGTTCAGCCCAAAACGCAGCCAGCTGCTGTTCTCTGCTTCCCCCCTCACAACCCTCAGCATGTGCTGTCTGAAGCACTCTTCTTCTGAAACCTCTCTATGGTTCCACAACCAAATATATTTATTTAATTTAAACTGTGAACACAGATAATCAGTTTTCTTTGGGACATAATAAGGCAAAAAGTCTAACCTATATCTCTCTCTCCAAGAGCTTCTGTCATGCAACAAATCCTGTTCCGGTATTTATAAATTCAGTCTGCATCTGGATACTCTGATTGGTAAAGGAGACTGTAAACAGCCCAGAATTCGGCTTGTCTTAACGCCTCTGCACTTCTTCTGAGAGTGTGACATCTCATCTGATGTGCATTACCTCCAGCAACACGCGATCCCTTGGCAAAATGAACGTGTCCAGATTTCTTAGACAATCTATTACCATCAGACCCAGAAGCAGCAGAGCTGCTGAGTGACGCTTTTACAGCACTGGCATTGAAATTCATTGTTTAATGCAGACCTGCAAACAGCTATGCTGACAGGAATGAAAATCTATATGTTTACGTATAGATTCATAGAAAAATTTTCATATGACAAACTGTATATTTCCTCTGGCAATTTAACCTGTAATAAGAACAGCATTACCAATGAGGATCCCTCGGTGTTTTGTTTATTGTTTTTCCATAGGAAAAAATAGCAAGTGATTCATAGCCTGAGAAGAG
Organism: Monarcha castaneiventris obscurior; assembly: GCA_026261815.1. NCBI lineage: Eukaryota > Metazoa > Chordata > Aves > Passeriformes > Monarchidae > Monarcha > Monarcha castaneiventris. Next base: position 3,732,766 of record JAMPIT010000350.1, on the reverse strand, counting down.
ACTTCCTGCCCAGAGGATACAGGGAACAGTAATGGCTCTAACTGGATCTTCTGCAACAGAAAATATTGTTTAGCGTAATAACAAAAACTTGCAGTTTCTCCTAAGAGGCTGAGCCTGTGCTGGAGGTGGGTTATTTTTGTTTCTCCCTAAAGCACACCTGGAAAAAACTGAAGCATATGAGTCACTAAAGATAATGCATGAAAATGTTGAAAAGGAAGGAAAAAATCCAATTCTTCTGATCACTCACTCAGTGTGCTGCACAGAGGGCTCCTTACAATCCATTACAGGAAATTTATGTAGTAGATGGATGGTAATAGTTTAGGGGACTGGACAAAAGCAGTACAGTAGAAATGGCTTGCAGTGGGTGCTGCATGATTAATATGATGTTCATACTGGCCATGGGGGAAATTGTAATATCTGGGTTTAATGGTTTATAGCATCAAATCTTCGTGAGGTTCACATAAAAAATATTTAATAGCTGGCTTGATTGATGTGAGGGAAAACTCCAAGTGCAATTTAATTACATTCAAAACATTTCAGACCACGTATTTAATTTCTTAGATGTATGATTTTTTTCTTTATTCATCCTGCTACTCTCAGCAAGGTTTCACTAATCCTGCTTCAGCCCAAGGGCAGAGACCTCTGACTCCTGCAGCTGACAGTGGGTGCCAGACCCATGCAAATACACAGCTGCACCCAGGCTCCCCTCGGCACTGCACCAGGGCCAGGTTTGCCTGGAGTGGGTCCAGGGGGCAAGAAGCACCCCAGGACTGTGCTGCACATCCAATCACCCACCCCAGCTCCTGACTTCCTACTGCTCCTGGGGCTCTCTGTGCATCAAACTCAGCTGAACATCAGGCTCACCAGTCTGAACCCCAGCATCACCCATGGTCCCAGCAGAGCTCTGTGGGTGCTCTGGGCTAACTAAGAATTTCGTCATGGGCAGAAGGGCCATGTATACTTTACCTTATGACTCCTCTTGATAAAAAGATTGTTGCTTGCAAAAGGGAAAGCTATGTGGTGATGGTTGTTGTTTCTTTTTAAAAATAAGTGTATTTGGGGATTGAATTTTAGAGATTGTAATTTGATCTGTGTTGGGAAAACTGATAGTTTGAAGAATGTGTTGAATAACTGCAGCATCAAGAACAGAAGTATTTGACTTATGGCTCTCACTTAGTACCAAGAGATCTGTCTGCACTCTATTGTTCTCAAAAGTGCATCTGTTGATTCCTCCATGGGCAAACTGTGATGCAAATGAAAGTATATTTTCAGTTTTTTGTTTCTCAAATCAGAATTTCAGGCAAAGATTGTCAAGGGTATCTAAGAATGACTAACTCTGTTCCGGATCACTGAGGACAGGGAGTCTATGTTTTTGTACAGTTGAGACTCAGCATTTTATGACCAGTCTAAGTTTCTGAGTAGCTGTCAATTAAGTGTCTTCTCTTCTCCCTTCCCTTCCCTTCCCTTCCCTTCCCTTCCCTTCCCTTCCCTTCCCTTCCCTTCCCTTCCCTTCCCTTCCCTTCCCTTCCCTTCCCTTCCCTTCCCTTCCCTTCCCTTCCCTTCCCTTCCCTTCCCTTCCCTCTCCCTTCCCTTCCCTTCCCTTCCCTTCCCTTCCCTTCCCTTCCCTTCCCTTCCCTTCCCTTCCCTTCCCTCAGAGCTTTTGACACAACCATTTCACTCTCCCAGGAAAATAAAACCCGCAGCATGATGCATTTCCAGACACTCATATCTTAGAGAAATTTTTCCTTTACCCATCTTTGAAAAATGAAGGGCACTTGGGATGAAATTGGCAATGAAAGGCACCGAGTGTACCAAAGCAGTGTAAATCTGATATTAGAACAAAGATTAAATATCACTATTACCATGTGTCAACAGATTTACAGGAGTTTGTAAATTAAGCTGGTATAGCTGTAATCATGGAAGGAGCTGTTCTGCCTTTTTAAAATGCTCTTTCAATTGACATGAACCGTATTGAAAATAATATGATTGAACACAAAGATAATGCATCTTCCAGGGGTGCCTGTGCTCAGAGGTGGTTTGGGGTCTTTTTTAAAAAGCTGCCCACTTCTCAGGAGCCAATATTGAGGACTTAGGATGGATTTCTGCTGGGATTCTTGCACAATTGCAAGCATTCAGGCAAGACTACAAGATGCTGTTATGATTCCATTTGTAGGACACTGATGGAGAGAGGGCATTAGCACGTGAAATCATTCCTTCGCAATGTAAACAAAGAGCAGAGTGCCTTTTGGTATCCATACTAATAGGCCAGTTCAGCATAACACTGGCAGTTTATTTTCTGAACTTGCTGGTCACCCAAAATCCGTTTATTATTTTCTTTAAAAAATAGTCAAAAAGAGCTTTTCTTGAGAGAAAGCCAGACCACTTCAAAAGGCCTTGTTCATTTTGGTCCTGCAAATTTTAGTATTTATTTCTTACACGCAAATTATTGCACATATCTTGTTAGTGTGAAAATTAAGGCAAGCACCAACTGAATGTCTGAATGCACAGATTTGTGGTTTCGAACAGGTAATTGAACCCCTGATCTGGATTTGGTATTGCAGGGGAACCTGTGGCATAAAGCTGAAACTAGTTTATTCTTCTGGGGAATGAGTTAATGCTGGGGTGAAGCTGAGAATGCAAATGTAAGGTCTCAGATTCTCTTGTGTTGTTCCTGTAAACCCCTGGTGACCTTCCTTGCAATGCACAGGCAAGGACATGCCTTGTCTTTATGCGGCAGAGATCTCAGCACAGAGAGTCTCTGGGCCAGGGACAGCAGGAGATTGATTTCAGCCTGCCTCTGATTAGGCTGCCCTATTTTCTGTATCTTGCACTCAAACCACTCCTTGGTAGGAGCAGATATTTGTTGTAAAAGGCTTACTTGGCACATAATGGTTAATTTTAAAGGAAAATGGCACCTTTGGCAGCAAACTGTCCTTCTGGAAAACTGACCAGTCTATCTATTGACACCTTAGTGGTACTAATTTAATAACTAGATTTTGCATTTCTGTAGCTCCCATAGAGTTGAGCTCAGTGCAGCAACAGGCAGTACCCCCAAACCAGCCTTTTTGTATGTGCCTCTACTTGATGCATGGGTCTAAACTGGGGAGTTCCAACACAACAACAGATGACTGCAGCAAGATGAAATGAAATCTCACTCCTTTTGCTCACTGATCCGGAGAGTTGAAGTCCTTTTGGGAAAAGCAGGTTCCCTCGCCTCACCACAGATGTCACCACTACTACAGGTTATTCTTGCTCTCCTCAAGGCTGGCAATCTGTGTTCAAAGTGAGTCTTCCAGAGAAGTATCCTGCTAATGTTGGGAGTCCTCCAGAGGTGGAGACTCTGCTCCTTCCCTGTCTTCCTGCTCTTGGGAGGAATAGCTATTTATGTCAAGTTCATATCAGCACCTTATTTTTTCCTACTCAAATTTTCCATCTTGAGCATCCAGCTACTGTAACTCATCATACCTTCTCTGCCCTGAGCTTAATGAGCCATTCACTAACTGGTATTTTCTTCCTGTCAAGGTTTTCCAGGTCACAATTAAACAATGTTTCAGTTTTATTTCCAGCTGTCTGAACATCCCAAAACCTTTGAAGCTCCCACATTTCAGCATTTCCTTTACACATTACATCCTTTTTTGGGGGTGTTTCCTGTGTTTTCAGCAGCCTTTCTGCAGCCTTTATAAAGCCCATGCTCTAGGATGCAGCATGCCCCTCCCCAAAAGCACCTTCAGAGATTAAAAGGACAGCACCTTTTAATGAGAGTGAATACCACCCTCATAGTGAAGAATTGCTTCATAACATCTAATCTAAACCTACCCTCTTTCACTTTAAATCCATTACTCGTTGTCCTCTCACTACATGCCCTTGTAAAATGTTCCTCTCCATCTTGCTTGTAAGATTTTGCTATATTTGTGCAGTGAACTTTGAGCGAAATATTTAACTTAAAAGAAGATGAGCACAATTGTTTACTAAGGCAAATTAAACTTTGAGCTGTTAAAGGACTCCTATTCCTACATGCTATTACAATCCCTGGACAGGATAATGTCTGGTAAAACACCAGCAGCTGAGTAGCAGGGCTGTGAAACACAGACAGAGTATTACCAAATGTTTTGGTTGCTCCACATCTTCATCTTTGACATGGGGACCATGCCTTGATATGTGATCAATGGCAGGGATTTTCCTGCTGGCCTCAGTGTGCAGGGAAGTCTGAGCAGAGCAGATCAAAGAAAATTTGAAGAGCAAAGATGAAGAGCAGCAGCCCTACAGTAGGACAGGAGAGGAGCCGCCTCTCAGGCCCTCAGAGCAGCAGCGTGGTTCAGCAGCCAGAGGTGTCTGGAGGAGCAGGAGAGGGGCTGGGACATGGTTGTACACTCAGTGGAGACCAACAGCAGATACTGAGTGTTAATGCAGATCTCCCTTGCTATCATTTTTTGGCTGGAATGGCCAGAGGATAAGATGGATCTTCATTTAAGGGAGAAAGAGATGAGAAGTGAAGCATGTAAAGAGCACAACAGAGAGGAATCTCAGTCTGAGCTGGGAAGTTAGATGTTTGCTGCTTTTCTTCTGTCGATTTAGACAGCCAGCATTTGTACATTGCCAAGGCAGCTCACAGGTCACAGCCCTGCTCTGTGGTCAGAGTTGCTGCTGACAAATGAACCAGTTCACAATGAGGCAGCTGTTGCCATCGAGGACCCAGTGCTCCTCTCCTCAAAATGCCACTGCATAGGGGTGAAGGCAACAACCTGGCAGAGCCAACACATCACAGAGATGCTCCTGCAGTAAGGCAGTTTTTCAGGAGGTTTCTTGCCCTTCCCAGCAACCCATTCTCCTCCTTCCCTGCAACACCCTGCCTTTGGAGACCTTTTGTCTTTGCTGTACCTTGGTGAGTTCAGATGTATCTTATGGCCTCGGTGCTCCACAGGGCGACTAATGGCTGGGCTGTTGCCTGTTGCCACACAGCCATTGTCTGCATGATTCAGGGCTCTGAGAGACAGACTAAAGAGGGTGCAGGGTGAGGGAGCACATTGATGGCATATCTCAAACCCCAGTGATGGGTAAATGCTTCCTTTTCTGCAAGTGCTTAAAAGGACTGGGAACACAACAAGCAGTACTTCTGAAGATCTCCTGAAGGTGATTCTCAGGGTCCACAAGAGAAAAATGGTGTAGGAAAGCACTTGGTGCCCTCATAGTGACTGACAGAAAGAGCTCACAGAATCTCCTCCATAGAAGTCCAGGAAAAGTATCCAGGACTTAAAGCATGCCCAAATCAAGCTCTAACCCAAAGCTGGTCCTTGGCTCACAGGCATTCAGCAAAGAGGAACTCGGTGTGAAATCAAAAGTTGGTCATAAAAGCAATATTCACTTCAGACTGCAACATCACAGTAAATAGTCCTCTAGGCTGCTGTTACATGGCTCTAAACATCTCTTTCCCAAGATGCTGGATTCCTAGGGGCCTTTGTCCTTTAATCTAAGCAGAAAATGGACTTCTTTGTGGTTGATGTTGCTACAAAGAGGGAGAGTATACATCCTTAGCACTCTGGAAGGTCTTGATATGTTAGGTGTGCCCCAGCGTGTCTAGAGGCTTTAAGGAAGCTGAAAAGTGCCTCAGGCTATGACTGCTCTGTTTTGTCATAGGGACAGCGAACTTCCCTCCTAAGGTGGCTTGAGGCAAGGTGGCTTGTTGCTCTACTCTTTTCACATCTGAAAAATCTGACTAGGACTCCTCACCAGATCTGGAATATCTCTGCAGTCCTATGCCTTGGGAGAGCTGGTGGTATCGCCTCACCTCAGATGATATTGTCATCCAGCTTTGGCCATTTGGATCAGCCAAAGGATGAGATCTTACCTGATTAATAGCTTTCTCTTAAAGCTCTAAAACTTGAAAGGGAGACACTCATTTGCATCTTGGTCTGCACGCCTCTGGTCTTTAGTAAGGATTGAACTACTTCTTGTGGAGTTTTGTGATGTTTTTTCCTATCTCTCGCATCCCAGGAGGTGGCATGCACTTGCAGTAGTGCTAGAGAAGCATTTTCTTTTTGCTGGGCTCTCTGTTCTTTGTTTAATTGGGGTACATATCCTACATGACAGTGGCTCCTTTTATGTAATGCTCTCTAGCAGAAACTGGGAGAAAGGTTCATAAGAACATGTCTCAGAGACCCACTTTTCATCAGACATATCACAAAGCCATCAAAGTCCAAGGTTGTGGCCTGCATTTGCCTGCATCCAGAGGTGATGCTGGCAGGCAGTGCCATTCCTGGCTGGTGCATACGTCCCAGTAGAGCAGAGAGCCTGGGTCTCCATATCACCACCAGTTTGATGCTGCTCCTGCAGCATCACTGTAAGTGCTGAAATCAAGGGCACAGCTTCCAGGGCTAATGGAAACAGGACACTTGTCATGTTGTTATATTAAATATGCTCTAAAATTCAATTACATCATTGTATTACTGTTCTTTATTCATCTCATGAAGCATAGTCCCTCAAAGGACAATTATAATGCAGACAGCATACTATAAATATCTATGCAAAAAGACCACAGGTCTCCTTGGGAAGAGGAGTTTAAACTATGATTGCCTACTCACTGCTGTTTTTCCTGCAGCTTTCATGCCATAATTTCTTCCACTGATTTTCTGGACATCATCAAAGACATTGCCTCACTACCCACCATTGCCTGTCCATGTTTTTCCTGTATTGATGGACTCTAGGCTATTAGAGATCAGGATGGTTTCTCACAGTGGGAACACATATAACACACCTAACAGTGCTACCTGCAGCTACCTTCTGATACCTGCAGCTCAGGGAGATGCACCCAGGTTAGCTTCTTTTTAGGAAAGCCCAGTGGAAAGGAGCAAAGCTAGAGCAGCAGGAAGCTCGTTGGAAGTGATAAACACCACTTCAGGGGCTCACACTGCTCCAGAGTACAGATCAGGCTCAACCAGCTTAGACTCCTACCCCAATACAACCTCTGGGCTCACCTACTGAGGTCCTGCACAGGTGGTGAAGGAGCCTTTCTCCTGCTGCAATAGCTCACAAGCATCCAGTCGGTCCCACCCATCCTCTACCTGCTCAAGGATTACTCTTTGCCATCCCTCCTTTCATGCAGCAGGGGGCTTGGGTCTTGCCTCCAGGGACAGTTTGCCTTCATCCTACCTGATGCAGTGTAGTGGGTTCAGCTCCTCCATCAGTCCCTTCACCTGGAGGTTCAATAGTTTGACTGGAACATAACCCTGGCAGAGATGTGTAGATTGTCCCTGTAGAGGTCCCAACCAGCTCCTAGGGTACCCTGGCCTTGCCAGAGCAAACCTGTATCAACTGCCAACCTGCCTGGGACTTTCTAACATTAAGCTATCTTAAGCTAAAGTTGAAATTAATTGATTTTTTAAAAAAACCCAAAGTTTCAAGAAGTAACTCCTACTCTTGGAGGTAAGCATGGGGACATGAAACAATAGCTCATCTCACAGCTGTTTCTCAATCTGTTTTACCTTCAAGACAGTGTTTGTGTCCCCTCCCAAACCCAGCCCACTCCCCTTATGCAGTCCTCATGTGGTGGGTGTCACCCCCAGGGTGAAGGATGACAGCTCCAACAAGAGCTGCTCACTCCTCTCCTTCTTTCCCCGTGCCAGGAGCACAAAAGGGACGGCCCTCCCCCTCCTTGTCCGCTCTGCCCCAAGGAAAGTGTGCAGGACAGCCAGTGAACTGGGGAGGGATTTTGCCCCATGGAAGCAGAGAGTCCCCAGAGCAGCTGCCATTCCTCAGGTCTCCACCATCCAGTCCTGCTTTAGCCCAGCTGGGAAGGCACTGAGTTCACTCACGGGGATGTAATGAAAGCTGACAACTGTTCCGTGTTCCCGCATGAAGTGGAGATTATGAGGAGTCTGGGAGTTTTGTGTCCGGCTCTTGATGCCTGCCTGGCTCCTGGCTGTGGCCAAGGCCATCTGCTTTGCAGAAAGGACTCTGTGCACAGAGAGCCCCCAGTGTCTGGGGGCTGTGACCAAGCCATCAGTTGCCATTAATACCCATTGGTTACCCACAGCCAGCAGCCCTGAATCAGCTCCTTGGAAGATTTTTCTCTCTCTGCCTGTAATGTGTAACCAAGCTCCAAGCTGAAAGAACTGCATTTTATCCTTTAAACAGAGAACAAACAGGGTTAGATCACTGCTAAATCTCTGACTGGCTTCCATAACAGAAGCAGAACACAAGGATGTTATCACTGATGGACCATATTTTACAGGTCTTGAGTCCATATTCACTCAGGTAAGTTCCACCTGAGGGCACTGTAGTTCACGTATCTGTCATTCTTAATAAATAATTCTAGCAAGCAAATTCAGCCCAGCACCTGCTTCTGTTTAATTTTAAGTGTTGAAGGTGACAGAACTATTCATGAACCTCCATTAAGCCTATGTTCAGTTGCCTAAATGAATTGCAGCAACACTGTATATTTAAACTTCCAAAAAGAAAGAGTTTTATACAGTATTAATTAGACGAATCATTATAGTTTTGTCTGAATTTTATTTCAACTTGCTCTGCTCACATTCTTGAAGACACTGAAAGAGTAGGCAAGGTTAAACACAGATCTGTAAGAAGTCATCCTCCTAGTGAATTCATAGAATTGTTAAGTTTGGAAAAGTACCTCCAAGTTCATCAAGCCCAACCTTTGACCAAACACCACCATTCAACTAAACCACAGCACTAAGTGACATGTCCAGTCATTTCTTGAACACTTCCAGGACTGGTGACTCCACCACCTCCCTGGGCAGCCTGTTCCAATACCTAACCACCCTTTGGTAAAAATTCTTCCTGATGTTGAATCTCAACATCCCCTGGCACAACCTGAGGCCATTTCCTCTTGTCCTGTCACTGGCTGCCTCGGCAAAAAGACCGATCCTTACTTGGCTACAACCTCCTTTCGGAGAGCGATAAGGTCCCTCCTGAGCCTCCTTTTCTCCAAGCTAAAGGAAGTCTTCAGCCATGACCTAGAAAAGTGAATGCAGTCCTAAACTGCTAAGAGAAGTGGGGTGCAATTGCACAAGAGGAAACAGATTTTCAAGGGGAAATCCTTCTGCCTAGACAATCCCTGTTACATGCTGGTAATGTGTACATCCCAGCTACTAAGGAGAGCATTTAAAACTCGACACAAAGAGCACTTGAAGATGCACAACTGAAAGCAATATAGGCCTGGGGAAGAGATCATCAGCATAATTATTGTTTCTGTTCTCGTGGGTTCTGCACTCACCAACATGCTTTGGGAGCACAATTAAGGTCTTTCCCATCTGTAGCTCACACAGTTCTGTAAGGTTTCTCTAGAGCTTTTTAAAACTGAACTTGCAGGGAAATGGGATTCCAGAAAACGTCTGAATGCTGCAAGGCAACTCTGCCGTGTGAGATTTAAACTTATTCTGCCCCATGTGAGAAACTTGACTGGGTGACAACTGTGGCATTCTTTTTGTCAGCATAAAAAAATTATTTGACTATTCACTGTGTATTTTGCAGGTCTGTGAAAGCTTTTGGGATTATGCTGGAGGAAAGATTTAGTTATGTTTCTATGGAAACCATAACACTTACATAAAAGCCTGCTTAAAAAGCAAGAGTGTGACACTGTATCTCATTCAAGGTGAGCCACCTCTGAGATAACTCATTGATAAACTTCCAGCTGGGTTTTAAAGTCTGGGAGGACACCAGTGGATTTCTTACACCTCTAATAGGAGTGAGACCCAGCAGGTACTGCTGGATAACTACTTAGCACCATAGCATGGGTGTTATAATCTCACATGGAAAGTTGCAGTCATTTGGTTGGACTTGAAAGGAAATTTTTCATCAGGTTGTTTATACAGTAATGATTCCTAAGTTTATGTCTTTCTTACTTATCCCCTACTTTAGAGATGTGCAACTTTACTCCCTCCAGCATGACCCAGAGGAGAAACCCAGGGGTTTTTTTTCCATAAAACACTGATGTGTTCCCAGACATTTGTTTGAAAACTCCTAGAAATAGAAGTGATATTTTCTTCATTTAGGTTCTGCTTTTCCTGAGATGAAAGTCTCCTTTAAAATTAGAAAAGCTTTGTCCCCTTGACACTGCTCTTCCCAGCAAACACAGAAAAGTTGCTGTCACAGTGAAGTACAAACACTGTAGTTAGCAGGAGAAAGAATTTGTCTATTCTCCTCAGAAAAGAATATGTTCAAATCAACTTTTAAAATCTATTTTGTGTTTTCCCATTGACAGCACTTCTTGCCATGTTGTGGATTAGCAATGACCCAGAACTAGTAAAATTGGTCTTATTTGATAAGTGGCAAAAGCTCAGACAGAAAGTTGCTTTCTAAATTACTTCTGGTTATGTCACCATAAAAAGTTCACTGACATGAGAAAAAATTGCTGGCACAAGGATTGAAGGGCATTATAGACACAACATCAGATTAGGGAATTAATTTTTTAATCTACTTCTACTACTTGCAAAAGGGAAATCAGTTAAATTATTTTTGACTGTATGAAGAGACATTGTCCTTTAGAGTAAGAGTGGCCCTTTCTGGATTTTATTGAAGTCAGTTAGGTACAGTTTTGTCCATGGACTTCTAAGTCATTCACAGCCATGTGCAGAATGCCCCCCCTGAGAAAGAGGACAGCAGAAACACAAAAGGGATGTCTCAGGCCTCTTCAGGGCCTCATCCTGAAATGACTCACACAATAACCTGACTTCTCATACTGTCCTGTTCCCTCTGAAATGTTCTTTTCCACAAACCGAGTTAATAAACTCACACACGTGTCCTTGTAGCACCGTCACTTTTTTCCTTTGTAACACAGCACTGAAGAGGCCATTGATGTGCATTTTGCTGGTTTATGTTCATTTAGAAATGCACCAACCTACCACTATCCTGTTGCTGCTGTTGAACTGGTTTTGAGGGATCAAAAAGAAATAGTTGCCACCCTCTGTTGGAGAGGCCCAGCTGCTAGTGGAGCCAAATGTCACCCAGCTTGGTGGCCTGCTGCAGAAGCCAGCAAGCCTTAGTGGGCTGCACAGAGTCAGCCTGTGTTGTAAGGGGTTATGAGGTGACTGACTGATGTCTACAAGTTTTGCTCCAGTAGAACATGGAAAGTTCAGGAAACTCACACCAAATGTGAAAGTGTCTAAGAAAGATTCTACATTATCTGCCCAAGAGCAATATGTTCTCTATATATGTGGTGTTGCTGCCTTGCTGCTAATTGTGTTTACGTGTTGCCAGACAGCTCATTCGTTTCCCCCAGTTTTCACTGAGCCAGCTACTCCTTCTTCCTGCCAGGACAACAGCTTCTAACATTACTTGCTGGAGCCCGGACTGCCTTGGATAGGCTCCCTTTCTGCAGAGATGAAGACAGGGCAGGCAGGTACAAACCACACAACAGCTCCTCAGACAAAAAGTTAAGTGTTCAAGCACAATACCATGGATATTCAGTCCTGTGGCACAAAGGCATGTGCACAGGCACAGTGTTGTGGGGGAGCATGGAAGCCAGAATTCAATCCTGCATGAATCACCTCTCCAGAGTCCTGGTGTTTTTCTTTTCATGACCCATAACTTAATGTTCTCTGCTCCTCACATTCTGTAGCAACATTTCCAAATAATGATACTCAGAAAATTCCAAACCAGATGTTCTTAGTTGTGTCTTCTTTGGCAATCACTCTAGCTAATTAGGGTTGGTTTTATGGGGTTGAAAAACTTGCTAACTGTGGCAGGTTGAGCATGAGCTGCATGGTGCACTCATCATGAATAGTGTTACCAATGATATGTAGCTAAAGCATCTTCAGGTGCTTTCTCTGCATGTCACGAAAACTAAAAACTTAAGCTTCAGAGCACCTGTGATGGATGGAATATCTGTTTTCCTTGTGTAACAGGAACAATATGGCCATACAGGCTGGGATTTCTAAGGTCATCTTCCTCAGAGGCAGACTCAAAGCTTGGTTCACTGGAGCACCACTAACAGCAGGCCTGGTTTTAGTCTGATTCAGTCTTATTCAATAAAATTGGCTTTTAAAAATCACTTCTGCCAGTCTCCCTGGGAGCTGCACCACGTATACATGGATCAGTGGAAAACTCCTCTTTGCCTTCTCCAAGCCTACTCATGCTCCAGATCCAAAATAGCCATGTTATCTGTAGATTCAGGGATAATTCTCGCTTGGTCCTTGGTGTTGCCATCAGTCCCACTAATATTCCACAGGAACTGTGTGTTAGTTCTTTGGCAACATATTCCTGACTTGTAGATGTGCCAGAGACCCACAGCGACTTTGTAAGTCATGCAGATGCAGCTACTCACAGATTCCAGCTACACACATTTTCAGCCACACCAGCTCCAGCTCAATTTCATGATGCTTCTATACCTTCATTTCTGTTGTAAGAGTGATTCCTCTACTCTGAGTGAAGTAAATGCCTGAGATCTACTTTCTAGTTTGTGTATGACCCATGTTTTCCAAGTGGACCATCAGAGGACACCCAGCTGGAAGTATTCCGTCAATATTCAGATAACAAAAAGGCTGTTGGATTTTAAGTTGCTGATAAGTACATGAGAAACTATGTGAAGAGGAGATGGTATTCTGTTTTCCAGACATTTCTTGGAAGAGCTCTCATTTGGAGTGTCTATTCACACACTAATAGGAAGCTGTGTTACACCTGGCACAACAGGAAAGCATAAAAGGTCAGTTTTGCTGGCACTATGAATAATTCTTTCCACAGTGGAACCTCAAAATTTAACTGAATCATTCGTTTGCAAAGAAGCAGCAGATGTTCAGCATCTTCCAGCCTGAATTACCCTCTGGAAAAGGAATGTGCAATATGAAGCTCAAGTTTTTCCATCATCTACATTTACATGTACATACACATATATAAGAAAACAGGCACTGCTTCTTGAACAAATCACTCAAAAGAAAAGCAGTTCCTTCATGCAAGCACTTCAGCTCAGTGGCCATGGTCATTCCAAAAATTAACCCTCTCAGAAATCTTCTCTATCTGGAGATGATGAACTACCTGACCTCTTTTCCCACACATAACTGGCTGTACACACAATTTAGATTCATTCAGTGTATCTTTACAAAGAAAACCAACTTGCTCAAAAATTGCTGAAAAAACCCAACTTGCTCAACTTGCTGAAAAAAAGCACTTGAAATGTCCTGTTGTGAGATTTGCTGGTGACACTGATCATACAGTGTTGTAGTATTAAATACTTGATGGTTTTTTTCTTGTACAACATGCTCTGCTGGAAGGTGACCAGTAGTTGGCCCTCTAAGACTTCTGTGAAGTGCATGGAGCCGCGTCTGCCTCACCAAGGGGAGTCCTCAGGCTTGGAAGCTGATGTAAATAATCATGTCACCATGATTACTGCTCACTTTCATCAAATTAAGCCTGTTTTGCTTAGATCAGTGCAGCTATTTTTACTTTTATGTCCTCAAATATTGCCTCAGTAATTATACTGGATGTCAGTTTGCAAGCTGAAATTATTCCTGTTTCATAGGAAAATGAAAGCCAAGCAATTAGATGCAAGCTGAAATATGTCCTCTTGTGGGGCTTGAAAACACTCATTTTGGAAGTTAATATTCAGTGTGGTCACTGCTAACTCCAGTTAACTGTGATAGCATCAGAATTTAGTTTTGTCTTAGTTTGGTTTCCTTGTTAAAAAAAATGTTGCAGTTTTAGAGTTGTTTGGTTTTTTTTGTTGGTTTGGTTTGGTTTGGTTTTGTTTTGCTAATTGCTAGAGCTGAGGGATTTATATGTTTATAGAGAGCTGAATAAGGATTTTTTCAGAAACTCCCAAATTGAGATGGAATCTAGAAAATGGTTCCTTGAAGCTGATAATCAGTATTTCAAGCTATGATTGGGCTGGTTATACAAAATAAGCATTTCTTTAATAAAGCAGTTGCACACTTAAAATGTCAAGAGGAAGACAAACAGCAGTTAAGGATCATTTAGAAATACCAAATTATTAAAAAAAAAAAAAAAAAAAAGAAGAAGATTTAAATTTAAAGAAATAAGTCAAATCCTGAGATTAAACAAAACAGAGGTATGAAAATTTCCAGCAGAAGGTCTGACTGGAAAATTTCATATTATTTTTTTTTAAATAAAATCATTCCAATGCAGGAATCCTTCTGAGATTTCTTCTTGCACTACTGAAGCTTTGGTAAGTGCTTCACTGGAAGAAAGCATATTTATTATTCGAGGACTTTTTGAGGTAGGCAACAGTAAGAAAAATTTGTATGACGGAAGAGCCAGAGTGGTGATGGCTATGTATGTGCTAAGGAGAGGATGTGAACTGGCAGAAGGAAGCCCCACCATCAGCTCTGTTCTTCTCCACGTGGCTGTGGTCCTGGGCACCACATCCCCACAGTCCAACACAAGAAGTCACCTGGAGAATGACACCACCATGCCCCTACCTTTTTTCAAGCACATAAAGATTGCTTTGAGGGAACAGCAACAGCTACACTTCCTAAAAGATGCTCAGAGAGGCAGCAAGTCTTCTCAGACTCTTGCCAGAGAGGCTTGGTGGATCAATAGTGCATGATAATGATCCCCAAACATTATTTTTCCCTGAATTAAAAGTCCATTCTTCACATCCAGCATATTGGGAATATCTCCAGCAAATTGGAGCATAAAAAATGGATGAATGACATAGAGTTTATTTTTAGTTTGGATTCTTCCCCAATCTATTTAAAGCGTGAAGCCCAGAGGCAACAAACAAAATCCGAGTCCCATGAAAATGTTTTGCCCTAGCAGCCAGGTGAGCCAGCAGAGCACACTGCAAAGCAGCAGCAAGGGAGGCCTAGGGAGCTACAACCCACCCAGGTGATACAGTGCCACACAGATGAATGCACAGTGTAAACACACTTTCTAGCCATGTTTCCTAAGGCAGGAGCTCAGGCAGGAGCTAACAGATTGCTCGCAAAAAGCGTGTACAAATCTTGAGGCAATTCAAGCTAGGAATGGGCAATGACAGCCAACCTTTGATGCTTCTCGTAAGTCCACCCAAACTTCTATTTCATCCCATTTGAATCAATAGGTCAAATATTATTTCAAATGAGGGGAAAATGGGCAGACCAAACCTCAGAGAAACTTGCCAGTCAGAGTAAAAGAAAGTTGAGAAATCTCTCGGCTCTGAGCAATTGCTAGAGACTGGGCATTTTCACAGCAACATACCAGCAGTACCTGATGCGATGATTCAGCTATGCCAATGCAGCAGTAGCTGTAAAAGACATCATCAGCTAAGGCATTGGCCAGAACAGCAAGATTCCAGCAGTCAAAACATCACAGGCCTGTCTCAGTATAAAGCTAGAGCAAAGCTTTACTGATATTTCACTTGCTGTGGGATATGGGAGGTGTAGGCAGGGACGAAGGCGGAGCAAGTGCTCATTTGCAGCAGAAGAACTTCACATTGTTGAGTGCTGTGTCATCCTGAAGCCCCTGTGGGGGCTCTACCTTGGTCTGGAGACCGCATATCTTGCAGCTGTTGGTCCACGGGCCAAAGGTGCCCCACGAGAGTCCATCACCGACCAGCACAGCTTCGTCTGAGCACCTGAACTGAATGTTGTTGGCTGCTGTGTCATCTCCTCCTCCTTGGGACTTCTCTGTTCTCAGTGAAAAGGAGATCAGGTAGCCTCCAGGGCAGACTTGGAAGCTGGTCCAGGAACCCCACCTGACAAGAAGCAGAGGAGAGAATGTCTGGGCTCTGTGAGCTGCTAGGAAGTGCTCCTTTGCCTTGTTGTGCTGTTCTGAAGCTTAACACTTCCTTGCTGCAGTCTGGGACTCCCTACTTTCTCTTTTTTTTTTTTTCTTTCCTTGCCTTCCAAAGATGTACTTTTCTCTTTATTGGTACCTCATCAGAAAAACACCAGGAAGTCTGAGATTGGATATGGTTCTGGTGGAAACTCCAAGGGCAGCCTGATCACAGGTTTTATGATGCATCCCTGATGTGTGTGACTGGTACACACCAGGCAGCAGGGAGAGCAGCCACCCTGCCTTCCAGAGGTGCAGTTCTGTTCCCTGCAGCTGGGGCAGGGCTTCGATCAGGCAGTTTCTAAATGTATGGTTAGAAACCCCTTTTCCCACACTTGCCCCATGTGTTGCAGATTTCCAAAGAAAGACTCTAACCCTGGGACCATACTTCAGGTGTTTACAGTGGTCTGCACAAAATTCAAGGGCAAACAAAAAGTGGTAAAGTGAGGTAATCATGTTTAATACCCCTCAAAATTAATGAACACAACCCCTAACCACTTATTTTAATTCACTATACTACAGCACTATGTATACAAAGCAAGTCAGAGAGAAGAGACCCCTGCAATGGTGACACCATGGGTGTTTTGTGAGCTGATGCATCACAAACAGGAGAGAAACCACAGTGTTACTTACTCCCCCACCAAGGACTCAATGGCTATTGAGTCCTCCTGACAATGCAGGCGTATGCCATTCAGAGCAGTGTCATCTCTTCCAAACTGGTCGGGCTCCACCTGCAATGGAAGTCACACAGGGACAGAGGTAAAGGCAAGGGGCAAAAGATCCAGGAAAAGTCCTTTACATGGCTGTCATAAACACTACCAACTTCTTTCTGTAATGAGAAAGAGAAAATGTCTTGGGAAGCACATGGGAAAAGGCGGCTGTCACTGGGAAACTACCTAACCCTTGTGACATGTTCTTTGTGTTTTCTAACTCTTTCTGACCCAACAGGGAAGGAAGAGACTCAGAATCTCAGGAGAGACAGTGGTGGTGGATGCCTCTCTCCCTGAATCCAGATTTTTGCACTCACATGACTTCTCCCAGCAACATCAGCCACATGGAGACTTCTCTGGTGTACCTACAGTGGCAACATTTGCCAGAAGATTCATAGTTTTATGTACAGAGTACCATACTCAAGAAGAGGAAAATCCTGCAGAAAGTCCTTGGGGACAGGAGATGGTAGGGAATGGAGAGAATGTTACCTTCAGCGCAAATCCATTGGCATAGCCATGATGGCAAAACTGCCGGCTGCCCCAGTTGCCCCAGTGGCCTCCGTTGGGCACAGTGAGGACAGAGGTGTATTCACGCACCCCTGTGCCTGGGGAGCAGAGGAGGAGCAGGATGAGTGTAGCTGGCATGAGGAACTTCATCTCTCGTGCTCTGCATCTGCTGCAGGAGAGCTGGTGTATGAACTGGGGAATTTATAGCCTTCCAAAGCTGCTTGCCTTTCCCTACCAGTCCACTGACAAACACCATTGGAACAATACTTTCCACCCAGGCAGTGACACAGCACTTGCTGACCTGCTCACAGTGCCCATGAGGAGATCCTCTGGCAGTTCAGCATCTGGCAGATACACAGCAGATACTGCAGCCCTAGGTGTGTCCACCATCACTGAAGGGCTGTGGGAACACCTATGTGCTCCTTGCTGTGCTCGTGGTAGAAGCTTAATATCGATTTCTGCTTCTGGCTATGCAGATATTTAAAGGCCATGGGAATGTTTGCCTTCTGAGAGTAACTTCCATAACCATTTCACCTTTTGCTATTTGGCAAGGCAGGTCAAACTAGGTGAAGAAACACAAGGGACCTGGTCTGGAACAAAGAATAAGCAAACACAAGCCCTATGTCTCCCAATGCCTTCTGTTGAATAGGATTCCTGGGAAGCTCAACAAATTAGGTAATTTATGGTTGTAATGTCCTTCTTTTCAACAGCCATTTTTATCACAATAAAAAACTGTATGCTTTGCCTTTGCAGCAAGCTTAACCAAAGTCATATATGCTGGGATACCCACAGAGATTCTCAGGGCTAAGTGCCACTGGGGAAGAGTTGAAAGGCAGGGATTCCAGAAAGATGATACTCAACCTGAGGGCACAGTCTTTGAGGATGTCACAATGCAGGGAGAGGTGAATTTGAAACCCTGGAGTTGAGTGTCTCTTAACATAGAGTTAACCAATGCTTTGGAGGGCCCTTGGTCAGTCTTGCAGCATCTGGCAGAAGCTTCGCCTCTGTTCAATAGGCAAAAAGGAGAGAATACATTTTAGAGAAGTATCTTGATCCTCAGGATTTTATAATAAGATGAGATGCCAGACCTTGAACTAAAAGAAGACAATTTCCCTCTTGTAGGTTTCTCTTATAATCCCTGTTTTACTCTCTCTGATCCTGTCCCACTAAAAGGTGATGTTGCTTTTCCCACTCTTGACTCTGCATTCCCCTTATGCTTTTCAGTGGTCTGTACAGGTGGTAATATATGCAAATTAAGATGATGGCAAGTTGGATGATCCTTTCTGTGAAAGGCACCAAAAGAGCACAGCACGTGATGGAAGCACAGCACATGATGGAAGCACAGCACATGATGGAAGCACAGCCTGTTTTCCTTTACAAACCAGAACTTGTATTTTACTTCTCCAAAGGGATGTCAAAATCCAGAGATGTGTTTTCTCCCACAAGGACTGTGCAATCCCATCTGGCACAGCAGGTGTGTTTGTTCAGGCAGGGTCACAGAGTGGTAGCCAAGGACACTCTGACCTGCCCTTGGTAGCCCATGAATGGAAAGGAGCACAAGGCATCAGACAGAAAAGGCTGGGACATGGTTAAGGTTACAAAAGAAGAAGCAGGACTCCCGCATTCATTTCTCCTTTGCTGGCCCAGCACCATCATCCTTGGCCACTTCACCTCTGGCAGCAGTGATGCAGGTCCACAGCCTGGCAGGACCCAACTTCCCCCTCAAACTCTGCTCAAATCATATGATTCCTACCTTTTCCCATCCCCAGAGGAGGATCCTGGGGCACAGTGGGCCCCCGGTGTGCAGGGGAGTGGGACGAGGCAGGAGGTGAAGCCACCTTCAGGGATTTGGCCATGAGAAATGACTCCTGTGCACACTTCTGAGGTACAGGAGAAAATGCAAGTCCAAGAGGAGCTATTGGAGAGCTATTACTCCAGGACGTGGGAAGTACCATTTTCCCATTTATAACCAAACAGCTGGTAACCTGGGCTGCCAAATGTGAGATGCCTTGGACTTGATTTCACAGCACATGGCTCAGATAGCACTTAATACGTGCAGAGCAGACATTGATTTCTGCTACTACATAACAGTGCCAATTTTGCTCGGATGCCTCAAGAAGTTGCCAAAGATCAGCTTATACAGACTATCAAAATCAAAAAATGTCTACAATGGTGAGATCCAGATCTCTTACTGACACACCTACCCTGCTTTCTTGCTCCCTCTCCTGTATTTTAATATCCTTGAAAATGTCAGAACAGTTTTAAAGAAAATTGGAAAACTGATGAATTTGATTAATGAAACATGACTACAGTAAAATGAGGATGATACAAGGTATTTCATCCTTTCATTATTCATCCGGTTTAATACAATTATTTTTGCAGGTAGAGGAGCATAAAAATCTTGCCACTACTTTTCAGCTTTTATAAAAACTTCTATTTTTTTAATAAACAGCTTAATATAATATGAATCAGTATATTGATTTTATAAAATTATTATTGTGATGCTATGACATATTTAAAATCTACATGGAACATGGAAAATTATGTCTATAACATACAAAAACATATACCATACAAAATTTGCTTATTTTATGAAGTTATTGAAAAAATTATGTATTAGCTCTTCTTGAAAACTCATTAATTTCTGATTTTTACCCCTAAAAGTATCGCACACTTAGGAATACAAACTTCATTTGGCAGTGTTGTGTTGTCTTCCTCATATTCTCAGATTCTCATATTCATGTAAACCTTCTGCTGCCCAAAGGACAGAGATCATTTGACATGTTGGACTCGTTTGAGTGAGCTGTAGGAAGGGTTGAAGGCAGCAAGTGGCCAGGAACTCCGAATAGGAGTGGAAGTAGACAGCATTTGCTGAGGAGAAGTCAATAAATTCAGAGGAATGGTTTTGACTGAATGACTGTGTGCTTCTGCGTGCTCTAGGCCATTTTACACTCCCCCCACACTGTTACCAAGGTACTGGTTGCCACTCATCAGCTCTCAGTAGCCACTTCCCTCAGCAGCTCTAATGTCGAACTAACCACTACAATTGGGTATAAATCAATTGTAAATCACAGAGCCTGGCTCTGCCAAACCTTCCTCACCTGCAGCTTGGGATGTAGATCAGACACTCCACAGATAACTGCACCCTGCAAAGGAACAAGCACATTATCTCATGGAAATGGTACATCAGCAGACATAGAAACCACACCTAGTGCCAAAGAAACGTGAAAGGGCAATACAGAATCTATTCTGTTCTGTGGAAATATGAATAAGCAAAGGGTTGCATTATTTAGAAAGAAGAGGTGAGATTCTGAATGAACACAGACATCTACAGAGCAGATGCCTCCATCTGAAATAATCACAATGGGCTCCCTTTATAGCTGCTGAGAGAGACAACATGACAGCAATAGAGAGGAACAGATACCTTCCCATGAACCTCTCCCTAAAATCACCTATTCATCTCTACTGACTACAGAGAGGCATGAGCCCCACCTGGACTAGTCTTACAACCTCAGACTCTCTTTAGGCTTTTGCAGACTAAAAACAGTAGTGCTGAATGAGAATTAGTTTTCAGTAATTTGGGCAAATGTTTAAGAGAAAATAAGTAATCAAATTATGTGCTATCTGGTCCTCATTTTCTCATTTGCTAAATTGACTCAGATTAATAGAAAATTGAATAGCAGGAAAAATATAAGTGAGAGACATCAGAAATGAGACAACAGCCAGAATTTTCTAGATGCATGAGCAGAAAGAGAAGCTTTAAAGCAAATAACATAAGTATAGCCATTTCTCTGATGTAAGAGGAGATAATTTTGCATTAATGATGAGATGCAAAGAAGACCTGCAGGTAGAGGTGGTGCTCCCCTTGTTGTGAAATTATTTTCAGGCGATTTCCCACCTGCCCACAACCCCCAGCTTTCCTATAAAACTTTACCTTGAAAATTTGGACATTTTAGTTATCTTACCTACTAGGCTGAGCATACATTGTTGTTTTTAACACAGCAATTACAACCTTTACAGTTTCTCGCATTTTTTATTCCTATATAATTAATAGAACTAATTTCCTTCATCTGTGAATTATGTATGTCTTCTTTCTATTGCCTTATTCTTTATTTGTTCATTGCAATTTTTGTTTACAGTTACTAATAGCATTTCAACACATTCTTGTGAAAGCCCGATTGCCCTGCCCCCTGCCATGGGATCTCTCCATTTCTTTCAGTTTCCAATTCCTGTCTGGGATCCAGCATGCCAAAACTACTTTTTTTGTTGTTGGGTTTTTTGGGTTTTTTTTCAGACAGTGCAACAAAACAATGTTGCACTTTTGTTTAAACACCCTAGAACAATTCCTATCATTTTCACAATGGGATGATAGTGTTGGCATACTGCGGTTATGACTCGCTACACTGACAGAGGATTCCTGCCCTTTTCCTTCCTACTAAATTAATTTCAGCATTACCTGCCCACACAGGAACAGAAAGCACATAAAAGGTCCACTCATCATTGAAATCTCATTGTGATTTCCACTTGCATACGATGGCCAGCAAGAAAATCAAATATCCTCAAGAAACCTGCAGAGCAGAAAGAAAGCAGAGACCACGGCAAGTACCAAAGAAATTGCTTTGCTTATGTCTCATGGTTTTTTACATCTTTTGCACTGAGACATTCACTTCTTTTCCTCACAGCTGTGTTACAGGCCAGAATTAGCAGGAAAGGAAGTTCACGAATAAGGAGCAGAAAATAGTAGCTAAGAAAGTCAGAGTAGCTGCTCAGGCAGGATTGTACAGCAGCAGCCAGGGATGGAGAAAGTACTGTCTGGCTGCAGTCCAGGCGTGCTGGGAAGAGGTGGAGGGAAGCTGTGAAGAGAACACCTGGGACCTGCAGATAAAGCCAGAGCAGACAACTCAGTCCATTTCTGCCTGGGGTACAGGTCCCCACTGGGCAAGAACAGAAACCAAGGCATTGCCTCATTTGGCACTGATACTTGACCCTTTCTGAAGGTCTAATCCCACACACAGTGCTTTCTAGACCTCTCATCATTTTTGCTCATCTTTTCTGGACTGTACTCTGTTAGTCAAATGCTGTTTCGAACAGCATTTCATCAGAGATCTTGTCAATGCAGCAAGATAGTTGAAAGGTGGAAGTTTTCTAATTGTTAATTTAGTTAAAATACCCAGCATTTTAGCAAGGGTGGTACTTGCACCGCTCTTCCTGTAGAACTGCTGCCTCACCAGTCACTCTCTCTCAACTCTCTTTGAAAGTGACTCTTCTCATGTTAGTGCAATACTTTGCACCTGTGCTTATTTTGAATTCTATCCCCACTCCTCTAGTGTCTTCGTCTCCCAGGCTGATGACATCTATAAATTTAATAAGCAAACCCTCTATTCTACTGTGCAATAAAATAAATAAAAATATGAGTAATTTCAGACCTAGAATAGTCTCCTGTGGGACATGGCTCGATACGTGTTTTTACAGTTGTATCAGGCTTTCAACATTTTTTATTATTGATTCCAATTGCTAATTAACAAAAAAACCCACAAAGAAATGGAGAGACAGACCCTCCTGTAGTGCAGATTTACTGACAGCCAGAGACCAAATGCCAATTTACACCCACTGCAAATCTTCAACTAAAGATCACTTCACATACGAAAACTCTAGTAACTTCTTCTGGAAATTCACTGGGAAAAGTTCTCAGGAAACCTATCCTTAACTACAGCCACAAGGCTGTTCCCCCCCTTGAAACTGAGAGTTGTGGTGTATCCAAAGTGATGCATCTCCCTGCTCTGTGTCAGGGCTGCACTGCTCTGGGTTTATATTTTGCAGATACACTGGTGCACACCTGGGCTTTCTCCTCCAGTAAACCAGGTGGTTCCCCTAGTAGGGGCAGACTGCCATGAATTACAGTATCACCTGCATTGGGATCAGATTGGTCAGCACTGTGGGGCAAGCCAGGCCCCACCACTTGCCTGTGAAAAGCTGTCTGGTGCTAACAGGAATGCCAGCAAGGGTATTTCAGTCCCGGAGTACCCCACAGACTCCCAGAGCCCCCTGCAGAGAGCTGGCACCTCTCAGCTCCTCTTGTCACTGATGTCACTTTCCCCAAGCTCCTACGGGTGAATCTTGACCATCCCCCTGAGTTCCTTTCCTTCCTTTTTAATTGCCCCATGGAAAACAGCAGCATGTGCCGTGGCTGGGTTTCGGCCATGCCTGCAGTGGCAGGGTGGCTCTGTGTGCTGGCTCAAGAATGCCAAGGACAAAAAAAAAAACAGACTAAGCTCCACTGAGAGTTGGGGGAGGGAGGGAGAAAGGAGGAAAAGAAAGAAAGGAACGGTGCAAAAAGCTCTGAAAATAAAATTGAATATTTGTAGATTATTTTGATAGGTACCAGATCATTCAAAGTTCCCTTTATTTTTTAAATAAAGGGCTTTGTTAACAGATCCTGAGCACAGGTGAAGGGGAGGATGAAAAGAAAGAAGGCATGTTTTTCTTTGACATCAAAATGTCTAAAAATGTTTAATTTTTGTAAACACCCTTTTTCTTATATCAAAATTTTTTATCTCCTGACATAATTCAGGTGTTGGTTGAAAATACTTCAGCCATCACTCTGATCTGCATTCTCATAAAAAGAGCAGATTACACCTTGATCTATGCCCAGAGCCAGGCAATGTGATGATCTAGACATGCCTCCTGTTTTGACAAAATGTCTTGAGGCCATTACCCATGGAAGAGAGTCCATATTCTTCCAGGAAATCCATATGTGGAATTACAATCCCCTTCCAGTCCAGAGCATGGTAGAAATAAATTATGGTCATTGAGAACTACCATGTGCAATTACTGCTGGCCACTGCAGTCTGAACATTTGCACTTTGAGAAAAGACTCAAGCAAGAGTCTTTTCTCTCCCTCAAGAACTCTTCACAGACAGTCATGCTGACCCAGGGAATTTACTGTGAAACAGACCCTGTTGTCTGTAGTTAGCCACCCACCTCCGGAATTCCTGCTGCAAAGCCTTTAAGCACAGCATTAATCTTCTGGGCTTCTGAACTCCTAAAGTTCACCAAGTGCTAAAGGGCTTTGCTGTACTTGATCTTTCAGCACCTTAAAGTCTCAGATCTTCAATGAGCAGCCTTCAATTCAAGGTCCCAAAGCCCTCACCAGTGACCAGTGAAGTGATGACTTGGGAGGCAGCCCTGGTCCTGCCACAGCTTCAGCAGCTTTGCTGATGGCTTGGTCTGGGATCTCTGTCAGGAACAGATCAATATGGGGGAAACACCGGATAGGCAAGATTAACCCAAGATATCCTGTACCTGGGACTAATTTGGAGTGGAAACACAGAGGCTAGTCCTGCTGAGTTATGAACAGGTATTTTTGCTGTGGTTTTACACCTGCTGTAGGCTTGACTTCAACTCCTGCAAATGCACTGATCCAGACCTACTTCCCTCACCTCACCTCCATCATAGCTGTCAAGAGCGAGAATTGGTCACCACCTACAAACAATGGTGGCTGTTTGGGGCATGATCCATTTATTATTTACACTGTTAAAACCCTGATCTAGAAAGGTCCAGTTTACTTGGTGCATTTCCATAGTGTTCTTCACTGAGGTATCCAAGGACTTCACAAACATTAGTTTCTCTTGTGAAACAAGGGAGTGACATTTCTCCATGCAATACCCCAGGCTCCAAGGTGCACAGACTAAAGACAGAAGCACCCATTCACACTGAGTGCCAGATTTCCTTGACTATATTTCAAAGTTTCAAGTGTTACATAGGATATAATAATTCCAGGCAAAGCTCCAACTGCTTGTAGAAAACGCCATTCTGAAGCTGAGACCATAGTGCCTCATTGCAAACAACTCAGACAACAACCAATGATTAGGAATTCATTTGTGGATGAGTGAAATGATCCACCTTGAACCACCAAGGGAGTCATGGCAGATGCCCAAGGCAGCATTCACAGTCAGGACTCAGGTTTCTCTCCTCAGGACCCGTCTTGCTGACCAGTCATGTCCAGCTGACCACATCTAGACCTTGGCTCCCTGCACCTGATCCTGGTGCTGAGATCCGCTCCCCTTTGCAACATTTTCTGCTTTGTCCCTTGCCCAAAGACTTGGAAAGGAAAAGAGGGACAATTATCCCAGCATCATTAAAATTGCAGCACTAAATGGGGCACGTGTGCCACATCCCACTAGCTCATGCTGTCATGGGTGATGTTGAGACTTGCAGGGAGCAGGAAAGCCCTGAGAAGATAGAGTGTTGGAGAGACAGACCGAGGAGGCAGATGTCTCTGTCCTGGCACCATGTGAGCATGGACAAAGCAAGGAGAAGCCAGAACAGCCATGGGTAGAAGGCAAGGGACACACTGTCAGCCCAGGAGAGGGTACCATCCACATGCCTGCAGCGTGCTGTGGGACACAGAAGCCTCTCCCACCTCTTCCCCCAGCCTTCCTGGGATTTTGTGGGAATTTGTGGAAGCCCACCTGGAGAAGGCAATATTGGCTGGGACAGTGGGACCACAGTGCTTGCTGGTAAGAGGAAGCTTCTCTTCCAGTGGCTTGCTGTAGCTCCCCCATCTCCTTACCTGGGGTGCTTGCTTGCAGCCATCTGTTGGGAAGGGAGAAGAATTGCTGTAGAAGAGATGTTGGACATGAGGCAATCCTGCATCCCAGAAAAGGCAATGCTTTTCCCTCACCCCAGCCCTTACGTCCTGTTTCAAACCATGTATCCCCATTTTTTCCACACTCCCCATGTCTGATTTCTGGCCCCTCTGTGCATTCTTTGGGAAGTTCTGAACCTATACTGTCTGTGTACAGCACAGGTGGATTTCAGGGATAGGGGACGCCGTGTCTCTCCTTTCTGTCCAGCACCAAGACAGGTAAAGGTGTCCCAGATCCCACCCAGATGCTGTTGCAGCAACACTCCTCCTCTGCTCAGGGCTGAAGTTTACCTAGCAGAGATGGAATAACCAGTCCAATTAATGCAAGGGCTGCCAAGGCTCATCTGCATTTTTTTGTTGCGTTTAATGTTCACGCTAATGAGGGATGACAAAGTGATGTGGAGAGGGAATTCATATGATGGATACATTGTCAGCCTTCACATTGTTCCAAAAACACCTGTTGCTGAAATGTTGACTTTTTACAACAGTGTGAAAGTCTCCTAAGAAAGACCTGAACCTGAAGCTGAACAGACAAGTACGCAGCTCAAGAAGCTTCACAACAAACCTTTCTGATGTGGTAAAGCTACAACCCATGGAAAACAATTGGAAAGGAACCCAGTCAGGATACCTGTTATTCCTCCCCTCCACAGTTTCCTCTGAATCCTCTACTGCTTCTGAAAGACTCAAATGGTTATTTCTTTTCTTTTTTTTTTTCAGAAGCCACTTACCCACATCCCTGCCCATTATAACTTGCATTGAACCTGTGCTGGTTTGTATCACTCTCCTCCTAGCTGAAGCCAGTGGGCACAAGCTGATCCCTTCTTCTCCAGAGTCACCTCAGAGCAGACGTACACCCCATACCCATGGGAGCTGACAGTCTCTGAACAGACTTGAAATTTCTGTGGTGGTATCCATGAAAATCCCCTGCCCTGAGGTCTTCTCACAGAGAGGACAGGTGCATGTAATGACAGCTCATCTTTATACATGTTTGTAAACTTATATGCATGTATTAGAAAAGGGTTAAACTCTTTAGCAAGTTTAACATCCTTTAGTCCCCACCAAGGCCTGCCACTGCAGCTGATCCATACAGGGTCTTGCCCACAGCATGTCTCCTAAAGGAAGCACACCTAACTCTTCCTCTTTGCTACCATAGGCAGGTTGTCAGACAGCCCCGAGAGCTTCTTCTCTTGGAAGACTCATCATGACCATGCTGGACTCTGCTTTGTTATCTCACTGCTCTAAAGAGTCTGCCTATATGCACTTGCCAGTCATGCTGGTTTTGGCATCTCCTTGAAACCCTGACACTGCTGTTTCCATTTCTTCCCCCAGTGTTCATCCCTCATAGCATACTAGACAGGGGAGAGACCCTCAGGCTGAGCACAAGGGCTGAAGGAATACCAGAGTGCCTGCAGAGTGGTCCCAAACACCTTGAGAAAGGACCTCAGGAATAGCAGAGGGACAGAAGAAAGCAGACAGCTTCTTTTTATTCTTTTTGTGGCATCACCTGCAGGTCTAAGCCCTTTCTCAGAGGTTCTCCTCACTCCTTCAGGTCTGGGTGTCCCTGGCTGCCACTGTGTCACCCTGCCTGAGCAAACACACCTGGCCCTTCAGCTACTCTCTTGGGTTCTTGCTTGCTTTCTTATTTCAGGGGAAATAAAAGTGAGTGCCTTGATGAAAAATCTCCCTTTCTCAGATATTTGTTATGCTATGGTCCCTTCTCTTTTGCACTCACATAAAACTCCCATGTATGAGGTCCTTTTGGAGTGGGCCTTTGTATCCCAGTCCTGTTGCCGTTGGTCCCTTCAAAAATTATTTTTCTTACCATGCTTTGCTGAGCCCATCTTTTCCTCTGTATTAAATTAATTACACAAAAATACTGAATCAAATGAATAGTTGGTTACTCACGATACACCAGTTCTTGAGTTTCTGATGTACTTGTTAGAGTGTTTAATTTCCCAAGAAATTTACAAAAGAGCTACAACCCCTCAAGAAATTCCCACTGTGGCACTTGTAGAATTTAAATTTGCAAAATTCATGACACAAACCTCCACCATCTGAGTGGGATTACTACTGTAGGAGAAGTAAGCTGCCATTTTAGTATATAATTTTTTGTCTGTCTCCCTCAAGCCATAGCCTTATCACGGTTGCACAAAACTTTCCAGAAAAACTTTTGCATTGAGTCAGGCACTGCAACCACAAATGGAACATTTCTGCACAAATGGATATAAGCTGCAAAAGCTACAAAATACTGAAATCAGTCTTAGAGAAGCAACAGGAGGAAGTCTCAACAGGCATTGCAAGTCAGGCTGTACACAGCAATAATGCATATAACTCCTTCCAGAAGAAAATGCTGGCATCATGCTGAGTCCAGATATCTTACAGTTCCTTTTATAAATCAAAATTTATTTCAGATGGAACCCTAGAAGAGATTTTTTTTTCTTTTACTTTTAAAAAAGGTAATGTGTTCAATGTGGCACCTAACAGGCTTTATTTAGTGTGCACACAAAGACTTGGGCTGTGCATGCAACAAGCACAGAAAACATGAGAAAAATAAGAAAGAGAAATGCACTCTACAAATAAATAAAGCCCCTTGCTCTTAAAGTACCTTTCAGCAGCACCATTCTTCCATCCCATGGCAGAGTTAAGGTGGGGTCAGGTTTAGGGCCGGGGTCCCAAGGTCCTCAGGGCTGGAGGTCCCCCTGCATCTTGCTTGGTGGAAGAGTTTGAGAGATAGAACACTATGATCTAGATAACAAATGCCTGGAGAGAAGATGGAATTACTGTCTGTAAAGATCTGACCTTGTTCAGAGTGGTGAATAATTAGAAGCAATATTAGAATGGAAAGTTTGAAACTAAGAAAATATTTGCCCTCAACAAGCTTTAAGTGTCAGGCAAAGCTGAAAAATTCAGCCATTGCATGTTCTCTATCAAAGTCAGATGTACTTGTGTGCTGGCAAGAGGTAGACACAACTTTAACAGGGAAAACCTGCTATCACAAGGACTTCTTATTTCCTCCAATGGAGGAAAATGCCTCCACACACTGCTTGCCGTGAAACTTGCCTTGCCTCTAAGAGCTGCCTGTGCACAGTGCTCCAGGTTTCGCAACCACGGAAGCATTCCTTGGCAGAAGGTTTTGTTCACCAAACTCTTAATTCTCTGCTCATTTGGGGTTACCCCGGGTTTTACCCCTCTCTTCAGAACTGCTGGAAGCCCCTCACAGGGCTCCCTATTGGGGCTGCCAGGCAGTGGAGTGAGCAGAGGGAAGCTGCTAATGCAGAGCACAGCCCTCAAACTGCCCACCCTGCCACAGCCCGGGGTCAGTGACAGCCAGGACAGGTCACTGAAGAGCTGCTCAGCTCTGTGTCATGGAGCAATGGCCGTGCTATCAGCAGGCCAGAGCTCACACACAGGTACTCGCCAGGTCACGCACCCACGGGCCTGGTCTGCTTTCCTCCTGTTGCTCCCAGGGAGCAGGAGCACAAAGCACATTTTTGTCATCCCTGTTCCTAATGAGGAGGCTCTTGGGCAACCGGGGGAATCTCCACTATCACTTCAGTGGATGCACTGGATTTGTACTATAGGTAAAAGCCTTCTTCACTGCCAGTAGTGTTTTATGCCAGCTACCCACATCATTAACTCCCTCTGAAAACCCTCCTTGATCCCAGAATATGATTTTCCACTGCACCACCACCTGCAGTGACTGCAGCAGTTCACAGTTCCTAGGCTGCATGCTAAAAACTATCTCATATCTAGATTTCCCTCAGAATGCCGGGTTTTCCATTAATTTTATGCAGCTGGAATATGGATTTCTTCCCTTTCCTGAAAAGTTACGGACATTTCTCAAGAAAATCTTGCACAAAAATAGGGCAATCCACGAAGATGTGAACCCTGCTAACTTCCCATACAAATGCCCTGTTTGAGCCAAATCAGCCTCTGCTTTACCTACTCATCTTTACCTATTCCTCCATGTAGAATTGCACTTGGTCTTTGAAGGGCTTTTCACACTACAAATGGTATCTGCACACTTCACTTGAGTAACACTTGCTTTGGGGATGTTCCTCAATGCTTTGGTCATTTTGTCCCTTCTTCACCCACGGTCAGGTATAGAAGAGCAAAGCCCATAAGTTTCTTGAAATACAGGTCCAACCAGCTTGGCTGGCCACAGTAGTTTCACCAGTGAGGCTGATAGCTTTTTTGTTTTAACTGTATCCCTACATGAAATGCAGTTGCAAAATTAAAAAAAAAGGAAAAAAAATATTCAAAAAATAACCACCACAACTTTCTCTCCAAACTGGGGCAAGTCACTGTGGAAAAACTCTATTAACAGCATGCGTCTCTTCTTCTGTGGCCACATCTGCACAATTTCGTCATGTAATTAGACCTTGGCTCTGGCCAGTGAGGGATCTATTAGCTAGAAGTTCCTCAGACAAAAGTAAGCCTTAGTGCATAAATTAATGCAAATCAAGCCTGGACTCTTCCCTCCCGTGATGCTGAGAACTGTTATGTTCTCTCTGTTGCTGCAAGAAATGAACACTCTGCTGGAGCCTGGGGACAAGAAGCTGATGAGAGGGGAGACAAGGGCAAGGCAGAAGGCAAAATCTGGGACCTCATTTTTACAGCCAGCACGACAAAGACATACTCAGAAAACAGTCAACTTTGTGGACTGCTATTGAAACCACGCCATGTGTCCACTTCAGTTTCACTTGTAGGTAACACAGAATTCAAATGGTAGCCACTGAAAATGCCTTCTTCAGGTATGCCAGGAAATGGACATGCCTTGACAAAACAAAACAGGGATGGCTCAAATCTCCTTAGCAGCATAGCAAATTTCAGCTCCAAAACCCCCACAAATCCCACCTGGAATACACTGCACCTCTGCAGAGGTGAGCAATGTTGATGAGTCTCAGATGCTGCAGTGGCACTGGCTGCTACTGGTGCATTGGAGATCTGCTGTCCCTGCTCCCACATCAGGTTTTCACTGCTGCTGCACCAGGGACACACAGACTGGAGAGGTTTTCCGGTCCCAGAAGAGTGTTGCAAAAAAGTGAACATATTCCAAAGCACACAGTGCAAGTCCTGTTCCTTAAATTGTTCACTTTAATAATTAGTCCATGTCTGGCAATTGTAGAGAAGCTCAAATGGAATTGTTTTTGTAGGGTTTTTTTTTTTTGAGAGAGAGTGTTTACTCAAGTAAACCACTATTTCTACTCTCCTTTTTCCTGTTTCACCCCCAAATGTCCTTTCACCTCTCATCCTTACCTTAAAAAAGAGCTGGTGCCAGTCTGAGAGGGAATTTCTTACCCACAACCCAAGCCAGATCTGTGCCAGTGCTCAGACAGGCTCACGGGCTCACCCAGCTCCATGAACAATGTTGTCTGGAAGAAAGTGCCAAGTATCCCAGAAAATTGGCTCCACAATATTCCTTTCATGTCAGTGCTAGACAGGATTTATTTCTTTGTTTACTTTCTTCACTGCTGCTTGTGGGTATTTACCCTTTGCTAGGCTTACATTGCTGGTCAGGAAAAGGACTCCCCAGGCAGCAGGAATTTGATGTCCCACAGTTTCTTATCTGCAACTCTAGTCCAGCTCGTATTAATAAAGGTTGAAGATTATTTAGGACTTCCAGTCTGCTGGCCAGTTGCAGAGGGGATGGGAAATTCAGGACCGACTTACACTCACAGTAAAACATAATGCATGCAATAATATGTGATTTTACAAATATTCTCATATACTTAATCTAATAAACACAGCACATGCTGTAATGTATATGTGGCCCTGGTTACTTACATTCTCCATCAGCAGTTTGTGTAAACAAATCCCAGCTGTTCAGCTGCCTTTGCTTAGATTCTCGATGTTTTCCCAATTTTACCCTGAAAATACAGAGAAAATAACACTTTGTAATGATGCTTTTGGCAGCAGCCTTCACCCATTTACTGGTGTGAAGTTCCCGAAGGCTCCTGTCACTTGACATTTCACATTCCACTCTCTGGGAACAACACAGGGAAAGGTGTTCCCAGCAAGCCTACAGGCAAATGTGACATGATCCTACATGGCTGAGGGGGAGAACTGGCACCTCCCTCCCACCCCTGTCCATTCACTCACACCTGCAGCAGGCAAAACCTCACCTGAGAGCCTGTGGCTGCAGAGTCCCTGTGATGCACACTGAGCCATGCCCATGAGAGCTGCGCTGCTCCCCGTGAGGCTCTTCCCACCTGGGTCCCCATCAGCCCTAGGAGAAGTTACATGCCCGGTGAGTCTCCCAAGAGGAGAGCAGCTCCTGGGGGCTCTGCCTCCTGAAGGTCAGGATGGGCTCTTGGCTTGCAGAATTAGTCATTTGATTAGAGCAAACAGGTCTGGAAAGATGTGCAGGAGGTCTTCTAGTGCATTCCTACTCCAAAGCAATCACTGCACACTAGGCACCACTGATGCAGGTCTGCACAAGCTTTCCCAAAAATCCTCCAGTGATAATCTTGCAACCTCCCTAGGCTTAATTATTATTATTAAGGGTATTCCTTGGTCAATCTTAGCCTGCTGCAGTACTCATCCATTATTCTTTGTCTCAGACAGACAGAATCCTGGCCATTCCATTCCACCTTGCAGCAGTATTCTGGACTGTTGCAGGCTCTCATCCTGCCCCTCTCCTGCAGCAGCTGTGAGCTGTTTGCAGTGCATGGGGGCTTGCTCACCTTCTCATTCCCCACAGGCCTCAGGTGATTGCACTCCTACTGTGAGATGGATTCTAAGTCCCTGGAGCAATGCCTACCTCCCCAGCGCACTCCCTACATCTCCCCCTTGAACAGGGGCTCTGTACAGTCACCAGCCTCCCTCCTTGGCCCCTTACAGGTGCCACCCAGCCTGGCATGGAGGGAGCCCAGTGAGAAAGAAGACAGAAAATCCTGGGGCAGACTTTGTCCCCCGAGCCCCCTGCATTGTCCTTCCCACATCCTCCCACGGCAGCCCTGGCTGCAGGCCCCTGAGTGAACTGCTATTCCCACGACTCCCGCTCCGCTGTCCTCCCACATCTCAGTTACACAGTCCCAGCTCTCATGCTCGTTATGCACAGGTCATGTTTTCCAGACTGCTGACTGTTTTTGTTGCTTTCTGTTGGACTCTATCCAACCAGGCCACATCCTTCTGGAAGTTCAGTGCCCTCAGCTGAACGGAGCAGCCCCACTGCGGGCTCACACTTGCTGAGAAGAAAACTCACTCCATTTGTCTTGCAGGCTGTAATTTGGTTCGTATTTCTCAGCATGGAAATGACCTGACACCACTGACTCATGCATTGCCTTTGATCCTTTCTGACCCCCAGACCCTTCTCTGCAGAGCAATGTCAGTGCAGGTATTTTTCTTCATGCAGCTGCTTATTTCTGCAGAAAGTGGGAGCTCATCCTTGTCCCTGCAGAATTGCGTCCTATTTTTCTCAAACTATTTCTCCAATTTGACAAGACCATTTGTCAAGCTCAAGCTGTGTCTTCCAAAGTACTTGCAGCCTATTCCAGTTTGCTATGGCTTGCAAAGTTAATAAGCTTGTTATTTATTTTATAGACAACCATTAATAATGACCTGGCCCAGCATTTCCCTGCTAGTGAATTTCTTCCCAGAGGCCACCCTGTTCATTCTTCATGAAACTTTTCTGTGGAAATTGGATTTGGTCAGGCAAGAGATAGGAGGAAACAAAGCCAAACTCAGATTATTACTCGTTTCCCATCTGAGGGCAAAAAAAGTAACACATAATGCATATCATCTGCTTCATTTAGCAGTCAGAGCCAGCAGCAAGTCACGAATGTGTGTCCCTATGCTGTGGGCGTGTCACACAGTCACCAAATCACCTCCCATGTGCCAGCGTGCCCCAGAGAGGAGCTGAAAGATGGAAGAGGTCGGTGCATGCAGTGGCTGGGGCGAAGATTATCAGCAAGCCTGGGGGAGACCACCAAAGCAGGACAGGGGTCAAAAGGCAAAAGCCATGGAACCATAAATGGGACCATAAAAAGTGAAAAGCTCTCTGGCTGCACCT
This sequence comes from Monarcha castaneiventris obscurior, assembly GCA_026261815.1. Classification (NCBI taxonomy): domain Eukaryota; kingdom Metazoa; phylum Chordata; class Aves; order Passeriformes; family Monarchidae; genus Monarcha; species Monarcha castaneiventris. Next base: position 3,699,168 of record JAMPIT010000350.1, on the reverse strand, counting down.
TTGCTTGGCCAGCTGAGGACCTTACTTACATCCAGTCTGTCTGTTTCCCCTATCCACTCAAAAAGGTTGCCCAGCTCTCCCAGGTCCCCAGCAACCATGGCCAGTCTCCTGTCTCGCTGCTGTGCTGAGCGTGGCTCTCCTCACCCTGACAGATCTCAGCTCTCAGATGACACAGGAGCAGATGGCAGCAGTGATTATGGAGGCTGTGCTACCTTACGTTGCTGCAGTATAAATTATCTCATTTCCAAAGCTAGGAACCACCCAGTGACTGCTCTTTCTGTAGGCTCAAGATTGACGTGCAAACCCTCTGCAGCCGCTTTCTGCCAGTTCTGTTCCTGCGTGCTCAGGACAAAGGAGCTCAGCAGCACAGCCCTGTGCCTGCTGTGCCCATGGAGGCTCCTGGGCTCACAAAGGGATTGTTCAGACTGTGGATATACCAAGAGATTTGAAATGACAGTAAAGAACCTCTCCTTTTCTATGATCTACCTCCTGCCCTTGTACTTTCAATACCCTGTCTCACAAGGAGAATTCGTTTGTGATTGAGGTATTTTTCTTGTGTGGTGTTTTGAGATTTTTTCTTCCTCTCTGTTTGCAATCAGCAAATGGGCCCTTGGACTATAACAGCTAGAAGAATATCTGAAACTCAGTTTTCAGACTGGAGGGATGTTATTAAAGAAGAATTTTGAGGCTTTGAAGACAAGAGTAATGGGGATTTAACTATTCAAATGTCCAAAGTTCCCAGACAACACAGAAAATACCAGAAGGAAGTGCAAAGGAAGAGCTCAAAAGTATAAATCTGCGTGGTTTAGGAAAGAGAAGGGATGAGATAATGTCTGGAAATTGATTAAAGTAGAGAAGTGACTGTGTAAACTGGGAGGAAGAACATAAATCAGGCAAGAAATGTGTTCAGAATTAACTCAGAGGACAAGTCCAGAGAAGAATTTGCTGTCACAGTTATGGCAGTAACACTGCCATACATCTAGTTTTACACCAGTTCAGTCCCAAACAACATCTCAGCAGACATGGCTTGTTCACAGAACATGAGCGCCCTGCTCAAAGGAGGGACAGCTTCAAAGGAAGATAAAGTTTCTGAAGGTCATATCCAGTCAAGTTTTGAAGAATTTTTTTTCTCCACAAAAAATCCTTTTGTCAAATTTGTATATTTTCACTCTTCAAAGTGAGCAAGAGCTGGCAGCAGTACATCATGCCAGGATAGCTAGGGCTTTGCTTGGTATGAAATAACAACACAACTTTGCCACTGATAAAGTTCCCAGGGCTTACCACCTGGAATGAATTTCTTGACAGACTTCATACACAAAGAGAAGTACTTAATTCTCAGTTAATTTGAATTCACTTTTGCATCCCCCATCCTCTCTTCAGATCTTCAGAAAAACTCTCCTAGCAATCTCTCCATGCTGGCTGTGGGGCACCACCACAGCTGCAGGATGCCCATCTCTCTCTGCATCTCGGGGCTGAGACAATGCTGTAGGTCTCTGTTGCCAGGTCCTCAGGAGTGCTCAGAGGAGCTCCTGGCTCTTTATTCCTCTTGCTCACTGAAAAACCACGGATACAGACGCTACACAGGGTTCTTCTCCATTCTTCCTGCCCAAAGGCAGTCTTCAAAGGAAACCCATGGCCTTGTAGGCTGACTGACAGCAGGAGCAGCCTGAAGGTTATGGTGCTGAAAGTCCAGGACCAGGAGACACAAGTTATTAACTTGTACTTGGGGAAGGGTAAAAGAAAATTGTCAGTGTTAAACCATAAGGTAAAGGAGGCTGCAGGAGACAGTGAGTGCTATTATTGCTGCCAGAGGGAAAAAATAGAAGTAGCATATCTGGTGGTAGATTGCATGTGAAAACACGGCAGACAAAAAGCACTTTGAGGAACAAATGGCAAAGGGAATTAACACTATTAATGTTTCTTCCCATCAAAGATTTAGGACCCTGTCAGAAAATCTGTAGGACCAGCTGACATTATAAAAGATCACAGCAGATATGGACATTTTTTAATTATTTATTTGCTCAGTGCTCAAAGTGGAAGAAACTTTGTGTTCAGATGGCTCCAGCCATTCTTGGGGGTTAGGGTTCTTAACAAAGATTAGGTAGAACTCAAAGTTACCTCAGAAGAGAGATTGAAAAAGTCCCAGAGTGAATAGCAATGAATGACTAAAGCTGATACTAAGTACCCAGGAGGTCTAAGATGTCTCTTAACTGGAAGAGCTAAGATCATAGCAGTGATGGATAATGTATCATTTAAAATTACTGGAAAGTTAAACAGGGGCAAACATGAGGTCAATTTAAAAAATTTGCTCCAAAGGTGATCTAAGTAACTACAGGCCTCTTATTCCAGCTTAGATACTACAGTGGGTTCTGCCAATCCGTGCTGCATCTATGTGCTGTGGCAAAGTCTTTGTGGGGAAACTGCAGGGGTGGCTCCTGTGAGATGTCAGGGGCTGCACCCACGTCAGACAGAGCCAATGCCAGTCAGCCCCAGGACATACTCACCAGAGCTGAGCCCATCAGGGATGGTGGTGGCACCTCTCTGGTAACATATTTAAGAAGGGGTAAAAATCCTGCACATCAGCTGGAGAGAGGAGTAAGAATATGTGAGAGGAGCAGCCCTGCTGACACTGAGATTAGGGCAGAGGAGGGGCAGGAGGTGCTCCAGGCACCGGAGCTGAGATTCCCCTGCAGTCCCTGGTGCAGCCCATGGTGAGGCAGTTGTGCCCCTGCAGCCCCTGGAGGCCCATGGGGGAGCAGAGACCTTTTGAGCCACTGCATCTGTTTTTAAACTGACGTGACAGCAACAGGAGCACAATGTCAAAGGCAGACTGATGCCTTTGGCAGCACGGGAGAATTCTTGATACTAGGTCTTTTATAAAAAAAACTATCTTTAGTTTACAGATGTGGGAAGAATTTAACTGGTTTTATCTCCAGTGACATTACAAAGTCCATTGCAAGAATGTTTTCAGCCCACACACACCATAAAATGACTGTTTCTCACCACCATCTAAGAAGGTTTATGTTGCTGGAGAAGGTCAGCTGAGAACACAGCTCCTGGAGAGCCCCATCATCTCATAAATGGGCAGTAAACAACAACATACCTTCTGCCCTAGGGAAAGGGGGATCCACCTAACCTGCACTTAAGTATCTACCATGTTGATGTGTACATGCAATGTCAATAAGGCTACTGCAAACACTTCATTCTTTAATCTTAATGTTCTGGCTCTGTGATTACATTTTACTGTTCTGCTGATTTCTGATTATTTTGTGAACCTGCACTGTTTTCAAATATTTCGTCTTCATTGAAACTCTCTATTATTTTTTTTGCCATAGGGTGGAAGACTTAAGTTGTCAAAAAAAAAAATAGAGATATTTCCTTTTGGTTTATAAGTCTGAAAAATTACAGAACTGATCTTTGCTCTGCACTGGCCATTGTGTCTTCAGTTGCTGAGTCTAATGCTATCCTGTCCTCCAATAGCTTGATTAAAAGAAGAGAGGACATGTCATTTATGACCCTACCACTAGCTGCCATAGCTTACCAGCAGAGATGTTGCCAGACTCACTGAGTTCAAACTCCAGCTTTCCAAAGTTATATAATGGAAAATCCACCCATGCTAGCTTGCAAGCTGGTACTTTTCCTGCCTGACTAGAAACCTGCAGGTTAACTGAAGAGAAAAAGAAGCAGTGGATGAAGAGAAAGAGCTTTCCCAGATAATAAAATGTTAATTAGCAGGGATGTTAGAGACACCACTGGATGCTCAGGGAAGTTCAGTGTATCAGCAGGTCTACCCAAAAGTACTCATTGGCCCTGCACTCCAGCAGCACAAATTCAGCTGCTGATACTGATCCCATCATTTTCATTTCAGTCCATTCCTTACTCCTAGAGCTGGGGAAGTTTTCTGTAGGGAAAGGGGTGAGAGAGAAGGGGAGGGAAAGTTCTTTGACCCACGAAGATTCATCACTCTGGAAGAGTTAAAAATTAATGAGAGATAAGAGAGAGAAATATAAAGCTGAGATTAGTTCCTTGCTTGTTTTCTTGCTCCCCACTGTGAAGTCACAGAAATGCATCCAGTGTTCACTTTCTCCCACAGGCAGTTAATTACTTGTGTGAACAGTTTCACTGCTTCCTGCTGGAATATCCCAGAACCACCGACCCAGTGTCACTGTCTGTGCCACCTCCTCCCCACACAGGCAAAAGGAACAACAAAAAATCAGTTGAGCAAGGACTTCTTGCAACCAGGATCTCCTTTCTGCCACCTACAGTGGCAGGACTGCTGGGGCTGGAGCTCAGACTGTTAGAGAGGAAATAGGAGATGTGTGAAAACAGAAGTCAGAGAAAACAGGGCATGTCAATAAGAGGGACTCAGAGAAAGATTTAGCTCTGTGAATATAACTACAAACTGTGAAACATCTCAATTTTTTTTGGCCTTAGTCATCTTGGGGTTTCCTCACTGCTTTTCTTTAAGATTCTTGTATAGGTCTAGGTATCTGTGACACTGCTCAACCCTACCTTTCCACATATCCTGAAAGCCTCATCATGCAGCCAACATGGTTAATGGAGAAGGTTGATAATATCACTCATTCACAGCTCTTCAATGGACACAGAACCTGGCAACAGCCTATTGCTCTTGCTTGTGGCTGCAGCCACTCTTATGAAGAAATCCAGTCAACACCTCAAGCTTAGAAAGTTCTATGCCACCAGGAGCAGCAAAATATCCATAGGCTATCCATTCTCCTGAGCAGGACCCGACCACACAGCCCTTCATCGGATTTGTTTTCTTTCTGATATGTTCTTGCTGTCTATAAGATACAGTAACATAGTAGGACATCTTTGTCTTCATTGTCTCCTGTGGGGTGCTGTGAGTACCTGAGGGTTTCAGCTGAAAGCAGCACTTCCCCCTTCACCTGCACTAAGTGGCTCTTACAGAAGTAGGCCATTCCATTCCTCAGTAATTAAAGCCTGGAATAACTCTTTCTCCCTGTTTTGGCTGTTTCTCCCTGTTTCCCACTTATAGTGCAGGTATATATATATATACATATATATATGTATATATATAAGTACACACACTTACATATTATACTGCTAATATATGCTGCTATACTGTAGTATAGACCTCACAGCACAACTCTCCCTGGTGACATCATCACTGACTCTTCAATGGACTGGGAGCAGCTCCTCCTACTCTGAAATTACTCACAGGATACCTTTGAATATTGCTGTCAGCAGAGGTTCCTTTTCTGGCTAGTCCCTTTGGAGGAACAAGGAAGGAAACAGGAAGTCACATCTGAGAAAGGCACAATAGCAGAAGTAGGGTCTGCTTCTGCCAGACTCTCCCAGCCTCTCTGGATGCTCACACCTCCCAAAGATACATCTGGGCAGCTGGGAGCCTCACAGCTCCATGGGATGATTCAACCACATGAGGTTTTGCTCCTACTCCCCTGTCCCCAGTACAAGATGCAAGTAAACTGAAGTGAGTTCAGCAAGGGCCACACGAGGTGGGTGGCAGTGGGAGCACTCATCCTGTGAGTAGGGTTACTTAGTCACCTACACTTAATGCATGTCCCAGAGTAAAATGCAGCAGCTTCCAGTGCAGGCACTTTCCTCAGCCTCAGTGAGATGGTGAGGAGAGAAGGAAAGCAAGGAGAAAACAAGTGAGGACTTCTACAGGGTGGACTGAGACTGCTCCATCTCAAGCTTTGCCTCAGCCCCTGGGAGGTTTCTTCCCCTTCCAGTCCATCACTTCTCCTCCCACTCCTCTCTCTGTTCAACACCCTCCTTGTAGCATTGCCAAGACCCTCCAAACCACCATCTCCTTGGGGAATGGTCCCAACTCTGCCCCCCTTTCCTTCCCTTGTATGCCCAAGTTTTCACAGCCCTGTAAGTCCCCCAAGCAGTGCATACCAGGAGGCCTCCCCACTGAGGGCAGGCAGTCAGCAGGAGCAGCACATAGCAACAATGAGCACTCCCTGGGAGCTTTGTTTACTCTGCCAAGGACTCCCACCCACTCTCCTGGCCAATAAAATCCCCTGTGCCAACACCTCCATGCAGCCAGGCACTGGGCAGGTTTCCTGTGATGCAGCTGCTCATTCCAGCCATCCTCTACCTGCTGGGCTCCTGCTGCCTCCGAGGCACCGAGTCGCGGCAATATGACTCTGTCCTCACAGTGCCAAATGGAGGTCCCTGGGGCTCTTGGGGGCACAAGCAATTCTGCCCCAGTGGCTATGCAAAGGGATTTGAATTGAAGGTAAGCTTTGACTTCTTCAGGATGGGACAAAGACCTGCTGTGCGACAATGTAATTTTGTTCTGGTCATAGCTGGCCATGGCGCTTTGCCCCATCACAGCAGTTTGTTTTGTATCTGCATCAGGCAGACTTCTCAGCAAGAAATCTCTCCAGGCTCCCTGCCAGTAAGTGATTTCTTAGCAAAGGGGTCTCTTGGGTAAAAAAGTACCTGGGGTTTGTAGAGCAGAGCCTGTTCCCAGGTGGCTGGGACAAGTCCCACCTGCCAGCACCCCAGCTCTGGGCATCACAGCACATGGTGACAGGGTGGGCATGGCCTGGGACAGCAGCCATCAAGCATTCCTGTGTCCAGAGCCTTTACTCCACTACTTGGAGAAAACCAGAGGTGGGCAACAGTAAAAAGGGCTTCCTGAGAAATGCCATGGAGCTGCCTCACAGGCCTGCTCAGCTGCACTGATGTTCTTGCTCTGTCCCCAAAGCCTCCTCCCCTCCCTTATCACAAGGGCTCGCCTCATCACCTCTTTTAAAAGGGGGACAATGCTGACCTCTCCCGTCTTCTTCCCCTCTTCTAAGGTGCAGCCCTACCAGGGGTTTTGGCTGTTTGCTGATGACACGGCTCTGAACGGCGTCCGCCTACTCTGCACGGACGGCACCGTCATCGAGTCCTCTGTGGGGTGGTGAGCAGCCTTCACTTTCTCACCCTCCTTCAGGGCAGCAGCTTCTGGGGAGCCTGAAGGGAAGCTACTGCCATGGTTTCTCCATAGGCACCCCCACCTCCTGTGAAGGTGGCTCAACACCCTGCTTGAGGAGGTGGGTGAGTTCCCCTTGGCCACAAAGTGTCAAGGTTTCAGGGTAAAGGTCTGGTCCCAGGGAAAGGAACAGTGCTTTGGAAAATGAAAGATCAGAAATTACAGATCTTAAACCTGTACTTTCTCCTTTTCCTCAAATGCTTACAGTAAGTAACAGGGGCAAAGCAAGCAGCTGAAATTGCCAAGGGGTTCTGCAGGAACAGGGCAGCCTGGCTGGGCATCCAGGGGATGATGGGGAAGGAGAGTGAAACAGGTGCTCCTAGAAACCTCCCAGCCTTGGGTAGGTCCCTTGTCCCAGGAGTGCCAGGACATACACAGCAGGTTGTGGTGTTGACTGCAGCACAGCAGAGGCTGGGCAAGCCTTGGCAAGTTGCTTTTTCCTCTGGCAGGTGGGGAAACTGGACTGAGGCCCAGCTCTGCTCCAGCAACAAGCTGGTTTCCTTCTCGCTGCGCGTGGAACGGTGGCAGTACCTGCGTGACAACACGGCAGCCAACAATGTGAGGTTTGCCTGCTCCAACGGGACACAGCTGGAGGGCTGGGGACCTTCGGGGGGTCACTACGGCCCATGGAGCAGCAACTGCACCTCTGGGGCTATCTGTGGGCTCCAAACAAAGGTGGAGGAGCCCCAGGGAAAGTGGGATGACACAGGTCTCAATGACATGAGAGTCTTCTGCTGTCATTAAACCTGACTCCCCACCCCAGGCCGGCATCTACAAAGCTGCACAGCATTAAACCTTGAATCTGTCCTTGCACAAAGAGCAGTGTACAATTTTTTTCTGTCTTATTTTGTCAAGGGTAGCCAGATCCCATGGCTACAGCACTTCATAAGAAGGGTCTTTGTGTTTAATGTGATTAAGCTTTGTAACAAATTTATAACCTACAAAATTCCTGTGAGAGAGCGCAGTGGATTCCCACGCCTGTTGGTAAGGCAGGAGGTGGAACTATAAGGGCTGAACAATGAAGTAGAAAAGGGACCATCTGCCCTGGCAGAAACTGTGGTTTCAAAGGAGAGGAAGGGGAACTCTTCATCCTATTTCCATTGCAATGGTTAGGATGTGGAGGGATCACTATCAGACATCCATCCATCCATCCATCCATCCATCCACAAATAAGTTCAAATATACCATGTAGCTTGTGGTCCCAGCTCCATGTCTCTCCTTCCACCCTTCTCAGCACGGCATTCCAATGTCTACAGGTGCCCCATGCAAAAGAGGCACCCTGAGGATTTTTGTTCCCAAGACTGCAGTAATTGACATACATTGCAGTCAGAAATGTCCATAGGTACCTTTCCTGAATCCACCACCATATCCTTCAGCACCCAAACCTCCTGCTCAGCTCTCCTCTGGAGTTCATGTTTTGTGCCGCTTCCTGGGGCTGTAGGTAATACCTTGTGAGTGAGGACTGTGGCCATAACAAGTGTGGGACAGGGATCAGCCACAAACGGGGGTCTCACAGGGCATTATGCAGGAACAGGTTGGTTGGAGAGCATTGTGATGCATGTGTGCAGGAAGGACTCAAGGAGGAAAGGAACAAACAGCAAGGATTAGGAGAGTTCCAGAGAGAAATGCAATGATTTCAACAAACACTTTTCCTCAGTGCCAAGAGTGCAAAGAGGAGGCAGAAATCCTCAACTCTGTAAAGTTCATACACTTTTCCCATACCCATGTATTTCAAATTTGTTTACTACAGAATTCTCTCTGATAGGGAAGTCTTGCTTAGGAAGATTGTGAATGGACCTCAGTAACACCTGTGAGCTGACACCTTCTGTGCACACATCTGAACACACAGACAATGCTATCTTTGCTTAATCCCTGCTGGGATCCCAGATGTTCCAGAGGTTTCTGAAGCATTAACTGTACCATCATGTGCCCTTATGCATCCAAAGGGACTGTCTGCCAATTGGCATGCAGCCAGAAAATCTTTACAATAAGTATATTTACAAGCATATTTAACCCTTTCTACCAAGTTTTTGGAAACAGGGGTTTGAAAGTCTAAGCTGTTACATTTTTACTGCCAGTTTGGTTGGTTTCCATGTGCTTTTCTTATTCCATACCTATACTGGTAAGCCCCCACAGAGCCACCTATTATCTCAGGAGAGTAGCAGATTTAAAATCAAAAGAAAAACACTGAATATGTGATCTGGCAACAAGGTCACACATCCTCATGGGTGAGTTCCAATTATAAGAGATAAAGACACCTCAATTTTTGTTACAGGAATCTCTCTCTACAATTAGATATAATAGGAAAATGCATAACTCAGCTTTTCTTCTGGAAAAAAGGTTCCCCTAGGGCACTCTGAAATACACTGAGACAAAAAGATGGGATTCTTGTCACGAATGTCTCAAGGGTTTTTATGTTATCTTTGCATTTTTATATCACTTTCATATTACTCATTACTCATTCACTTAAGCAAGTTTCTGTACACAGCACTTTACATAGCATTAAAGAGTTTCTGTCAACAGGAAGGTTCCTGCAAGAAAACTAATCTTAAAAGTCACTTCATGGTCTCCCCACTCAGGTCTTAGCCCTCCCCATCACAACAAAAACATTTGATTGGGCTGAATCCTAATGCCATGGCGGATCCTCTTGAATAATAAATATCCCAGTTTCCGGGCGGAGGAGATCTAACAGTGACATGCTGGACGAGATATCCCTGTCCGTTAGTCCTTCAAATTCATTATTTGACTAGTATTACATTTTGTACTGTGCATGTCACTAGTCTACAACAGTGAACTCCAGGGCTTGTCACAATCCACCAGAACATGGCAAGGCTCATGTCACACACTCGCTTCCTGTGCACTCACACCAGCATGTGACCCCTCTTCTCTCAGGAAAACCTGCATGGAATACCAGATGGTAATCCAAGGCTTTTCAATAATGGTCCTACTTCTTGCACAATTACTCACCCCTCGCACCAGCAAGGGCTGGTTGAGATGTTTAATCTTACATCCCTCACTTCATACATGTTTTGCCTTTAGGCATCTGTGGTGAAAAATAGCCAGCAGCATCCATTTTTCCCCCATTCACTGAGCAGAACATGCACGGAGCTCAAAATTGTATGTAAAGATGTTCACAGCCAGCCTTCCTCAAAAGACACAGGTGATGTGCAGCAGCAACTGTTAATGAAGTAACACCAGTTATTCTGGTGTTATATCCATGCTGGACTGGAGCACTGCTCAGCACAGCTACCCAGCATCCTGAGCACAGGCAGCACTGTGCTCAAATCTGTTCAGAGCAAGCCCACAAAGAGATAGATCTGCTTTGGTCCTTAGCCCTCTCTCTCCAGGGCTCAGCACTGCTTTCCCATTGCTCCCACATGTTCTTCTACATTGAATTTTTATGCAGAACTTTTTAATTCCTTCTGTGCTAGATGCAGGATAATGCCTGCTTTCCCTCAAACCTCTCTCCTCACTCCCAAAAGACAGAGCCCTGTGGAGAATGGGAGTGATCCTGTGACGGCTGCTTAGAGCAGCATTCACATTTGCACCTGATAGTCAGAGGGGCTCTGTCTCACTTTCACTGTCTGTTCTGGTGACAGACTTCATACACAAAAACCACAGTGATGGACCAGGGCTCCTGTGGCATTTGACACTGTGCAACCAGGGAGCAGAACGAAGGTCCACGCTCTAGTCTTTGCTGCAACTTGAGCACACACATTAGCAGGCATCCTGTTCACATGCTAAGTGAGGTGACAGGGCACTTCTTAGAAGCCACAGGCCTGTCCCCCAGCTGTCATGACACCCTTGCTGGAGTGAGAGAATAAACATGAAATAGAGCAGGATGAAAAACACTTTGGAAACCTTCCTAGTGTTTCTCCCAAGAGTACTGAAGGAAGACAGAGTGTTTTGACCTTCCCCATTCTCATTCCAACGTTTGGTTCCCCTGGTGCATTAGCAGCCTTTGGACAACACTGTCACATGACACAGCTGAAATAATCAATACTAAAGCTGAGAAATAGCACTATTTAAAGATTTGAAAAATGTTCGTGGCAGATACCAGAGACCACTTCTAGGCACTGGGCATTTTAAACAAACTACCTCTGTAACAGTGGTCAGCCCCAAAAGTCTCCTGGAAAGTTTGTGTCCTCCCTAAAAGCAGCAAGGGTTGGACTCCACTCTAAACTGAACCATGAGATGTTGCAGCCTAGAAAATGTCTGGTGCTTATCAGCATTCTCATCCTCTGAGACCACCACATTCCCTTCAGAAAAACTGCAAAGTTTGAACTTGGCTCCACCTTGAGCAAACATCCCCAAAGTTCAAAACTCTTCCAAGCCAGCTTATTTCCTCTAGAACATCTTTAATGAAGTATTTATATTTTCCTTGAAGTAGAAATACTGTATCTGATTTTATCTGTTATTTTTTATTTTAGTAGGAGATTTGGTTTTGCTTCCACAAGTGTGTCTTTGACCTGTAATAAAATCTGTACTGAAGTAATGGCTAATTCTGAACAAGTAAGTAACAATTCCAGTAAATCCAAGGGAGGGTACAAACAACTACATCCCTCTGACCTTTCTGTGCCCCTTTTCAGAAACAAACATGTACTTTGAGCAAAAGAACTTGTACTTTGAGCAAAATTTCTTGTGCTGTGGTTCTGCAGGGCCATAGCAGAATGCTGCCTATACCCACATAATTAGAAGGAAGGTTAATGAATTGCTAAAGCACATATTTCCAGTGGCAAATTCAGATAGAAAGCATATTTAGGTGGCCTAACAGTTTATTAAATGAGATTATAATAGACACTTTGCTCTTTGGAAAGTGTCATTTCAAGACAAATTTACCTCTGGAAAGTCCATTAGTAAAAGAAGGGTTGTTGTAATCTCTACTGATGCAAACCAGTGTCAGCCATCATTTCTTTTGGTATGAATATTTTCCCCTTGTTTCTTTTCTATCCCTTGATATTTTGTATCTTCTCTTTGATTTTCTAGCAAAAACAGCATTCAGCCTCAGCCACGACTTCACAAACACACTTTCTAACACTTACTGCTGTATTGGAAATTTCCTTCTCCTGCTCAGCTTCACCACAGTGTTTGCAGGGACATTCCCATGAGAGCAGCCACCTTCCCTGCACAGGATTCAGCAGCTGATGTGGGAATAACCAGTCTGCTGTGTAGCTTTCAAATGCTGCTGAGCCTAGGAAAGAGGAGTAGAGGGACACCACACCACCCCTGCCAGCTTGCCAATACCTGCATCAGGCTCCCTTGGATGTCCACCAAGAAGCTGATCCCCTGCCAAGGTCTGAAGGTCTCACAGTCTCCCTGCTGTGCACGGAGACCAGCTCCAGCACTGCTGCCCTTTACACTCTCCTGGACCTTTCACAACCATTTCAGTAGCGCACTTTACCCAGAACATCTTAGCAAAGGCAGGGAGAGTTTTTCTGCCTAGGCTGTGTTTTCTATGCAGCTGATTTCTCTGAGGGAAGATGAGGTTTCTTCCTGTGGTTTGAAGGGATAAGGACATCTTTTGAAAGCTTCCCAGTACCAACCTGCAATGGTGATACTGTGAGGGGAGCATCTTAATAGTAGGAAAAAACATCACCTCTTATTCTTCTTCTCTCTGGAATTACTTTCAATTATATTTTTAAAAAATTAGAAAAATTATTATATGAAGAAAGCATTTGCTGTTCTCATGGTGCTTTCAAGTCTCACATCTGGTTTTACAAGAACAAGACACCAAGGAGGTGCAATAATTTCATCATCTTGCTAATATCTGTGTCTTGATTGCAGTTGTACTACATCTACCAAAGTCTCATTATGCAGGTATTTTTTGCCATTTCATCACAAAGGCCTGTCAGAAAGCAACTACTGTCTAAGCACCTAATTGCCCTTCTCTAAATATTGCTTGTCTGCTTATACAGATTTGTCTAAATGCACCTCTGTCATCTGTAATAAGGTAATAGACCTAAAAAGTACTTAGTGTCATCTTGTATCTTCCACCTCGGTACAGAACCTGTTTTAAACCTAAACTGATGCCTTTATTACAGATCTTTCTGCTCCTTGTAGCAGTTTCAGATACCAGTAACTGCAACAGGGAGAAAGAACATAAAGCCATTCCAATGTTAGTGTAATTTTGTTGGGCTGAAAAGTCATAAAACCACAGAATACCAGGTTGGAAAGGGACCTCAAGGATCACCCAGTTCAACCTTTCTCAGCAAAACCATGGTGTAGACAAGATGGCCCACCACCCTGTCCAGCTGAAGCTTAAAATCTATGGTTGGGCAGGGAGAATTTGTCCTGTTATCCATAAACATCAGTTTTCCTCCACTTCTGTCATCAGTTTCAGCCTCATTTTCTTTGGATTTTAAGCTGTTTGGGCCAAGCACAATCTTACTATGTACGTAGGGTGTCTCCTGTAAGGGGACACCTAGACCCCGCAACAAAGGGTTTGCCTCCCTCCCCAAAGCTTTTCATGCAAACTTGGATAATGCTGAGAGGAAGAAATGTGGTGTCTCAAGAGAACCTGCCTTTGACTAAGGAATCGGCATCTTTTTGTACTCCCGGATAATTTTTCTAAGAAAATTAGGCAACGTCTTGAAGGCTGAACATTAAGTTGATGCAAATTTCAGTAAGTGAGTTTGAAATACCTCAAAACCACAAAATTTATAATGGGAGAGAGAGACAAAGACCACAAAATGGTTGCAGAGCAGCCATTACGGAGTCATATGTCTCCAGCATTATTTTTCGTACAAAGTGAGTAATATGCTTTTAGTCAGGCCCAACAGCTACAAAAACCTGAGTCACTCCTTTGCATAAGAGGAATAAATTATGTTAGGGGTCAAATTGTGCTGAGGTTCCTCAATAGAAAAATGTAATTAATAGATAAGCACAAGTCCTTGTTAGGTGATGTTGTCCTGAACAGCATAGAAAAAGCGAGTCAAGAGCTCGTATTTTCCTTGGACCTGCCAGGAAATCTTTATTGCTGACTGCAGCCCATGTGTTAGGCAACCCACACCTGTTTGGATGAAAGGCTGGTGGAAAAGTCATCTCCAGCTCCTCAGGTAGAATGTGTGTCACTTATTTCTTTCTGTGTCCTCAACTTAAGCATCTAAAGAAACTTCTTTTAGTAGTTCCACGAAGAATGGTTGGCCATATGAAGGTTTTTTAAAAGAAAATAAGATTTGAGTTTCTTCCGGATAATCCCATTAAAGGAAGCTAGAGGAAATCCCCTGCCAGGGAAAGGCAGACTTTGTTGTACCTAACCACACTGTTAAAATCCCTAATTAATGGAGAAAATGTATTTCAGAGACACTATGATCTGTAGGGCCAGATTAATTAGGATAACACTTTAATTATTCAGTGGTAATACATGCCACCTTTGAAACCAAAATCGTCAAAAGTGGGTGCTTGCAAGCTCAGCAACTACCCCAAACACATTTCCTTCTGCTCGTACTAAGGCAGCAAGTAGACTTAATGCAATTCCAACTTTCTTTGCAAGGCCTAAAGCCACCTCAGTTAGGCAGACTGATTCACAGAGGCACACCCTGAAAAGGAGAGAGGACTTTGCAGAACATTTCTCCCCCACATTACAAGAGATGACTCAGATCTCTTGAAAAGTCTTTTGTCCCTCCTAATCTTCATATTGATTGGGGTGAAAATAAGAGGGAAAGTATTTGCTCTCAGTTTCTTCTCTCAATTGCTGTTCCAATGTTTTGTTTTCCTTGTTATTTTCAAAAACCATTTTTGTATTTTCTCCAAGTACCTCAACAACCTCACCCAGCATATTCTCAGGGCCATCAGAGTTCCTCCTTCATCCCCTCTGATCAACTTTCCCAGCACGTCTGGAGCAGCTTCCCCTTTTGTGCCTTGTCTCTTTTTTGGGATTAGGTTCTCTTCAGGTTAGCAGGACCTCCTATCACAGAAGCAGTATCACCACCAGAGCCATTAATCAAGGCTCTGTCACAGACAGGAGCACACATTAGCAGACTAGAGGCAGTCAGGTTATTTTACTAGCAAATTTCAGATAAAAGCTGGACATCAGTCAACTGGATAACTACAATTCCTTCTGGCTTCCAAATTAGAAAGTAAAACAGCATCATTTTCAACAGTCTGGGTCCAGCAGCACTGCGGGAAGTGCATGATGATGGAATATGTACCCGGAAGTGGTAATTTTCTTTATGTGGCTCTGCCTGTACCACCACATACATCACCAATTTCTCCCTTAAATCTCACCGTTTTCTTGCTTCACTTTCTTGGCAGGTACAGCAGTTTCCCCCGAATTTTCCAGTCATTTTCTCTTCAGGTCTGAGTCAGTAGTTGCTCAAGCTGGGGATGATGGAGGTATCCATCACTGGAAACCCCACTGGAAACATTTTCCCCTCAGCCTGATTCCATGCTTGCACTCAAACATGGCATGGAGCAGAGTCATTATGAAAGTCATGCCAGTGAGATGTGTTGTCGTAAAATTGAGACCCCCACACAGGAACTTTGTAATTAAGGAATAAACAGAGGCAATGAGTCATTACATTTGGTGCTGGGGGAGTTTTAGGAAAGCATGTTTTCAGTAACTCATGGAAATAAGACAACCTTTGACACGACATTTTTTTCTTTTATTGTTAGCACTTGTAGGAAGCAGGACACAGATTTTTCCAGTTACTGGCATTTAGGTGTCTCATACATGTTTGCTGACAACTAGACCTCCTCAGTCCTTCTCCAGATGCTGACACTTGGACCTTGCAGCTCTCACAAAGAGCACAAGATTACAAAGAAAGAATGGCTTGGGGAAAGGATTTAATACAAATATAGGACAGGAATGCTGGGCAGGCACAGGGTTCAGTACATTGAGCCATTTCTATCCCTCCTTCTCATTGCCTCATGCTTCTCACTCATTTACCCTGATCCCTTCCCTTCCCATAAACTTCCTTTAATAAATTTTACAAAATCCCACAAACCTTCTGAAATCTCATAATAAGCTTCACATATACCCAAAATCCCCCTCAAATTCCAAACACAATTGCAATAATCATGTTTTCCCTCTCTATCAGTGACAAAACTGAGGTTGATGCCTTCAAGGCTGTGCCTGAGTAGGTATTTTACTGGTCCATTTATCAGCGACCAAAGGTTTTTTTAATTAACTGGATTGTGTTGGCTTGAGTTCCAATTGTCTCTGTCTCACCAAAGGAGGGAATATAATTTCTAGGTATAAAGCTTTTGATACAGGTAGTTAAAAGTTGTTATGGACATGTCAACATGTCTCAATATCAGATCTGAAAGACTTGAAAATACACAACGATCATCTTGAGTAAAAGTATCCATAATCACAGCTGTGGCATAACAGGAAAAGACATCTTTTTGTACCTCAGTTTCCCAAAGGCTGAGAGCCTTTCCTTTCCCATAGATTATGATGTATTTGGGACAGAAACTGCTCTTGTTCTGTATAATCACAGCATTTCTTGTCTGATCCTCTTGGATACCAAAGTAGTAATAAAATAGTATATTATTTTCTCTGTTCTTCAAATCACTTTTGTTTCATCAAAGAAATTACTATTAGACAATACAATAATCATGCTAACAGAAAACTGAGTTAGAGGTCTGAAACTGATCTTACCAGGAATGAGCAAAGTCAGAAATACCACTGCATATCATTCCCAAAGTCTTGAGCCATTCCACCAGAATAAAGTTATTAAAAAAAAAAAAAAGCAACAAACCACAAGGATATAGAAAACTTCTGCTGTAATTGCAATCACAGTGGCAGTCAAGATTCGCATAACAATCGTATAATCTTCTCGAGCTTAGGGAAATATCTGTGCTACTTTTCACTTGGGGAACTTTGGAGGACAGATGCCACATTATGGGCTGTTTAGTCTGGAGCCAGGGACACTTCTCAGCCCTTCAAGCAATAGTTTAAAAAAAAGAGAGACTTTTGCAAATATAAGCCATTATGAATCCATGATAAAACTCTTGACCTTTACATCTGTATGTTATATTTACTAAATTTTCTATTTCCTGATGCTCTGCTCTTGCAGTGCATCCAGAAACATGAGCCACAAGGAACACCAGATCCTCCAAAGATACTTATCCTACCTGGAATAACAGGTTCACTGTCAGCATTTGAGTCCGGAGCTCCACGCCAGCAACTCCTCTTCCTTGCTGTGCTCAGCATGAGTCCAGAGACCAGAGCTATTGTGCCCCTGGGATTTCTGATGACTGAAAGTGTCATATTACCCACAATGGTGTGAAGCAAGAGATCTCACCTGTTCAGGGGCCTGTACCAGGGAAAGCAAAAAAACCCAAACACCTGAAATCATTAAATAAAATGGTTCATAAAGGTCAGCAAAATTTAAACACAGGGGCTTATCCAGTCAGAGGGAGAGGCTACTGATGTGCCCTAGGGGAATGCATACCATCATTTGTGCAAGAAGAACTTGAGAACTGGAACTCAGCAGAACACAACTGACATGTTTAAATTTGACCTAACTGGGGAAAGGGAAAAAAACCATGTTGTTTTCATTAAGGGTGGGGGGACAAGGAGAAAATGGATGTGACTGCTTCTGTCCAATCTACATCCTTCATTATTTTCCATCAACTCTGCTATTTTACCATGTTGTTTTTGTGTCAAAGGCAGCAAAACTATACTCCAGAAGCATCACGTGTTGCTACAATGCCTCATCTCATGTTGAGCAAAATGTTGTTCTGAGGTCCTTCATCTTGACTCTGGATTTAAATACAAGCTCAAAGTAATTCCCATTCTGCCAAAATTACCTCTTTGCTGTTCTTCACATTTTCAGGATTGTGCTAAAAATATGTGTTTAAAAACCATATATCCTAAATCTAACAACCACATGACATCTAACAGCATCATAGTGATCCTCTGGATCCCACTGCTACACGAGACCAAAGATGTGAATTGAATAGTGGAATGTACCAACACTTCCAGGGTTTCATTATTCTCATAGGTTGCTTATGGGAGTACCACACATGAGGTACAGAATCATGAAAATTCCACATATACCATATCTGTTGATTTCTCTGTAGGCCATTCAAACAAAAAACAGTCTCAAGGAATTTTCAAAATTCTTTCTGTTTTTTTCTTATGCATATAGATCAACCATTAGATATTTTCTTGCTTTTTTCCCAGTTCCAAGGTATGGGTAAGAAGAGTGTAGGTCCCTGGGTCCTTATAAAAATGTTTGTCTTCTGCAAGTCCTCTCAGATGTTGTCCAATTCCTTTGACTTTTGAAATGTAACTACTGGTTTATAGGAAAACTTACCCTCATTTTTGGGGGCTGGCCTCAGTTAAGATCCTGTGGCTCTAGACAGAGGAGTGCTCAGTTCTCCCTGAATTCCCCATCCCTAATTAGAATATTAAAATACATTAACAAACATTTAACATTTAATTCATGAAACATATTAAACTTTCCCACCTTTAATAAGACACAATTTGGCTAATGTCTCAGAGCAAGAAAATTCAATAGTGTTCTGTTGCCTGCTGCAAGACTCACAGGAGAAAAGTTATATTCTAAAGGATCTAACTCCTATATGTGAATAAAAAATAATGAAAATAATTTTCTACATAAAAATACAGGCTATAATCCAGCCTTCCTGGATTTGAGTATCTACAATGCAGATGTCTACATGTGAGGCAGGTATTTGAGTTCTCTTTACAGCCCATGGAGAGCCAGGCAGGACAGGACATGGCTTGGAGTCCATTGACTCATCCCAAGAACATCACCCACACTGAGCAGACTGAATCACTCTCTAGACTCTGCTCACTACACTGACTGAAACAGGAGTTTAGACATCTTCCCTATACTGGTGGTAAATCACCCCCCCAAACTTAAGGTGAGATGTTTTCTACTCCTTGCATCTCACCACTGAGTAGCAAAAAACCTACACTTTTTAAAACACTTCCTAGTGAAACTGCAGAATCAAATTCCAAGCAAATTCTAACGTGTTACCAAAGAATTGAAGGCTGAGGATTCCTTACCAGCATGAGTAACACTGCCTTTGGTGGCTTCTCCGAGGACAAATGGTAAATTGTTCAACGTAAAAACTGAATTCAAGAGAGATAAGGGGTCTTGCTTGAAATCCATCCACAGTTCCACAGTCATATATCACATTCTCTTCCAGAGGATACTGATGGACATTTGAAAGATATTTCTTTCCATATATGGACAAAGTATCAAGCAGGTCTGGGATTTATTTGGGAACAAACACAGGCAATCACTGAAATACTCAGAACTTCACTGCCTCTTGCTGATGCCTGCCTTGGAAAGGATACATAAACAGTGTCAACCCTTCTCCTCTCAAGGGCTTGTCCCAACAGAAGGAAGAGATGCTTGGAGATGCAGACATAGAATCACAGCTCATTATTTTTAATTCCTAAGGGCCATTTTTCTGTGATACTACAAAACTTGCCAAAGGTGACTAGAAAATGCTGCAGGACTCCTGCCTGCCTATGGCAGTTATTAAACATAAACAGAATGTCACAGGTGAGATTTACCTTTTTTTTTTTTCCAACAGTGGTAGAGTACAGTGGAAAGAGTAGAAGATTTTCATGAAAGCACTGAGTTATTGGAATATATCCTTTTGGAAACAGCTGTGGATTACTTGATTATAGGGAGAAAGCACACAGGCAGCTTTCAGAATCTGAACATTTTGCTGCCTGCAGCAATGTGTTCTCTCTACTTCAGGGAATTTGGGACTAAAAAAGAAGCTTCATGGCCACTGGAGGGTGCAAAATTACCCAGCACAAAGAGCAGGTTTTCTGCACTTCAAAACAACCTTTCTGCTGCACAAATTCCCAAGAGAAAAGTGAAAATTATACTCTCTTTCTTGGCAGTAAAGCTCTATCGGAAAGAAAATTTTCAAAGATGAGTTTTATTTAGACTGCATAATGACAGAAAACTCGAAGTAGGAATACTGAAAGCTTTGCTTAGATGGGAAGGTAACTTTTTAAGGAAATGTGAGAATTCTCATGAAGAGAACATTAAAAAATGTATTCTCTTTGAAAGTTTGCTTGCTTCTTTCCCCCCCGCCCCCCCTAAAAAATGTCCTTGAGAGCAGGACCTATGGGATATAGGTCTAGGCAATTTTTTACACACACCATATTTGAAAGTATCTGTAAATATTTATTAAGGGTATTTTCACATCTCCCCCAAATATTCTACAGCAACCAGATAGTTTCTTGCTGATTTTTTTGAGTGTGACATGCTTGTAAGTTACTGAATATTTCATTCTACCTCTTCCTTCCTCACTGCTGACAAATATTTTCCCTTTTGAAAACTTAATTGTGTTTAGAGTCTGGTCAAAATGATTCTTTTTCATAAAGTTAAAAGCAAAAATTATTTCATTTATCTGTTGCACCATCAGTTATTCGAGGGTCTTCCAAATTCAGCAATGACACCATGGTAACATTGCTTTCCTCTTAGTGCAGGTGTTAAACTTCCCTCCTCGTCTTTCATGAGCCTAAAAGTCACTAGATCTACTTCATACTTTAGCCCTTCTGATTTTATCCCCACACATTCCTGTTATGCCCTTACATAGCTCTCTACTAATTTTCCTTTCCCTAATTTTGAGTGGATTATGATCCCTTCCATCAAACATTGCCCTGTGCTGACCACAGCCGTCCAGCAGGGACTGCAAACTGCTAAGTGGAACCTCGTCCCAGCTCTCACCTTCCTGTAGGTCGCTCCTTATTAGCAGAATGGGAATGAAAAGTATGAACTTTCCCCTGCTCTGAGTGGGATTTTTTTTTTTTTTAATTCCTTATGACAGGCATGGCCTAATTATGTGACTGCACAACAGCCAGGACAGCAGCTGATTTGGTCTGCAGCATGCTGATAGCAATACAATATTTGAAAATTCTAAACCATAATGTATTTGTGGCATTTGAGAAACAGTTTCAAAATGCCAATACTAATACTATTCCTTTCCCATTATAAAGAGTAGGAAAATATATCAGAGACCTATGATAGTATGATTCTGTTAACAGTTCTCAGTCTTTGCTGCAGGCTGCAGATACCCAACTTTTCTGAGCCAACCAAATATTCTGAAGGTGAAGCCCTATGAATATTTGCTAACTTCCAACTTCAAGACCCTCTTGTTCAAGTTGAAAAGGTTCTTTCCCAGCTCCAAACTCTCTCTACACATCTTTATATTCTTTGTAAGTTTGTTTTAAATAATAATCCATCAGGAAGACATCCTTTGTATGGATGAACTCCCTCTTCATGACTACTTGTTGCATTGGCCATTCATGGCTGCTTGAGTGAGATACACTCAACCTCTGGCCAATACTAGCAAAAAGCTGGATGTCAGCCTTCAAACATAGGGATCTGCACCAAAGCATGGCAAAAACAAGGGGTTTGCTCAGAATTGTGACTTCTCACTACATTTACCACAAAAGAGAACTCTCCAGCTTCAAATGGCGACTATGAATCAGTGGGCGAGTCAGATTTCCGTATCTCCAAACAAAATAAAACCCACAATTAATTCATTTCTTTAATCAAAGAATTGAAACGAATCGAAATTTTCTGCTAGGCATGCTGTCAAACTGACAAAGTGACTCAGCAAGCAGAATAATAGGTCTGTAATGTGATTATATTTGGGGATTCAGGTTGGGGTTTAGACATGCTGTTAAAGACTAAACTGAAATAACAGATTTAACACAAAGTTGTCAGGCCTGCAGTTTTAAAAGGTCCTGCTGTCAGTCATTAAACAGGTGGGAACTCAGTGCAAAAAATAATTGGCTGCTGTGTCACCTTACTGGGGCTTCATTAGTAAATATCCTTAATAAGCTGAGCCAGATGTGAAACACAGCTCCTGAGAAGGTGAGAATGACTGTTTTTAGATTATTCCCCAAGACCTGTCCTCTTGCACAACAGACTCCTTTCAGGAGAGGGAGATGATCAATAACCATGAAGCCCATCTCCAATAAACAGACCCTCTCTCCAAGACCCCAGCTATTAGGAAAGGGAGCAGCATAGGTCTCCAAGAACTGCCCAGGATCAGGCAGTGCCAGTCTACTTAACTAAGAGTCAGCCACATACAGAGGAGCCAAGCACGATATCACACAGGAGAAGCACTCTTGTGGGCACCCTCAAATACAGTGCAGTCAATGTGTTACAGGGGAAGAAAAACCCCAGCAAAACAAAAAACAAAAACATGCAATGAAAACTGCATAGCCAGAAATCTTCTGTGAAGCTAAAACACATCCACCAGAAGTTGCACAAAGATGTCTGCATAACCCAAGTAATGCATATGGGGTAATTTGAGAGAATGAAACACCACAATTCTACTGTCCAAATAATGCAGACAAGTGAAACACCACAGGACCAGTAGCATCAGAACAGAGGAATCACATGATGATAAAAAGCAGAGGGGCAGAATGACATCCCTTGCCCTGCTGGCCATGCTGCTTTCCACGCATCCCAGGATACAATTGGCTTTCTGGGATATGAGCACACAATGACAAATCACATGCAGCTTCTCACCCACCAGTACCGCCACATCCTTCTTGGCAGGGCTGCTCTCTGTGACTTCTTCTCCCAGTCTGTTCTCATTTCTGGGATTGTCCTGACCCAGGAGTAGCACTTAGACTTGTTGAACCCCATGAGGTTCTCATGGGCCCACTTCTCAAGCTTGTCCAGCCCCCCAGGATGACATCCTGTCTTTCTGTTGTGCCAACTCAGCTCACAACCTCTTGTGAGTCCTTACAACCCTCTTGTATGTCCTCACTTCCCAACATTAAAAAACAATCCAAGCTTTCTAGCATTGCTGTTTTGTTAGGTAGGGACTCACTGACCTTTCTTAAGTTAATTATTTAATATGCCAGAATCATAATATTGTTCTCATCTACCTGTATTCCTGTTTGATTTGTGTAAAAAATACACCAAGGAAGACAACCACACTGTTTAAGACCCTACTTGTTTTTCATTAGTGGAAATGAAGACAACAAAATCATCACGGACAGCAGTTCCCATCAAGATTTGATTTGGAAGCTTTGCACAGAAGCTAAAAATAAAAGACTGTGCAGTCATAAATCATTTAAAACTGTGTCCATGGACAAAGAGCACTTCAAGGATGATGTGTTCAACTGAAGATGGGATCCCAAGCATGCACAAGGAGCTGGGATCTGAGAGGACTTTCTAGGTGCTCTAAGCAACCCAAATCCCAGGCACTGGGCTGCAGCAGGGGATGTGCAAAGGCTTGGGGGCAAATTCACCTGGTCCAAAGAGACAGCAGATTTGCAGCTGTCAGAGGGAGCTGTGTTTGTCAAAACCTTCAGACACTCAAAGTTCATGTTTGCAAGAAGCTGTGAAGATCAAGGTCCTGAGGATTAAGATTTCCTTGGAGAACGCTATTCTTTTTTTTTCTAGTTTAAAACAAAGTTTTTAAAAGGTTTTGTATTTGATAGGAAATATAAAATGCTATTTATCAGCAGTCTTGCAGACAGCTATATACAGAGACAAGAACAACTCACACAGATGTGAGATGAATTCCATATCATCTGTTTCTCTTCTAATACTGGCCAAAGTATTCTTGCTCTAAAGAGAAAATAATCCAAAAGCTTTCCACAGAAGACCACGCTTCAGTAAAAGTGGGGAGCTGGTGAACAGGAACCTCTCAAGAAGCCACGTGCCGTTTGTAAAAAGAAATAATAGCCAAATTCTCTGTCCACTCTGCCTTCTAAAGCCTATCAAGTTGTTTAGGGCTTTTAAAATCCTGAATCTATTTTCATTACAGATAAAATTTTCCTCATAGTTTTCAGGAATGGCCAGTAGAATATACTTTTAAATTCAACTAGTCTGACTGTAAATCACTGCAAGAACTCACAGCACATAATAACAACCAAGCCTCTCAAAACTCCTTCCTGCTGGGTGGTGGCCCTGTCACTATCTGCCAGTAGAAAAGGGCAAAGCTTGCACGGTGCTGTGAATTAGATCTGAGACCAAAACAATCCTGATAGGACACTAGAAGTTTCACATATTGCTGAGCAGTGTTTTCACAACATCAAGGTCTCTCCTGTTTCTCCCTCTGCCCCCTCAGCATGCAAGAGGCTGGGAAGGGGCACAGCCAAGCAGATGACCTGAATGGGAATGGTATCACAGCAATGTCTCGTTTTCAGCCCATTTCCTTCCTATGGAAAAATAGAATATAATCCTGGAGTTCATTTCTATCTCAACTTCCACAGATGTTTCTGATTCTACTAAAGCAACTCTTTCTATTGCATTTGGTACTTGAGATGCCCACAGCAGCCACACCTGTAGCAAGAATAATGGGATCAAAAGTTGCAGCAAGTCCATCAGCAACAGTCCAGGTAATAGCAGGGAAACAGTTCAGCCCGTGCAAACAAATATTGCAGGGTGAAGATGGATGTGGCATCAATTGCTAGGTGCTGTAATACAGCATTGCTGCTTAATTTTGCAGATGACTCAGGAGGGTGTAAAAAATAATTTAAATGCAGAAGTAGAATTCAAAATTATCCCATCAAAATGAAAATAAAGAAGGTCTATAAAAAGGAAATGAAGTCCGTAAGTGTAAGAGCAAGAACACAGACTTGGGTATAATTTGCTATAATAGCAAACTGTTGACTGGAGAGCGGGAGAGGATCTGAAGGTTGCAGGGAGTCATAGGCTTCACTGTGCCATAATCTCCTGAAATAGGCAAACTGCACTGGGGATATGTGTGTCTGTGAATAGGAGGATATTCCACCAAGAATGGCATCAACGCCCTCGTATCAGACACAATGATAACACTTCTGAGATATCATATCCACTCTCGAGACTTCCATCACATCCCATCTTAATGAACCAGAGAGACTCTAGAGCACAAAAGAATGACAAGAAGAATAGGAAAAAACAACTTACAGGAAAATGCTGAAAGAAAATTCACAGTTTAACCTGAAGATGAGAATTTGGAGACAGCCTAACTGCAGTCTTCAGATACACAAAAGCAGCCTCCAAAGAATAAAATAATGTTTCACACATTCTTAAGAGACAAGACAATAAATACTGAACTTGAATCATGGACAAATCAGATTAAAGATAAGAAGCCAAATGGTTCATGATAAAAAACAGACCTAGGAATGACAATACCACAAACGTACCTGAATTTCTGTTTGAATCAACTAGATGAAATTATCTCCTGTCCTCCTCCTCTGATTCTACGGATGCCACAAACCACTTACGAAAGGCTTAAGGTTTACCTAATCCATTTTATAAATCCAGTATTAGCAGATTAGGTAAATGAACAAGTAAAGTTGTAATTCCTTTTGCACACTTAAAGCTACCTTCTCCTCATGATCAGGGACATTCTCTGACACGTTTAATCATGTAAAGCCTCATGTAACTCTAGGGAAATCCCATGAAGTCTCAGCACTTGCTCCCTAAATGTAACTAGTACGTATCCTAACACACACAGTTACATGGAGACCCGGAGTGCTGGTATATAACAAACTGCAGCCATGCCAGGCTTTGCACCTTTTCCACTACATAACATTAGCAAACCCTCACTGTCTGCCATGGGAAAGGGTGATTCAGGCAAAGACCCAGCATCGTAGTACAGACTGGTCAGTCTTAGTGGCTAAGAGGCTGATCCAGTCATTCCTAGCAAGTACTTGATAAGTCTTAGCAAGTATTGCTGAGATGAGTTACCTAATGAAAGAGCAGCATGGATAAGATAATGAAGATCTAAGTCCTGCAATAGCAGCCAGGAAAGAAGAGAGAGGGACTGAAAGATCACAATGTCCCCATTTCTGATTCAATTTGCCCATGTTAACTCTAAACTAAAAGCCTACATACCCAGTTCCAGTTGGAGATGCCATCATCCATAAAGCCATTATGACTGTTAGTTGTTGTCTTCCAGCTCACTGGCAAGTTCTCAGGTCTCCTGAACTGTGGTCAAATACTCAAAGAGTTGTTCTACACTAAAAGGGAGAATATTGGAAGAGCTATAATGCTTTGAAACAACTGCAAAGCACACACCTAAAACTGGCTGTAAAAACCATCTAGAGGCATAAGAGATCACCTGGCAATCCCAAAGGCCTGTAACCTGTGGCAACAGCCAAGGGGGAGCTGTACAGTGGCAACTGTACTTATGCTCTGGTAAATATTTATCAGCTATTAGCTACTCATATCTTGTCTTACAGTGTTGTTCCAAAACATTTTCACATAAAATACCAGAACCAAATAAGATCTTAAAATCCCAGCAGAAAGAGCTAGGAGAGACTTGGAAAAGTCATCTTGTCTGGTCTTGAAAGCAAACTGTATCTATCTCTCATTCCAGATTGGCAGGGGACCAATAGCTGTGCATCAGTGGCCAGAAATCACAAACCAGAAAATCTTGAATAAAAATACTACCTCAAAGACAGTGGTCCATGAAGAGTACCTTCAACTTTATTCTAAAATGTTAATTGTGCTTGTGGGTTTTTACAAAATTTGTTTTTACTGCTTGTATGCTGTAGCATACTTGCTTTACAAAAGCTAAAAATTTTAAAATAATGAATTAATGCATTTTCAATTCTAATACAGAACTTAAAGTTGGCTCATCAGAGCAATTTCAGGCTGCCTGCTGCCCTCAGACCACATGTACAAAGGCACATGCAGCTTGAGCACTGAGGACTGAGCTTTTTACAAATACCCACACATCCAGAGCTCAGACTCTGCTTTCTCTAACACAACCAATGTGCGAGATGTCCCTCTACGTACAGTGCTTAGGTAACACCCAGGAGCCAGGGAGGGTAAAGATGCTTGCAGGTAAAGATGCTTTGTACTCTAGTAAATAGTCCTCGTTTACCTAGGATATTAAAGATCTTGTTTACAAAACAGCTACACTTAAAGCAAGAGCATAGCAGCCCATGTTTCCATGACTTTTCAAACGTAGTCCAGTCAGAATCAGAAAAACATACTTTAATGATAAAATGACAAATGCAGAAAAGAGGAAATGCTGAAGAAATTTCAACCAAAGAAAGAACTCTCAAGGGAACCATCAAAATTTCTCTTCTTTCATGAGATTTCAAGAGATTGGTGAACTGCCATAAGAATTACTATTAACACGTTTCCCTTTCAGAAGAGTAGCAGCACATATTACACAAAATTCCTGTAACACAGGGTAGGACATGGATATAATCCAATGCCTGTTAAATCACACACGTAGATTCACTAAAAGAAAGAAGATCCTTTTCCTCCCTGGTCACACAAAAGAGTACATAGAAGCACATTTATAACAACGTAAGAAATCAAGCTTCCAATCCCTGTTTTCCCTAAAGACACCTGAATTTATATATTCTACCTCTTAGTGACAAAGAACTTAGTTATTGGGTATTCTTCCAGATGAAAGAGGTCTATTTAAAACATTTTAATATTTTTAAGAGTAAGGACTGAAGTGTAAGCATGCCATGCCTTCCACAAGTGCCCTAACAAGCTGTGTTGACTGTCACGGCCTCATGAATATTTAGAGATAGTAATGAAGAGGAACAGCTTAACCTGACAATATTCATGTCTGGTCTGTGACCAATTACAAGAACAAACTATTCTCAGTGTATGTGGTAAACAGTCTCCCATTCTGAAAACTTCTAACAGGGTAAGAAACATTCTCCTGTATCACCAGCTCAAGTTACCCTTATCCCGTATCTCAGAGTTCCTTCCAAAGAATACCAGTAGTTTTGCTGAAACCAGAATAATAAAATATGCACAGACCATGAGTCAGATGACTTTTCTATATACAAGTTGGATATCCTTTGGAAAACACAGCGCTTCCCTTGAGGAACACAAATTCTGAGAGAAGTCATGTCATAAGAATTGCATTTCCAGCACAGCATTGGATAAAGACTTTTCTATGGCCTTAGAAGACAGTCACCTCTGCTGCTTCCAGCTACCATCCCAGGGGGCAGATGAGACTGGAGGCTACATATGCTTTCAGAGAAAACAATTTTTAGTCATGTTTTATACCACCAAAGACTGCACTTTAGCTAAATTTGGTTCAGCATTACCACATTCTAAGCAATTACTAGCAGCTACTATTTCACATCCTCTTTGCTAAGTAATCTTCCCAGTAGCCTAAGGAAGATCAAAACTTACTGAAGAACAGTAGAACTGTCCCTTTTATACATGGCTTGCTGGTGAACACAGTATAAATCAGACATTAAATCACTACAATTATCATCAAAGCTTACTTTTAAGTTATTTCTCTTGCAGTGACACCAATTGACAAAGATCCTACAGAAAATAATCCACAACACAGCAGATTTCTATCTCTGCCAGACTTACTTGCCAAAATGTGGCAGTGGGGTAGGAACAGGGAAAGCACCAGCTCTTGCAAAGCTGCAAAAGACCAGCAAGGGACTAGAAATGAACACTTATTCAACCCTGTAATACTTAGTGATCCATTTCTTAATCTGAGCAGTTCACAACAGTTAACAGAGCTGTACAGAGCAATAGTTCAGCAGAACATGACAGGAAGCATGGTGAGACACCTACACAAAGCCTTAACCTCTCCTATACCAAGAGCCTTCCACCGTTTGCAGCCTTTCCCTGTAGCACTGCACACAAGTCTGCACCCTTTCCCTTGTGCTGCTGCAATGTTTCTATGTCCTTCTGTCCTTGTCTCCTGTTCTTGTTCTCCCAGCTCTGCGAGGCCCAAGCCTCCTATGTCAGGATTTCCACAGGAAATGGTGGACACTGATGCAAGAATCATCCTTCCCCACCTCACATTTCCCTATCCTCATTTCATAACTTTTACACAAAAGAAAAAGCAAAATCTAGCAAATAAAATGGTGGAAAGTGGTCACTGAAATAGCACACAGGCATTTCCTAGTGACATCCATGCTTAACAATCAATTGACATACAGCTCTTGTCTCTGGTCAGAGCATGCTTCAACCAGCTCTAATGGCATCACAAGCAGGAAAAACAAGCAGGGATTTTGAGCTGGTCTTGATGAAAACTATTAGGGCAAAGTATTATGGCAAACCACCTGTGGCACTACAGGGGATGCCCAGGGGAGAAGAATCACCTGTGGAAATCCCTGTAATGATTTTCTTTGTTGCTGGCCATCAGAGAGTGTTTTTCCTTGAGATTCTTCTTTTACTGTTATCAAAAGTAACTGTTATTATTAACGCTGTCATTTGCCAGCAGCTATGGACTGTCTTATTATCCTTTGTGCTCAAAATTTTTCTTTCATATTGCAAAAAAGTACAGAAAATTGCATTCATTCTTGTGCAAGAAGGCAACAATGGGTTTATCAATCACATCCTTCGTGAATGTTTGTGTTACTGCAATGACCTCAACTTAAAGACCACAAGGACACAAAATCAGAAGACTATTTTCTGTACAATTTCCTTCTGAAGCAATGTATTTGTATTAACCAAAATGTTCTTAAAATATACACCATTTTCTACAAAAGTTCACCATGATAATTAAGCACTGGCTAAATACAATATAAAAAAATATCAGTTGTCTCAAAGATTATAAAAACTCCAAAGCAAAAGTTACATTTTTAAGAACTCAAATGGCCACATGGATATTATCCTTTTGGCTCAGCTGGCAAAGGAAAAACTAAACTCACTGTATAAATCTGGTTTTTCAGGCTTGCAGGTACACGTGATCCAGTGTCCGAAACAAATCATCAGCATTTAAACAATATCCAGTACTTCAAAATATATTAGCAACACATAACACATTGCTGTTATTCTTAACATCTGAAGTATCCTTTAGTGTAATTTATAGCTTATACAGCCCTCAGCTCCAGGTTGTTCTCATTCTTTCTTCTTGGTGAAGTCGTATGGTTTCCACCACTGTGCAAACTGCAACACCTTTTTCCGCTGCTCCTCAAAGTTCTGTCTGACTCCTTTTCTCCACAGCCGCGGTTCCAAGTCCAGCATGCCACCAACAATTTCCTTGGCAAGTAAAAGTAAGATAATGATAAATGCAGAATTACCATATTACTTAACACTATCTCATCACAGAATAAAGGAATACGTATTTTCAAGTTATGAGACTGTCCATTTTCTTCAAGTGCTAATTAAAACTTGAAATTCTGAAAAATGTACCAATTTAAACATAGAACTGCAGCTGTTAGATGGTTGCCTCAGGAAAATTCTTGTAAGCACAGCACATCAATGTACTGTTAAATGTCCTAACATTGCAAGACCATTAATGCATTAGTGAATTTGTGATTAAAGCTAAGTTCAGAGAAAGAAAGCTGCCCACTGTGCTGTGCCTGGTGTTCTATTTCTCCCCAGTCACTCTTCATGTTTTTGCAACACTGATTTTTTAAAAAAATGTTTGTTGTGACATAATAAAGAAAGGAAGAATTTATTACAGATCTCCCTGTATATACTATACATTGTACACTATACATACCACGGGGGGCAATTTAGCCACACGAGGATTTTAGCAGGAGTTATCTGTGAGTCTGTATGCGTATGCACACTAACTTACACAACCAGGTGTCAGTGCACCTATTCGTCAATATTATGGCCATGAAAATTCTGAAGTAGATGCAAGTATCTTCCATCTATAAATTACATACCTATAATGTCAGACATCTACAGTTCCAATCAAATGATAAGAAACACAAATTTGGAATCACAATCTCAGTATCAGTTTCTGAAAAAACCAACTACTCCTTTATTCAACAAGCCAAGTTACAATGACTCATCAAGAAAAGACAGATAATAAACTGAGATAGAGTACATCAAAGTAACTGGTCTGGAAACAACTGTTTTAATTACTTAAATTTTCCAAAGCAGAGTATAATTGGTAAAATAATAATAAATGTAAAATCTTTTACATAACAATACCTTTCCAAAGTAATGAGGGAAATTGTGTTGATCTTCAATCACATGAGCAAATCCTCCTTGAAGGCCAAAGTCCACAGAAAAGTATGGCAATCCTTTAGGAACCTACACAAGCAAACCCATATTTTCAGATGTTAACAAACTGTTGGCATTCAGTCAACCTCCCCACAAAAGAAGGAATTTGAACGTGGTTTTGCAGTCGATAATATCACATTTTATTTTAAACCACCTCTTAACCAACTACATGTAGGATAAAATTGCAACATAGAAACAGTAAAACAAACAGGTAAGGGAAAAGAACAACATACAGCAACTGGACAAAAAGACACTGAAGAGAGGATGACTGGGTGGCAGAACCTCCAGAGGCCACAGCTGGAAGAGCAGGTAAGAAATGGGGACACCAGGCAGCAGTGTGCACACAGCAAATTCAGAATCCACATCTCTGAATTACACGGGTTTAGTAGAAATTTTAAGACAACCACTAGCAAATTGCATTTATTAAAAGTAAGATGTTGACTGGTACTAGGAAATATTTACCCAGTGAAAACACTGACACTCAGGGGGAAGGGGAAACACCTCTATGGACAATAGATTACCAGAAACCTCCTCTATGTGAATGGAAGGATATTATCCTTAACTTGACAAATCAGACAACTTAATAACTCTGTTAGCCTGCAGGGGGGATGCTGGATATCCTGCCACAACAAAGACCCTTCAGTCTGACAGAAGTGGATCCATTTATTGCTACAGTACTGCAAGTAATTTCTGCTGTTTCACTGCAACAAGTTATTTCTCACTCTTTTAATTGTTGAGGATGTTTCTGTACTGATAAGATTTACAAAGCCTCCAATTCATAAGCATTTCCTCTCATACAGTCCAAATAACTTTACAACTTTCAGTGGGGGTGTTCCATATATTCCTTGAAATAGTGACTCTAAAAATAATTAAGATTTAATACAGAGTAGCAATGTAGCATAGCAAAAAGCATTTAACATTTTAAATGGACTTTAAAAAAATCATTAAATAAGGAAAAATGGGTTGACAGGTGACATCTCAAAGAAAAGGTCAGATTTTTTTTATTTCTCACAATTTCTGCACACAATCCAAGCACTAGACATGTCTGACCTTCATTCCCGGCACCACTATCTCCCAATACAATTCTCCAAGCTACCAAACCTCAGCTCAGTCTCTAAGCTACACTCCAGGATCTTCCTGAAGCCTAGAGACATTTCTTTTACCCTACAATAATGTTAAAGTCACACAACTGCATAACAATTTATGTTCAGATACAATGTATTATTTTAAAGAACTGTCCGGACTTATTCTGAAAATTGGCCTACCTTCAAATAAATATATAATGGTCACCAAAATGTAAGGCTAGGCAGACTCATGAATAAATTGTATGCCCTAATGCCTTACAACAGGACAAGAAAAGGATATGTCACTTATTTGTGACAGATGTTGGCTTTCCTGTTCTGAAGCAACTAGTAGAAGATACTCCAAATAAGCCTATTTTGTTTTGTGTTTATATCCACCTTAAGTTTAAAGTTTTTCCTAAACCCTTGCTGCAAATTATTTGAATACCTTACTTTTCTGCATTTAATCTCCTTCTTTGTCATATCAGGTTCCATGTCTCATTGTTAAAACTCATCTCTTTCTCATAAACTAGGATTTTTTTTTAGTACAAAGGTGCTATGTCTACTAAAAGCCACTTTCAGAAATTAAGTATTATTACTACACAGCAGTAAACTACTTGGGGTAGTGTCTATGTAACACACATCTTCCACCTCAATATTAAAAAGACAGAACAGTCTTTGAACCTAACAGATCCAGCATTATTCCTTGAAGATGTGTTTATATAAGATGTTTCATGTCAGTATCCAGGAGACAGAGAGGGTACTGTTCCCTTGTTTTATAAAGAAAAGATTCATAATGCTATTTACATTTTCACTTCATAAACTTAGCAACACAAATGGCTGTTCTAATGGCTGGTTAATGAAAAAGACACATCATATTTGTTCCAGGAAAGTAATTTGCAAATCTTTGATCTACCTTAATTCCTAAAGTTAATCAAGGAAATTATGCCAGTACATGTCCTCAAAGTGTCAGCTTTGTTCTCAACTAATGCTGGCAGCTTAGTCCACCAATTGTTGAAATAAATGGGAATCTTTTCCCTAATGTCAGTTAGGAGTTCAAAATGGTAATTCTCCTCATACCTATGCCATCTTCTGATGCACTAATCTGTGTTCCCTTTCTTCTCTCTTTGAAACAGTTAATAATGAAAAAAAGTTAGAAGAATTTGATGACAAATTTAGGATTCAAAACACTTCATTACTTACAGATTTCCGAATATCTTTTGAAGAAAGATCAATTAACTTCTTGTTCATGGACCACTCTTCATCAGACTCCATTATAGCTTTCTGCAAAATGATTGTATCTAAATGTGAAAATAGTCCTTCATACAGCAAATAAAGAACTAACTGTAGTGAAGTACATTGTACTGCAAGCAACAATTACTTCTTAACAAAGTAACTTTATTTTTGGTAACCTTTCTCATTTCCACAAGCTACTTTAAAAAGACATCATATAAGACCTTCAGACCCACCCAATTTGCATCCTCTGTTTCTTTTTTAAGTTTTGCTTGACACAAGTTTCAAATAAAAGCTCACATTCTCTTTTTTCTCACCCCATACAAAACCACTTATGAGTTCATTACACTATACTAGCCTTCTTTCTTTTAAACACTAAGAGAAGAATCCAGCTTAGAAGGATGATTGCCCTTAAAAACCCAAAGCTGACTCTATTCCCTATAGTAAGGAATTGGGCATAGTGTAGGGTAGGTACTGTTTAAATTTCATTTGCTGTGCATTTTAATGGTAGATACTTCTGAAATAAATGGCATTGCTTTAAATCTTAAATCTTCTTCTTCCTCTTTCCTTGAGTATTCAAAAAAACCACAAGTTTTACCAGCACCTGAAGCACAGCAGTCAGATCTAACAGGTGAAGGGTTTCAAATGTGGTAAAAGTTACTTATTGTTCACCATACTGCTGCTCCACTTCACCAAAACCCAATCACATTATTTCCAGAAAACATAAATAGTATTTCAAAAATCAAATAAATTAATTTACTTGTAAAAGGCAAATCATGAGTCAGTTGCTGAAAGATGAAATGACTCAGTTGCAGGCAAAAGCTGCAATGAACCTTTCCTTACAGGGTCAGGGGAAAGAGACCAGAAAAGCTATAGAAGAAATATCAATCATGCTGTAGAATGTTCATCAGAGGCCTAAGATACACGTAAAATTTGGGCTTACTGAAATAAAATGGGGATGAAACAATTTCTACATTGGTATTTCTTATAACAGTTAACATTATTTTCTCATTTAATGCTTTCGAAGGCACAAGTATTGTGTTTTAAATTTATACTACAGGACTTAAGTATTGCAATCCTTAAAACACTACAATTCTCTCACCTTCTTCCAGAACGTGTCAGTGCAGTCAGACTTGGGACAAAAGCTCAGTGAAAAACAGCTCTTCCACTGACTACTTGAAAAACTGAATTACCTCACAGAGCTGACTTTAAGATCAAGGACTATTAGCAAAGAATGGATCCAGAAGAAGGATCAAAGAATACATCTTTTCAAAAACAGCACTTGAATATCAAAAGTGTTTTCCAGAAATAGATGAATTATGATATATACATTCAAATGACTTCAGAAAAAACCATTTTCATGTACCTTAAAGTAGATTGGAGCCATATCTCCCACTTCTTTTGGAAGAGGAATGCATTCATATACCATATGATACCGCTTCTTCGTACTCATGTTTGTTTCTAGGAACACACAGTCCAAGTCTTTAGCTTCAAACATTTTCACCAATGCATTTCGGAACATCTGTTCAAAGAAAAAGAAAGTGTTCTTTAAACTAACTTTTCAAATCTTTCAGATACCATGTGTTATTTCACTAGCATGTTATATTTGTAATAAGTTAACAACAAAATGGAAAACAGTAGCAATCATACTAGGAAAATTCTGTATTATTCACTGATTTACTATTAACTATATTTCCTATGATAAAAACATAGGAAGTCTAGAAAACGATTGTGAAATACACAATGTAATTAACACTACAAACTTAGTTTTAATAAATACCACATATTTTTAGAGCTGAAATTGAAACTTTGTTGAACTTCTTAGTTGTAGTGTTCCATAAAACGTGGCTTTAACAGTAGGTCCCAAGCTTGCAATTTCTAAGAAGGCAATGACCTGACTACAGTTACAATTTACTGACTATAGTTACCCTTTAATTACTCCTTCCAGTTATACAGTTGAACAAAAAAAAATTAAAAAAAGGAAAGTATTTCCACTTGGCATACTTGATCTTTAAGTAAAATATTAACATTGCCTCAAAAAACAAAGCCACCATCTTTACTGTATGGTAGGGAACCAAATGTAATACTCAATACATGTGGCCTCAAACTACATTTACCAGTTCCCTGTCAGAGGGATTAGGTGCTGCACCTATTCAAAGTGTATTTCAGCTAACAATTCTGGTAGGTCCACTGTCAGGGTCCTGCACACACCCAGGAGGCCCTGCAGCCTCTTCTACCTGCTGGAGCTCTGGCTGCCCATGTGGGTGGGCAGCTCTGATGTGCTGCAGTTGTGGACTGGATCAGATCCAGCAGAAAGAGCTGGGGTAATGAAGAGTGGTGAGAAGTGTGGAGCTGGCCCCCTGTCACTCAGGAGCTGCAATTGAGTCCAGACTGTCACTTCTGGTCTTTGCCTGAGCTGTTTCAGGGATGCCTGTGCCCAGCCAGGTACCTGGCAGTTCTTGGCCATGACTTCATCTCAAACCTAAGTCATCACTGCAAACTTGCCTGGCCACCACTGGGCCATGGATAATCCTGCTGTCATGGGGACTCTCCTGGCCTGGTACCATGGGACTGTGCCTTGTCAGTGAGATGACCTCCCCCACCCTGCCCATCACCTTGCATCCCTGACTTGCTTTCCTGCAGAGCTGCTGGCTCTTGCTGTTCCCTGGCTCTTGACAGCTGGCATTTGCATCCAAGATATGCAAGACCATCATCCTATAGCTTACAATGTTCAGATGCTGAACTAAATCATCAAGCACAAGGGATGATTTCTGAGAGTCATTCAAACTCATTATCAAGTGCACAAAAGATCTAATTTTATGATAGGGTGAATGCTTCTGAAATTTTATCAAGATCTTGAAAAATGCATTTTAAAAATGAAGATTTTTGTATTGCACATGCTTCTATACCATTTTCACAGTGTAAGCCAAGAAACCACTGA
This sequence comes from Monarcha castaneiventris obscurior, assembly GCA_026261815.1. Lineage (NCBI taxonomy): Eukaryota > Metazoa > Chordata > Aves > Passeriformes > Monarchidae > Monarcha > Monarcha castaneiventris. The sequence continues at coordinate 3,663,078 of JAMPIT010000350.1, read as the reverse complement.
AACTGTAGGAGCCTCATAGACCAAGGTACCATAGCCCTATGATTCACATAATTTATAGGTAGTCGTTTTTGCCCTGATATTTTTTTCCAATTGACAATGCTCAGAAGTACAAACAGCACCATTGAAAGGCTAATCCCATCTATGGGTTTAAGATTCCTTATTTTAATGTAAATGGAGAGTTGATGAATCAAACAAACATAAACAAATACACATCATCAACATCAGCAAGTACTGAAATAAAATAGAAGGAAAACAAATCACTACCAGGTTTTCAATACAATAGGACTAGAAATTGAGCTCTCCATCCTTTTGCCATCTTGCACAGAATGAATCAAACTAGAAGTCTAAGAAATGTGGCCAAATATATATCTAAACTAGGCATTTAAGCTCTTCAAAGGAGGTCCTTGTGCCCTAAATTTTTCCTCACTAATGAGTTGCTCCATGCTGTGAGAGGAAAATGTTACCATCATTCCCTAAAAGAACTGATGAATTACAGCCAGGAGACACTGCCCAGTGTTCAATGACTGATACAGGACTTCACAGCACAGAGTGACAAGCTACTCTGAATTAACAGCTTTTTGTCTTCTCCTTGTCACTCCAGCCACCATCCTCTATTTCTGGAACACTCTGAAGCAAGCAATGTGGTGAGATACCAAAGGCTGAGAAAGACTATTACTTGCAACTGCTACCCTGCAGTATCAACTGAAATGCAAATCCACCAAAAAGCCTAAAATATCAGCAGATGTTAGCTAACATTTCCCCAGCTACATGTTTTTAAATACATTGCTCTTTTCCTCCAAATTCTGAGCAGGCCAAAGCATCAAGAATAATTAGGACTGGAAAGGAGAAAACCATCCATAAGGGCAAATAAGAAGGCTTGGCTTATGCTTGGATGCACACAACATTAATACATGCAACAGTTCAGTCAACACAGAATGTGTAAAGATTTATATCCTTTCATATTAAAAATATTCCATGCATATTGACTTTGGCAAGTGAGCACATCAGTCTAAACTACACAATATGTTAAATTCAAGTGCTTGAAGGCATACAGTATAAAGAAATCCTTTTTTGCTTTACTCCAATATATCCTAAAAAAAATACCAGCAAAAATAGTCAGCTAAAACATGTACTTCATACAACATCTTGTGAATACTTAAAGTGTGACAATTTATTTCCCCTCAACAGTAAAAAAATATGTCTCTGGCATCAGAAAGTTAGTTTAGTCACTGACTGACTGCTTATACTCTTCCTAAAGCTTTTCAGATTCCTTCTACTGTAATACATAGAAGTTGGGGAAAAAAAATTCATGTATCCATCACTTTCCAAAACACTTTGCTGCAAAGAAATATCTAAGCTGTCTATGAATATATTCTCAGGATCAAAGAATAATGGTTTTAGCAACTAGCTGTCTTTTCTAGCAAGTAAAAGACTAGTGTTGAATACAGGGACTGCATTTGCTTATCTTTTCCTTATCCTATTTTCCTTCTCATACTATTTAGAAAAATTGTAATTGTTTACTTAAGAGATTAAGAAAAACAGAAGATCTAGGATGAACATATTTATCGCTTTTCCGCATCCTCTTTTGTTCCTCCGGATCCTATTTTTTGTACTTATTTGCTTCGTATCCAGCTTTCTTAGGCATTTCTGTCATATACAAGAGAACTCCTTTTCCTTCCTGATTGAAGGGGAGCATAATTTACCAGGAAACTCTGTATTAAAACAACTTTAACCATGAGAATCAATGTGGGGAGCAAATTTGAAAAGTCAGAGAATCCATCACTAGACTTGAGGGAAGACCAACATTATTTAAATTATTTCAAACTTATAAATTATGCTGGTTTTAAATCTCAGCAACTACAACAATGAAACCTTTCTCTAGTCTGATATAGTCTCCAACATTTCAATATAAGAGGATGCAAATTGTTTTTCCTTTGTAGTAATCCTGATGGCAGGGGGTGGGGATTGACAAACACAGTCAATCTCTTAGGCAGAAGCTTGTTACATGCCTCCCTTGATTTTCCAACTCCAAAGAAAACAGAACTCAAAATCTTCAAAATGTCTTCAAAAGAGAGTTGGAAAGCACAATCCATCATGCTTGGCACTTTATTTTAATAATTCTTTTCAAAAAAGGTGGAAAATCGGATTCAAACAGGGCTCTCATTGATTTTAAGAGTAAGACAGTTCTCTTTCAATTGATAGCCACCCAAAACACAGATTAAGAACATATTTGTATTAACAACATATTTATATTTCATTTTAAGTGATCTGCCTGCTCTGACAATTCTTTTCTTTTCCTTGGCACTCCCAAGAAAATCCTATGAAGCCAGTTATTCTATTTTCTGTAAGGGATCAGCTGTACCTACTCCATTTCCAACAGACATTCCTCTAACATGGTTTCAAAGACCTCCATGGATGCATGTTTTGTAGCATTCCAGGAAAATTTTTATATTGTTTATAAATAGAAAATCTTCTTCAGTATTTACCCTGCCTCTCTTTCCTGTTAATATTTGACCACTAATTTTCATCCACAATGCGAGAATGTTCTGCCCCTTAGTGGAATCAGAACAGAGCTGCCAGACTGCAAATTATGAAAATACATAGTTACGACAAGGATGTTATTATCCACAACAAAATTATTTTACAAAGCTCTTAGAATAAGAGACAGTTTCTCAGCAGACCTGGATTTCTTCCCAGATGTCTTCATCCAAAAGAGTGGCTGCAGTATGGTGCTGTAGAGGGGCTATCAGGCAGTGACCTTCAGTAAGGGACTGGTTGCTTGGTAGAGACAAGTACACCTAGGAAAAGCAAACAAAAACTCAAGTGCCCAGTTTTCCAGCATTAAAAACTTTCCCATTGCTGAGGCTAAGAAATTCATCGTTTGCTAAATTCAAACCAACAGAAGCAATTAGCTACTAATTACAGCAAGGTATTAGCAACTTTAGTGCTTTTTAAAAGGGCCCATTATCCACCAGTAGCTCAAATGAACCAGCAGTATCCAGAGAGCAGTTCCACCACCAAGGCAGTAATATCAGCTTCATAAACCAACTGGAATCATAGCTGTTATGAAATCACACTGTTTACTCCATTCCAGTACTTTTTAATATAGATACATAGCTGTATGCATTTTTAATAAAATTTATATATATATATATACACATGTAAATTGCATACTCCGTGTCATGGTTTAACCTGGCAGGCAGCTGGACATCCCACAATTGTTCACACACTCCCTGTCCCCAGTGGGATACGGGGAGAGAAACCGAAAAAAAAGTAAAATTTGTGGGTTGAGACAGTTCAAAAGGACAGGAAATTAAATGATAATGATGATGATGATGATGACAACAACAACATACAAAACAAGTGATGCACAATGCAATTGCTCACCACCCACCAACTGTTGCTCAGCCACTTCGCAAGCACTGGCCCCTGGCCAACTTTCCCCTGAGTGTATCCCACTGAGAATGATGTCATATGGTCTGGAATATCCCTTTGGTCAGTTAGGGTCAGCTGTCCTGGCCACGTCCCCTCTCAACTTCTTGTGCCCCTCCTCCCTTATCACTGGCAGGGGAGTATGAGAAGCAGAGGAGTCCCTGAGCACTCCTCAGCAATAACTAAACACATCAGTGTCTTTTTAACATTACACTCATCCTAAATCCAAAACACAGCACTGTATCAGCTATTGGGAAGAAAACCAACCCAGCCAAAACCAGGGCACTCTGTATATTTATCTATCTATTAGATACATAAACACAGCTTATATGTAACTGTAGTAATTTATATATACATACACATAATCTCTAAAAAAAAGGAATGCAATGCACCTTAATATATATGTATGCACCTAATTCCTTCACCTATAGTTTCGGATCAAATGAAAACATCAATAATAAATGAAAACTGTAGAAAAAAAAATGACAAAAAAGGCTATATTGAAGCATTTCAGACATTATAAATCCAAATATTTGTGCTACTTTTAAAAGCATTAACAGAAGCAGAAAGGTTTCCAAACCAAACTTTTGTCTATTTCAAAGGATTTTAAGCTTAAAAATTGAATTCTCCTCCTAATTTTCTTTCATATCAAGACACAGTTCTTCACCAGTTCAAATTTCCTCCAGTGAAGTGTGATTTAGTATTCCACAAATCCACCTACAGTCTAATCTCTGCACTGAGATCTTTCATTATTGCTCCTGTCTTCTACAAACGTGAAGTCCTGACATCAAAGATTAGCTTTAAAATTCATGACAGATTTGTATCTTTTTCTTCCTCACCCTTGACGAATTTGTGGAATCAACTGAAAGGGCAAGCAAAGTAAGATACAGAACAATAAATCCTTCCATAGAAACAATTTCATTCCTAATTTTAAGCACTCTAACATCATTTCTTCTTTATTTCTACATTTGTGTTAAACTGCCATTTTCTTACCTTGGTGCCAATTGCAATAATGAGATGTTTAGAAAGTTCACTGCTGTCAAAGCAGTAGGGGCACTTTTCCATGCATGCAGCAAGTTGCTGGTGCTCACGGATTGCTTTTCTTCTTTGTACTTCTTCCTCTTCCCCACTGTGTGCTCTCTTGGCTGCTTTGGAAACAAACATGTCATCCAGAGTGTAGTACTCTCTGTCAGTTTTTTCCATGAGCTGAAAAGACACGCAGCGAAATTGCACATATTTATAAAGCAGCAAGAACAAATACTTAGTGCTTTGTATCCTTCATTGAGAAAAGCATAAAGTACATAAGCAATAGCATTTCCTCCTTTCATATGGCATCTGCTGCAGATGGAATCAGCAGGTGCCTCTCCTGAGAGCAGTCATACACAATCTTAGCACAGATACTAAGATACAGATGTGTGACAGAAGTGAGAAGAGAATATTACTATATTTCATTTCAAATTAAGGGCTAGGTATTTCAATATTATCTTGATATAACTTCAGCTATCTTTAAATAGGTGCACAATTTTATATATCCTTTATATCATATATTTCATCCTCTCCCTTCTCCTCCTCCTCTCCTATTACGACTACCATTAAATCATCTTTTGTGAAATACCTAGACCATGACTCTGCACTTCATATGCACATTCTCTGAAAATATGCCCACAGTTATTCTTACCAAGTGAATAGGACTAAGCCATTTTGGGAAGAGAACAGTCTTTGCCTTCAGTTCTAAGTCTTTCTCAGTGCACCTGTTGCACTCCACAACAAATCTTAATATATTTTATGATACTGACTAGGGTAGCCCTAGCAAAGGACTACTGTTAACTGAAGGCATTTGGAAGGCATGCTATCATAACTGAAGCACAGACTCGAAATTAAAGAAGTTCTTCCAAATATCCCAGGCATAGTTTGCATAGATAATCTGATATTTAAAAAAAAAAAAAAAGATAAAGAAGGAAAACGGATTTTTTTTTATACAGCACATAAGTAACTTTCCCCAAAAAAGACAACAGCTCTTGCTTTTCCCAAATACTGCAGCTCTCTAACACAGATCAATACCTTATTTTAAATATGCTCTGTACTTTCCTTACCAAACAACTAAGGAGGAGCCTCCTTAATATTCCTTTATTTAGCTATAATACACTTAACTGCTTTGTGCATTTCCTACTGGAAGGCACTGCAGACTGAAATCAACAGTTCAAGAGTTCAACTCCATTCTTTTTCTGTCTTACTGTAATGCTGTAATTCAATATTTAACAGAAAAAGGAGATTCCTGAGATTTAGAAAAAATACTTAGTGGTTTGGGTGTCTAAAATCAAGTCTCTGTTCTTCTGTCATAACCATTAAAAAGGTAAAGTCAGACCTGCAGCTGAAGCACTGCTTAAAGAACAGCAGTATTTTGTTACTACTAAACATAAAGTTTGGGGGTTTTTTTAATAAAAAATGGAAATACACAGGAAACATGACAGCTGGCAGACTAGAAAGGAAAGGAAGAGTGGAAATCACCACACCTTGGCTATCAGGAGTATCACATATAGCACAGAATACCATTACTACTTTGCTCTGCTTCCTCTTAGAAGTAGACATGGAAATTCCTGGTTTGTTACAACAACCTCTTTTAAATAATAATACATTTCAAAATAATCCACAAAGTCCCCTGTGATAGAATAAATATTCATCTTATTAAACAGCCTGAAAGATGCCTATCTTCAACATGGATAAATTGCTGTATACAACAGGATATCTGGAACCCAGAGCGAAATTCTTACATACACAGCAGCAAACTTTTATAAAGTAAGTGCTGTCTAAAATCCAGATTTTGTTTCTTCTGGTACAGTCATGACCAACAGACCACAGCATGATAGAATGGTTTAGGTTGAAAGAGACTCTAAAGATCACTTTCTTCCACTAAGCCAAGTTGCTCAGGGCCCCATCCAGTCTGGTCTTGGGACACTCCAGGGATGGGGCATCCACAACTTCTCTGAGCAACCTGTTGCAGTGCCTGATTTCCCTCAAAGTAAGGAATTTCTTCCATATAACTAAACTAAATCTACCCTCTTTCTGTTTGGAGCCATTACTCCTTGTTGTATCTGCCTGTGTGAAAAGTTGCTCTCCCTCTCTTCTCTAATCCCCCTTTAGGTACTGGAAGGTGCTGTAAGGGCTCCCAGGAGCCTTCTCTTCTCCAGGCTGAACACAGCCCCCACTCTCTCAGCCTGGCTTCATAGGGGAGGTGCTCCAGCCCTCTTTTAAAACATTTACACTATTTGTACAATAAGGTGCCCAGTGAGTTCTGCCTGTTGCATAATTCAGCTATAACTAAATCTCTCAGGAAAAGTTAAAGGGGAATTGAAAGAACAAGAAGAAATCATTCTCTAAAATGCCATAAGGAAAGCAAATAATCATTTAAAAACCGATTTCTTTCATACATCTATTCTTCCATACAAAAGACAGAGCTGGTACACATCCAAAGAAGGAGCTATGCTGATGTATTAGAGTTGCTGGGAAGCTGCTGCTCTGCATCACAGATGCAGCATCACACCTGCTAAACATGAAAGCCAATGCATTTTGGAAGTTGTGTGTTTAGTTCCCTCGCTGTGATTGATACTGTTTGGTATTGCCCTTGCTGCTCAGATGCTGCACAGAGATGAGAAAAAAATAGGAAGTCATTTTAATCTATCAGTTTAAAGTTCGGATGTCCTACAATACATCACTGAATTACCTAAGCTAGTAAAGGAAATTCAGATGTCTATAAAGGCAATGCACCTGACGTCCTTGTTTCTACCAGATGCTGACCAAAGACCAGAGCTGTGCTAAACTGACATGCTCATAAGATAGATCACCTCTACAGTCCCCAGTCTTCTTTTTCCTACTTCACTTTTCTTGATTCTGGGCTTATCTGCCACATTCTTCCTTCATACACACCCTCTTTTTTTCCAGCTTTCCTTTCTCTTTTGACAAGCACTGATTGACCAGAGGACACAAAGGCAGCTTTAGGACTCAGCACCAGGCAAAATGACACAGCCTCCCACATCTCACAGCACAATTGTGCAACTATGTCATTTCTACATCTATCTGATTTTCCACAACCAGGATGCAGTTTTGGTTTAACCAACAGAGAAGAATCACAATTGTGCTTGCCCTGGCCAAGAGCGGCCTGTAATACACAAACATTTAAAAAGCAGTAAGGGAAGGCATCCAAACCTCTCTCAGAAGCCCTCTGGGCTCTCATCTGGACAGCTCAAATACAGTGCAAATGTGGTTAAAACCCAAGAAAATGAGTGAGATCTCTAACCATTCAGCACAGGAGTTTAGAAAGAAACCAGCATCTGACTATGCATAAATTAGAATGATTTGAGAGAGAGAAAAATTACAGTGTTGTATTTTCTGATTAAATTCTTATCATGATAATTACCATGAATAATGTGAATATATTACATGAATAATTTCATTATGTAACATTCTGTTTACAAAATAATTGATGCCCTTTTTAATTTGTTATGTTAGTGAAGCCACCAGGCATGGGGCTACTTCCTAAAGTAACTCTTGCCAATCTGTGCAAGGTCCACTCCAGGGTCAGCCTCATTTTTCTGCCAACCTGTGTTCAGACCACTGGAACCACATCTCATAGCTTAATTTTATACCAATTCTGGTTTTCTTATTCCACAGTATAACGTCTGGAGTCTTATACACTGCTGGCTTCCTACACATTCTATCTCCAGCGTGCTGCACATTGTGTCTCTTATTGCTCCCTCTGCTGCTATTACTTGCTTGTTGGGTGGCCCTTTGGAACAAAAAGCCCTACTAAAAAATTCAGTATCATTGTGATACTGAAAGGAAACCTTAAGAGACAGAACTCCTACTGATCAGAGATTATACTCGTATAATACCTCAAGTACACTTTTTTCCCCTCTTCAAATTTCCTTCAAAGTCTGAGGATGAAATGGGAAATTCTATTACACACAATTAACAGAGGAACAAAAGACACCTGCATGGTTCCAGTGTGGGTTATTTTCAGCTTTTTTGTACTGTTTCTATTCTGCTTATTTTCTTGTTCCATTTTGTAGGCAACTATTGAACTTCTGCTTTTCCTGTTTCCTTGCTAACGCAATCATAGCCAGAGTTACTTCCATATAAGCTAATAAAAGTGCATCTGCTTGAAAAATTTGCGGGGAAAAAAAGTCTATAGATTGTATAAAATGTATCAGTTTGGGTTTAAATTGTCATGGCAACACTGACATCTTCAACTTTAAATGACAGAGTTAATATTTGTGGAATGTCGTATCATAATATATTTTAGGAAGCTGCAAAGAAGAATAATCTATTATTTTAGAATACAAACCTGAGTGACACAGGAATACATCTCATCACATTTAAATTTATTCAGCATTTAGCACCGATTCTGAACAACAAAATCACCTCCTAAAAGTCTTTCTGATCTCAAATAGTATTTGCTTAAGTCAAACAAAGGCAGAATTTTATCATGTAAACCTTATTACAATTCCAGTCTCCCTATGAACACAGACATTTGAATTTGTAGGTTTAACCCATCATATAATTTAGCAAATAGGCATTTTCAAAACCGATCATTGCACTGAATTAGAGAATATGTTAAACACATAGTCTCAAAGGATTTTAAGATATCAATGCACAGGGTGCTTTTAAGGCCTGTGTCACTGACAGGAAAAGATTACCCATCATGTCGGCGAGCAAGGTAGAGCAGGATTACCTTTGAGCAGCAGAAGTCAAGCAAAAAACAGATGACGGAGGACTGCTCAATGGCTAGGGGCCAACCTCCTTTTTGTTTCTGCTATTTGAAATGAAAACTGTAGATTTTGTTATAATTAGTTATAAGGACAGATAAAACTTTATATACAAGTCACTGACATGAAATGTAAAGCAAACGGAATTCTGCTATTAGAAGCATGATTAGCATTTCACTTTACAGTTATCCCTGGCCATAATTTTAATGTCTAGGAAAGGCTGTCCTGCACAAGTCTTCATTTCCAACATATCTTGTAGTTTTAACATAATTCTGGAAGAATGCTAAATGCTTATGGAGTCATTTAGTATGGGCTGCATCTACACAGTTCTTACTGTTCCCAGGTTTTCTTCCCTCATCCAGCTGTCACTGCTGTTGATTTGTTTCCACATGCAGGAACAGCCTTAACTTCGTGTCCACACAATATACACAGAAGGATGTTTAGTGCATAGCAGAACAAGGTGTTGGAAATTATTTCTCTTGGGTTTTCACATTAGTTTTTTTACAGCAAACCATGCACGGGATCTTTAAGTAAATGTAAAAAGCAACAGGGAACCAGAGCTTTGCTGGCTTTATCATGTCTATTAAATATTGTGCTAAAATTGCTTCACCGTGTGAAGATAAGAAAAAGGTTCATTACATAATAGTAGCAGCAGCAGCAATATTTTGCATTTTTCACTTTAGCTTCTAAGGTTTTTTCTAGACTATTATTTTGGTTTATGATGATAGAAATGCAAAAATGTGAACAGGTAGATTTGCACAGCAAGTAAAAATGATAAGGCTGAAAGCAATTTTCCATTTTACAGAACTTTTGCAGAAGCAAGGAAAGGCAACATGCAAATTTCCTTTTTGCAAACCTATAATACAAGCATACCTCTTGGCTAAATCCATAAAGGAAGGTCAGCATTGCTAAAAAAGCATTTTATTTTTCACTGCTGAAATTCCCGTTAGGAATTACTGCACATATTTTAACATAAAATTAGTTTATGGCCAAAATTAAAATGTCCTGATGAACAATAGAAATCAATTATTCTCACTTTCTTTAAGTAAAGCATAAAAAGGAAAGAAAAAAGCCTTAGTAGAATTAATACATACAAATACAAGGTAATTTCTCTTGAGGTAATGTTCTAGGAATCAGTCTCTAAACACCCACAAGCGTCTACTGACATAAGTGGAAGAATTACATAAGTCTTAACAGCATGAATTTGGGAAAATTGAACCACTTACAACAGTCAAGGGCTGAAGAAACTACAGACAGGGTACTTAAAGCTATCAGTAGCAAAAACCTAAGACTTCACACATATTTTGTACTCTAAAACTGTCAGGAAAAAAGAAAGTTTTCAAATGTTTTGTTGACTTTTTTGTATCCTAAAGTCATGCTTCCATGACAGTGAGAACCAAAACCACTTTCAAAGGTGAAAAAAGTAAAAAGTAGAAATAGTGATTTAAATGGGTGGTTTTTTCCTAGAGACATAACAGTGAAACATGAATGAATCAAACTCTAGGCCTGCTTTTTTTCCATATACCAAAAAGATTAGCATTGGGTTTTAAAAAAGTATTTTTCACCACTGTAAATTAAAGATTTGGGCATTTTTCACAATATACACACATTTGACATAATAGTATGCATGGGATGGCTGTGGGAAAGGCAGCATTCCAAACTGCTGAGATAAGTGACATCCACATCAGCCACCTCCAAACAGAGGTGGCCAAAGGGCAACAGGAGGCAAAGCCTCAAGTACAGCAGGGTTGTCTTAGAACCATGACTAGAAAAATAAGAATGGACAAGAGGGCAATAAAAAGTCAGAATCTAAATTTAAAACAAAGACTCAACAGGTAAACAAATAGCAAGAAGATGGCAAATTGCCTCCATCTCATCTCATTGAGTTCTTGAGAAAAGGACAGGTGGGAAAAAGATTTAAGAAGGACAAGTACAGTTGAATACTACAGATGTTTAGTCTGTCAATCTGAGTGGGACTCTGGCATGAGATAACATATAGACTTTCACTTGCCAGTGGGATCAGACAGAGAAAATTTCATGAAGAGAGATTTTGGGTCTACATTTCTATATTTCTTCCAAGTCCCATTTAAGAAAATAAATCCCTTCATGAATTATACCCTTCTACTTCAACATCCCCATCTTTCTCTACAAAACTGCAATTATGTTATTATCTTCAATAACAACTAGCCTGTATTTCATTTGAAATATCATTAAAGTACTAAATATCAGGAAAGTAACACTGATCTAGAGCAGAGTATTCAGCTGTGTAAAAGCCAGAAAACATGCTGTTTTCTCATTCTGTTCCCATTTGTGAGAGCTGCTATTTCCTCCATCCTCAACAGCCATGCGGCTGGAAGTTTCTTTTGGGCATAGTCTGGGAAAGAGATAAAAGCCCTGGGAAAATCCATGAAGGAAACAATAGTGCCCTAGGCAATTCACAGTGATTAGAGGAATGAAATTACTGAGCAGAATTTAAGGGACAGGATCTCCCTTCTCCCATCCTAGGTAGGATATAACTTGTAGACTTGCAGCAGTTTCCTCCCACCACTCTTCTGCAATACAACAGATTAATTTTTATGGATAATTTTTCCATTTCTCAAATGAAGGCAGAAAGAAAAAGTGATTTGTATGTGTCAAATTTGTGTACTATGTTATCAAACTAGAACTGGCAAAAGAGGTTTGTTTGCTAGACTTCCTGCTGAAATAAAACACTTGCTGATTCCACTGAGGAGAGATGAAAGAATTTTGAAGACTATCTTTCTGAGCCCCAGATCATAATGCAGATACTCCATGTAGTATAGGTTTATAAAGTACATAAATAATCATCTAGAATACCTGAGAACACACCCAAGTTTTTCAGACTGCTGCCAACACTTCAGTGGTAACACTGATCCTGTGCTGTGAATAAGAATGCATTCTACAGACATGGAAACCTCAGGGAGGCCTAGAAGCCAGTTTCTTAATTTAAGATCAAGAAACAACCACCATCTGGGGAAGATCATCACACTTTGTAGTGACAGGATCTGGGAATCACCTGTACAGAAACTACCAAAAGCATTTTAGATCTTAACAGAGAAGAATTCGCATCTGAGATACTTCTTTCTATGAAAGCCAAACAACAGTAAAACCTCAAAACCTAAATGTGACATTGCATGGCACTGAAGGACTACAGTACCATGAATTAAAATTTGGACATTGCAACAGTATGTCTTTGACAAAATATCTGCTTTGAGCACATGCTCCAATAGATTTAGCCAGTAAACAAATAATAGGGCTCCATCTTAAAAGGTTAGTCAAGAGCTAAGTATTGACTGAAGAAGCTTGTTCTAATAAAATAATGTGATGTAGTACATCTTTGCCTAGTAACAAAAAAGAAACACATTATGTAGCATCTGCTCCAAAGCTCACTGAAGCCAGTAGGAATTCAGAGCCCTCCAAAACTAAAATAAAGTATTTGTATAGGCTAGGAAACACAATACATTCTTGCAACACTATTAATAAATTCTACCCTTAGAAAAATAAACAAAAACAAAACAAGAAAACAAAAGCTAAACAAGAGAAAAAAAGAGGAAAAAAGGCTTTAGAATGAAACATACTAAACCCAGTTGCTTTCTCACCCAGTGTGATCACTTTACGTTGCAAAATCAATCTCCAGCAATGGCTTAAATGTATGGGGGAAAGCTCATAGAACTGACTCTCCTGTCACACATATGCAGCTCTCAGCATTTACTGTGGAAATCCTGAGCCAAAACCTATCTAGATCTCACTATTTAATATTTAACAATGAAACTGTATTTCACTAAGTTGTTATATCTTTTTTTGCTCCCACTCACAATTAAGGCCTCCACAGCATTTCATGCTCTACAACACAAGTTCTACAATTTCTTTCTTCACTGAAAAAAAAGCCCAAACCACTCCTTCATTTTTAACTTTGTTCTGTGGCCACTTCCCATACGAGAAACAAAAACAGTTGTATTCTATTCAGCATTTATGCTAATTGTTTTAGTCTAGCAGCTGCTTTCCCCTACCCATCCACTCACCCCACCAAGCTGAAGAACTTTTGTTTACTTAGGTTTTCTTCAAATGGCCACCACTCTGTGCCTCTGATTACAGCCTCAGCTAGGGTAGCATTCAAGATATGGGTGCACCACGCCTTCACTACATGCTTTAAAATGTTCCTAAATTCTCCCTTTTCATAACCTCCAAAATTCTGCTTCTCCTTTTAATCACACCAGCCTGAGATGATGTTTGCAGACTCACAATGACTCTCAAATCGAGCATCAACAGCCTCTTGCATATGTATAGTCACAGCTTCACTCAGCTTCAGGATTACCAACATTTGCATACATCAACCCTGTCTTTCATCTGAATTTATTGCCTCAATACCTATAATGGGATCTCTTCTTTTTTATTTGAGAGTTCTATAGCATCATCTCCTGAGTCTGAACTAGACATTTGAATTCTTTTTATGCCCATAATGCCTTTCAGATGGCATTTAAAATAGGACAGGTGACTCACATCACTAAAATACTTACGTCTCTCCAGCCACTCTCTAAATTGGATCTTAAGAATCAGCTCAGACATTCCACAATGTTAGAAACATCCCCGCTTTGTAGCTTGAAATTCTACAATATACAATTTACAGTGACCCCTATTTTTGACAGTCCTGCATAACTGTGTAACCATAAACAATTCTCATCTTCCTGCAGGCCTTCCCTTTACTCCCTCACATCCTCCCTGATATTTCTAATAATTACATGCTTAATTAAAAAGCCATACACACAACACCTTACCTTTGATGCCATACGCATGAACAGTGAGTTTTGATCCTCTGCTGTTCTCATCTTCTCATTTTTGACCAAATCCTTCAGGTTCATACTATCATCATCCTGAAAATACCTTACTCTCTCTTTATCTACATGAGTAGGGACCTGGAAGCAAGCACATTAAAAATAAATATTAACCTAATGAGAAGGATCAGTTATAAAATTCAGACCCTAACAATTTCAACAAGTTTTAAAGAATCATGAATCAAGCTAAGCAGATCCAAAACAACTGGGCTAACAGCTGCATTTTATCTAAGGAGAAGAACACCTTTCCCTTTCTTCAACTGCATCAGTGTGCCTAGATAAAAATATAGCCTCTTCCCAAAGTCACTATATCCTTTACATCCTGAAGGTATCAGAGCAACAGCTCAGGAAAGATATACAGTACTTCACTGAAACAGTTAATAAGCTCAAAAAATTAAATATTTTAAGAAGCAAATGTCATTATTCACAACTCTAAAGCTTTTGTAAAGTCACAGACAGTACTGAAAACTTGTGTGAATATGGTACCTCTGCTGGGAAATGTTGCCATCTTAGACAGAGTGCACAAGAGAACAGAGATGCCCCTTAGGGCAGGGCTAAACTAAATTCTGAAGGAGCACAGGGTGTGGTCATTAAGCAGGATAGCATTTTTCAAAATGAAAACAGAACGATGGCAACAAATTCCTCACCCTCCTGTGCCTTTCACTTCTCCAGAACAGTGTTGCAAACTGATCTGTCCTACAAACCAAGAACATGCTTGCTAGAAATATGAGGTAGTATCCTCATACACCTCCTCTTATCTCAAAAAGATCAAAGAGCTACTATATTTACTGTTGGAAGCAATTATCCTAAAAATAAAACACTGCTCCAGCTTCCAGGCTTCTCATTGTTCCCCAAAGCATTTTGTTACCAAGATAGGTCATAATTATTATTATTATCATCAGTAGACATATTTTTTATTAGAATAAAAGTGAAATTTACCCCTGAGACCTGAGTATTTCAGTAAAATCTTTCTTAATTTGGAAATATTCAGCTCTGGTAATCCTCATTATTTACATAACTTTCTGTAATACAAACTACTTGGCTACGAGACTGTGATAACTTTTCCCTCAATGTGCATTTAAATAAGCCCTAAAGTGATCCCTTGGGAAATGCAATCTGAAAATAAACTTAATATATGCTTAATAAATATGTACTCTAACACTTAATTACAATCATCTTCTGAAGGGAACTTTTTAACTACCTATTGACATTCTGATAAGATACTCATTAATTATGGCATCATAAAAATAAAACTGCAAAATAATTTAAGAATTGCAGTTTAATACTCAGGTTTGTAAAATTTACCATCTGCTGCTTTCTTCGTCCTCCTTTTGGCTCCAGGGGCTCTGCTGGTCCCGTCACAGGCCATGCCCTTCCACTTCCATCTGTTCTGACAAGGAGCACTTGTTCATCTTCTGGACGGCTTGAAGCCTGTGTCAGGTTTTAAGACATATTTTAAAACAGATGGTACAGACAAGCCAAAAGAAATACCTAATCCACATTAAATAAATGTTTAAAATCCTGAAGATTAAGTAACAGATTCTTTAAAATTTGTGTGTTCATTATAATTCAAAGTAGACAGTGTCAACTTAGCAAGGTATTCTTTTCACATTCAAAAGGAAAAAAGTATTAAAAATATATTCAGTTAGTTAAATGCACAGCTTTTCTTTCCAAAAGAACCAAATTTGTATTCATGGTTTTTTCTCATAAAGCTTTAAGTCCAAAAGACACACAATGCTTCTGGAAGACTTAAATAGATAATACTGAATAATTATACACCACCATCATTATTGTATTCCTGAAAACCATCTGAAAAGCTACAGCACATTACCACTTCTTTTGTCAATTGGGGGTGTGGAGAATGACCACCCTCACCTCAGTCCCCCAAAAAGTTATAGAACCTGTCCTCATCGAAGGTCCTTCATAGGGCCCCCACTTCATAGGGGTGTTCTCAAACTTAAATAAAGATATATGTGTACACACACACAGAGGGCAGGACAAAAGGCAGAAATTCTTCACTGAAAAATAAGTACTTAACTTTCTAAAATATTAAGAATAATTAAAAAAAAATCTAAAAGCCTGCAAACTTCCTGATTATACTCCACAGATATTTACATAAATCAGCTGATTAAATTAGAGCACATAATGGGGTCACCACTTAATCAGATGATATTAGGACAGCCTTTGTCAAATCTTACAAACAACTTCATTAATCTCAATTTGAAGCTATTTTCTACCAAACTGATTTCCACCTGCCATCCTTGCCTAAGGAAAGCTTGTCCCAGAAACCCAAATAAAATCTGTAGATACTGAAGTATACTTCAACAGCTTAATTACAATTTTTCCAATAAAAAAATCTTATGAAGGTAAAAGTTATGGACCAAAAAGCTGCCTCGGTAAGCTAGACCTCTCTCTTCTGTAACACCAAAGGCAAATCTAATTTTGCAAAGCAAACCAAGATGTCCAGCACCACTTTGGCTCCAATAACAATAATGATATTTTCAGAGAATACAACACAACTTATTTCTGGCATCAGCCAGATAGATGCCTCACCTGTTACTTTTTCACAACATACAGGCTTTTCTCCCTGTTGGGAGGGGGAGAAAAAAGGTGATTCATCCCATTAGGAGAAAAAGGCTGTGTGTATTCACCCCACACGTGTCACATCATAAAAAGCTCACACCTGGCTGAGACACAAACAGCCAGACTAGGGGGACCACGTTTTCAGGTCATCACTATGCCATAAAACCTTATTCACAGCAGATATGGAAAGCAAAGATGATGTTAACACCAATAAGAATGTATCACAGGAAACTTCTTAAATGCCATAGTTCCTCTAAAACTTGCGTAACTTTACAAGTTTGGAGGTTGAACACATAACCATAGATATTGCAGTGAAAACTCAAGAATCCAGAGCATTGCTAATTAGTCTGAAATGAAACAGATCTTTGTAGAGGAAAAAACCCCACCTTGTTCTAAACCATACCCACGTGGCCAAGTAGGGATACAAAGTTCTCCCAAGAGGACCAGTCAAACCCACACAGCAGAGCCTTTACAGTTTTCAGGGAATAAGCAACCAAGTAACCACTTCCGAAGGGTCCTGCTTACGCGCTCCTCACTCAGGAGCATCTTTCCAATCACTCAGCTCCCTTTACCTGCTGCCAAAGGAGCAGAGTCTCCAAAAGGATGCTGACTTCAGGTCTCTCCTTCCCCATACCTTTCTCTTACTGAGACGAGAAAAAGGATGAACTTTTCCATTCCCAGTCTCTAAACTTTAACCTCATTGTATACACGACTTTTAAAAAATACAAATCACTAAAAACAATAGTCATTACAATAGCAGTGCTTCAAGAACTGCAAAGAACAGTAAATGCCAGATTCTTGTATCAACTTACAAGTATCTGGATCCTTTTAAAGACATCCATCCCAAAATTTGTCTTCGCTACAATTCCCTAATACAGGCATTTCAGAAAAGATGCCATTGATGTGCAGCCTGTTATTTTCCCAAAAGTTAATGGAATTCACAAGGTGTTCTACATGTCAGACTTTCTTTGCCTTTGAACAAGGGCTCTAAAATGTTAGATCCAACATCTGCACTTTCTTTTTTCTTCTGATTCTGCATGCTAGCACACTAACACACAAGCAGTAGGAGAGTATCTTCTGGATCTGAACCACGGAACGAGTTAGGACAGGGACAGGGAGTGGAGAGGGGAGGAGCTGATACAATACACACTGAATTCTTAGAGTCAGAACCCTAAAGCTGGCAAGGTTTTGTCTGCTTTATGATGGTTTGAGGTTTTTTCTCACTAATTTCCAAGAGTCCTGACACAAGGCATGTAATACTGACCATAATGTATTTAGATTTAATACTTCAGAGGAAAAAAAAAAGGCAAAAAATTAAGAGTAATTTTTAGCTCTAGAATACAAAGAACAAAAAACCAGAAGTGGTCCTTCAAAGAGAAATTAAAGGAAGCAGATAAAAGGATAAAATAATTATGGACAGTATGAAGACTAATGTGAAGTCATGTTTGAGACTAACAGCAAATGCATACTAGGAACCAAGATGAATCCAATGGATGCAAGCCAAACGTAATTATTCAGAAGATTAAAGATGTTATTCGAGGTAAAGACATCCTTCAGAACTCAAAACACCATCTAAATAGAACTGACTTATAAACACAGCATAACAACACAAAGTTAATTGTATTAACGCAAAAAAAAATTATTTTTAGGAGGATCTTATCAACAATAATTAGTAAAGCTATTTCTACACACACCAGAAGCAAGAAGCCTTCTGGTAGAAAAAGATGCTCAAGTGGTTACAGCATTATCAGAAGGTAACATATGATTAATTAATTAATTACTTAATTGTATTTTATTCAACAACACTTTTTGAAAGAAAAAAGAAAAAAAACTAGAATAAACTTTAGAAATAATCTTTAAACTGAAATATCAGTAAAAGGAGCTTTTGAAGCAAGCTGCCATGAAGTAATGATTTTCACTAGCACTTCAAAAATAAAATTCCAATATATAATGTCCACATCTTTCAGCATATACTATATCCCTTAAATAGGTCTCAGTACAAAAATAATGGAAAGTGGCCAATATACTAAAAGGCTTTAAAATGTGCCAAAGGCTGATTCTGGGAATTCTGGGGCAGTGTATCTAACATCTATAATGGAGAAGTTCACACAAGTATAATAAGAACCAGAACTCCTCTACAATTTAACAATTACGCCAATACTGAGAAACAGCCTTGGCAGGAAAAATCCAAAACTCACAGAAGTAATAGACTTTTTCAAGGGAGTGTGAATATCAATCTAACTGCAAGAATTACTTAATGTTCTCTTTTTACCTATTGATATTTTTTTTACACTTGCATCTCTGTGAATGTATGACATGGTATATGGTAACACAATGTGGTCATTGTGATGTAATAAATACTCATTAATAATTATGATCAGATAAATTACACTTCTATTAAGTACAACATGGGTTTAGAAACATATATTACAATACTTTAAATATGATACCTATTGTTAAATGTTACAGTTGAAACTGGAGAAGAGGCTCAGTCACTATCCCTGAAACTTATGATGATTGCTAAACAAACAATATAATTTACAGTCTGAAATGAATAAAATGTATGTATTTCCAGAATGAGAGAGGAATTGTTTGTTGCCATTAATTAAGGAACATGAATTTTTACTTCAGGCCAATTAAATATGCGAAGTACACAGTTGTTCTCACCAAATGTACAAACTGCTATACAGCAATTAACACCCAACTGAACAAAACAAGCAGACAAGTCTGGTTTTGAAAGATAAAAGCTTTAAATTAAATACATAAATAAGTAAGTAAGATACAGCTCCGAAAAAGATTTTTGAACTCTCCAGAGACTATCCCTGTTCCACAACCCAGCAGGAGGAAGTGGGAATCCTCTGCCACACCAGGTGCACAGCTTAATTTGAGGAACAGACACTGGAGCAGGTGAACAAATGGAGTAATCAGGCCAAGTATCTGAGATAAGATCTACTCAATTAGAACTGTTTTTCGATGCTAATAGCTAAAGGGAATAAAATATATTTTAATAGTCAGTGTATTGTGGGGTAGGGAACAACTAGAGCTAGAAAAAACCAACTTCTTTTTTTAATTACTGAGCCAACAAAAAGCTGGATGCTGCATGAATTAAAAGCTGTCTGCAAATGTTTACTGAGAGCTACATTCAAGTGGTACAAGCACAGCGTAATGAAGGAATAACAAAGCTCAGGAACAGTCTTCAACAAGGAACAAGCCTTGCTAGCTTTGTCAAATCAGATGCTGCATTAAGCATGCCACCTGTTTCCTTTCTCCTACAGTCTTTGGCAAATGGAAATGCTTTGAATATTGTCTTATTCCTCTATTGGAAAAGTCTGTCCTTACGTTATAGTATCAATAAGCATCTTAAAGATATCTAGCACTTCTCAGAGTGCTAGGCTCAGCTATTTCTTCCATCCACTGTCTCCCATTCTCTTCCATTGCTCCTTCTTCCATTCCAGTTACCCTTCTCTTAGGTTCTGAGGTTGCACTCACATATAATCACCAGTTACCAGTAGGATGAGTAAATCCCATCTAGAAAGAGCATCTGCCTCCTTCAGTGCTGGCTGTTCCTAAGGGCATCTGTCTCATATTCAGGAGTCCCCGTATTCCCAACCTGGAGTCTCCATATAACAGGTTTCAAAGCATCTAAGCTCTCCTTCAGACTCTGACATTTGTTGTGAATAATGGCACTGTAACCTTCAACATAGTGCTTATAAAAATCAGTAGGTTAACCATTCTCTATAGCAAGACTGAGGTTTGGATCTCTCAGGAAGATGAAATTAAAATGGTCAGAGGTCTGTAACAGCAGTCCACTGATCAAAGATCAATGATCAAAGATACATGTTGCATCTTTGATTTGGGTTTCTTACAGCAGAAAAAAGATAAGACTAAGAGAATTAGCAGCATGAGGAAGGAAAGCAAAAGCAAACTTCTAAAAACTAGGTTAAAAATTTAGTATTTTAAGAAATACTTCATAAATATATTAATGAGTCACTATTACACGTTCAAAAAGTGCTAACATAGTAATGGGATTTTCAAAAGGTTTTACAAGATCAGAAAGTTGGTCTGCCATAATTAGGCCCTTGTGTTTAACAGTGAAGAGAAGCATTAGAAAATCTAATGCAGGCTGCAACACAGAGGTGAACTATTCTACAGGAGAGAATCTTTACCAGGTAGTGCTTGGTTTGTGTGTAAAGCATGAGACTAAAAAAACCCCAAAAACTCCAAACCCTGGAAAAGGATTAGGTCTCTATCCTTTCTTTCTGCCAGTCAGTGAGTGACACAGGTTAATAACACAATATGTAAAAAACTTCATTTGTTCTTATTTATATAAAGTCAGTTGCCCTTTAAATTCAGCGATTTTTTGTTCTTATATTACAAAAAGGTTATTTTGGCTAGACTGTTTATTACTCAGAATAAGCAACCTGGCCTCCTTATTAACCTCCTCTTTACAATGAATGCCTCTGATCACCTCTGCATGAAGAAGCCTTTCTGTTTCTGGTCAGTACTTATTTTCTTAGAGCATCTTTAAGATAAGATGATCAAAATATCATCTCTTGAGTAGAATGGACACACACAAATCTAAAGTCAAATTCAGTAAGAGTCATACTATCAGCCTGTGGAAGTAAAACTGGAACTAGTAATGTATAACTTAGAGCAGCCTGTAATGTGTCTGTCCAGGGATGCACCTAGTTATGGGGAAAACTAAAGCAATTGAGTCTAACTTTAAAATAGTAGTGGATATCAGAAAGCCACATAGCTTTGAAAATACAACTTTAAGAAAAGCCCTGAAGATTCAGTTTGATACTCTAAATTATTAGCTACACTTTGAAATGGTTAGTCACAGCCTCATCAACGAGCCACTGTAGGTATGAGATGTAAGAAAACTTGTAAAAAATTTAATGGCTTGTTTTTACAGCAAGAACATCTGACACGAAACATATATACTCAGATCATAAACAAAGAGAAGTATTGGAGCATGTTGATTCTTAAGTCCACAAATCTCTATTTCATCTTCTCAACTGATTTAACAGTGAAAGGGTAAATACAGCAGTAAAAATATGTAGAAATTTAACATGGTGTTAGGGGAAAAACAAAGCCAGAAAAAAGGGCACCATCAGTTACAAGTGCTGCAAGGCACTTGGATATGGCTTTTGTCTCTGGTGCCAAAGCAGAGACAAAAACTTCAAAGTTTTTGTATTCTCAGTTTGAAATGTAAGACATTTTAGCCATTCTGTCCTTTTATACTTTTTACATGTACTGAAATTATAAGATATTTTACATCATTTAGTTACTGCTACAATTTCTCCAATATGTTTTAATTGCAAAAGCCAATTTCCAATAAATTACATTCAGGAAAATAAACCACTTTGTCTTAACATGTTTTTGTCTTAAATAATTGTGTAATCCTCTCTTACTGACATCAACAAGAGTGTTCAGGAAATACACTAATCAATAACTGCATACACCTATTATTTTTTAAAAGTATGTACTAATGATATGAAAGCTGTTGTGCAAAAGTACACCCCCTTCATTATTCTGTGTTCTGTTAAGAGCTAGTCAACTCTGTATGGAAAACACAAACTTTTTCTGGAGAAATTATGGCACAGCCATCTTGCAGATAAGATTCAAGTGTGATGGAACAGCAGGAACCAGAAATTATGATGAGCTGAAAACATCTGAGAGTAAACAGGCCATGAGCCATCTGTTGCTGTATCTCCACACCATCTGAGGTTCCAAATAAAATCTGAGATTTTTATTGTGCATTTAGTGAGTATCATTAATCCCCAGCTTTCTAGTTTTTATACAAGTGTCCCAGCTATACCTTTCTGCAAAGCAATTTTAAATAATTTTTAAAGGATTCTTTATATATGGTAAGTCTATAAGCATTACTACAGCTGTATTTAGGTTCTACACTGGTTACGTCAGAATGAGAGTTATGCAAATATATTACAGGTAAATTTTGACAACCAAATATTTTCATTGCAGAAAAATATCTGTGTTTATAGTCTCAATTCCCAAACCTAAAATTAAACATCCTGGCACACCTGCAATTTTGAATGTTAATTTTCAGGATTTGGCTTTTCCTTTTTTGTGTTTGTTTAGCATTGGTTTGGTTTCCTTTTAAATAAAAAAAACCCCAGAAATCAGAAGCATTGATTATTTTCCTTCTTTTTTTCACTTCCTACTCTGAAGTACTCATCACTATCTAAATTTTACATGTATACACACATAAACACAAACACACATGTACACACACAACACCTTACTGAGGGAACTGTCTCTTTCTCCAAGAAATCACTGTCATTTTTAAGCTTTTTGTGAAGAGATCAATTTTGAAAACATATGAAAAACAAACATATATTCTTCTTCTCATTATCATTACTAGAACCAATAGAATATTATTTCAGGTTTGTTCCACATTTGATTCCTCTCAGCTGCTTACTCCTAATGGTTTACTTGTCTCAGGATAGTAACTGCACTGCAAATTGTTTCTCTGGATGAAGATCCAGCATGTTCTGTCCTGTCTCTCCTGATGCAGAACTACACACAACGGGATGCAATGGATGCAATTTTACAGAACCATAAATGCTAAGGGTTTGGAAGGGACGTTAAAGATCATCTAGTCTAAACTCCCCCTGCCATGGGCAGGGACACCTCCCACTAGACCAGGTTGCTCAAGGCCCTGTCCAACCTGGCCTTGAACACTGCCAGGATTGGGGCATCCACAACCTCCCTGAGCAACCTGTTCCAGTACCTCACCACTCCCACAGTAAAAAAATTTCTTCCTACTATCTAACCTAAATTTCACCTCTTTCAACGTGCACCCATTACTCCTTGTCCTACCACTACAGTTCCTAACAAAGAGTCCTTCCCTGGCTTCCCTGTAGGCCCACTTCAGATAAGTAGGATTTGAGATTTAAGCCAAGCTGTTTTATTCAGTTTCTTTCCTAAAAAACAGTGTTAGTTCTTCAAAAATAATTTTAAAAATATTATTTATACTGAGCTAGTTTCTGTAGAATTCTCCCTCAGTCTGGAGTCTAATGCATCTCAGGAATCCAAGTAAACATCAGACCTTCAATACATCAAAATTTGTGTTCAGATAGGAGGCGTTGGAAACATAATCATCCTTATTATTTATACTAAAGAAGAATTATTAAATAAAAATAGAAGAAGCATTTGAAGTACATGGAGCTCTTAATATTATGAAGGTTTTCACTAAAAGATGAGCCCTACTTATGCCATAAAACTCACTAAATTAACTTTTCCTTGCACTATAAATCTTCTCCACCTGAGATGCACAAGCAATAGACTGGAGTCTGTTACTCTTACAGATGCAACACATACCCTAAAAGAGGTTTTCTCCTTTAAAGCAGCATCATGTCAGCCATATATCTACTGTAAAGTGAAATGCTGTGCCTGCCAAAATTCAGGTCTTACTCTATGGATGTCTTCTATACCCAAGAGGCTTCACAGAAGCACTGAACGCTCTTCAGTAGAAAAACATTCATACTAGACCAAAGGCTGATGGACTTCCACAGAAAATTCAGTAATTCAAATGGAGATTTTCTACGATGAAATAATTCATATTTTCCCTACATATTCTCAAATGCATAACAGAAAAGCCTGGAGCTGTTTCTATTTTCCAGAACTCTCTTCTTTTAAATACTCAGGGACAGTATATCCTACCATGTTATTTTGCTTAAAGTACCACCTTCCAGCTCTCATTCAATGCTGTATTGATTTTGTCTTTCAAATGCAATTCATCATTATTGAAAACTGTCTCTAGCACTTGCTCAGCACAGACTACTTTCTCTTTCCTGCATACTAATTAAGTCCTATGGAATACAGAAACAGGCTTAGGGTTGAGAAGCTTTTCTTCTAAGTCATTACTTCATTTGGGATTGAAAACAGTTTTAAAAGATCCTTACTCTTATACTCTATTCATCCACCACCATGTTGCTGGACTACATGTTCATGGTAAGTCCCTTCCAAAGGATATATTCTATATATTGCCTCTTCCTCATTTCAATTTTTACCTTCCAATTTTTGTACTAGCAAAACCCACTGCAAATTATGTCCCTCAAAGGAGTGATAATGTTCCAGATATCGTTTGTTAAATAAAAATATTGAATAAAAGTATAAATCACATCAGTTGTGACTGTCACGGTCAGTGGCAGAGGTGACACCTTCACAGCCAATGTAATAAAATCTAGAGCTGTGTAGCACTTTCAGAACAGAAATACAAACTGTATTTAAGAGGTAAACTATGAACACATGGAAGTTGTTTTCTAAATGCTGAAGTCTCCACAATTTTCTGCTGTCTCTCTACATTCAATAGGTATCATTTTCATCACCTATCCCAACTCAGAAACCCTATGGTACAGCAGCCTTCTCTTTAAACAGTTTCACTAGGACTCAAAGTGCAGCCTTGCTTTCTCAAAATGCCCATGACAAATTAGACAATAAGCATCTGAAAGTAAGCATCAATTCATTCTATCCCAAATGAAAGCAAAAGGTTTTTGATTTCCACAGACATTGCTGGTTGCCTCCTGCTCAAATTTAAAGAGAAAACAAGCACAGTCTACATTTTAATTCATCCTTCCAAAAGGATATTTGCATGTGCATTCATTGTAGTTGTACACTTGAGTGTGACTCAAGTATTTAAGTACAATACTCATTAAGACTTCAAATTCTATTAACAGATAATTTAACTGCATTCATACTAAAATTTATAGGGTTATATAGTTAAGGCAGCCTGCAGCAAACAACAGAGGGGTTCTGCCCAAGCTGAGACTTGGTGAAATGTATCAGCTGAGAAACACAAGGTTTTTAAATGTCAAATATCAGTTTTTGAAAACTATACTTCAAAAACACATTTTTGGGATTGCTTGGGGTAGAATTCTTGTCTAAGTAAAAAAAAAAACTACAGAACTAGTCACTAAGTCACACTGTAAAAGCTGTGTTTGCCTCTACTCTCACTTATAAACAAAATAAAAGTATTTCAAATTAAACTAGGATTTAAGCTAGCACTTTATAGTCCCTTTAGTCTGTATTTTCTTGATCACTTTAAGGCAGAATAAACCAGCACCACTACCAAAAGAATTGATCCTGTCCTCTGTACAAACCCCAGCCATTCACAGACCCCCTTATACTAGTGTAAGTCTTCACTCAGTCACACCAGGAACAGAATTGGGAAATTGATCCATGTCCAATTAAATAAGAAAAAAAACTTCCTAGGGAGATGCATTCAAAATTGCCTTCACTGCTCCCTGATTTATCTCCCCAGCTCTCCCAAAAGAAATTAAAGTAAGGCAAAGACACATTTTAGGACCTCCCAGCATGACATTGGCCATGCTGCTCTGCAGAAGCACAGACAGACCTGCCTGAAACAAAATACTTCATGTTTATTACCAGCAATGGAGGCAAAGCTATCAAACTTTGGGATCAACAGGACATCCATTCAGAAAACCATTTCTGTGGAAACTGCTTCAGGTACCTCCCTTGCAAGAGACCTGGCTGAAGTGGCTGAGGCTGTCACTTGGGTGGTCTATGCCACAGAAAGGCTGCGTCTTACAGAGTCAAACACCTTCCCAAAGCAGCTTTCCTGGTGTGACAAGATGGATTCTGAACATCTGGGCTGTTGAGACACACAGTGTGGCACAGCTGGCCCTTGATATACAGGAGTGCCAAACACATCCTGCTTGTGTCCCAGTAGCCCAAAACCAGTTCAAAGCTGTAAAACCAGTAAGATGACCCTGGCATCACAAAGACAGGGCTTAGTCAGCTCTGCTGGACGGCTGACACTCAAACACCACATACTATAGGCTAGAAAAAGCCAAGAAAGAAGCACAGGCAAGGCATACTTTTGCAATGACTACATGCTGTTGGTTGTCAAAATGGTTTAATTAAAAATGAAGATAAAAATCACAATATGGTTAAGACCAAGGCTGACCAAAATTGTTATTCGTAACTCAGCTTCTAAGGAGTAAGTGTCCACCCACAACACGCTCTTTACTTCCCGATTTTAAAATCTGAATGGATTTTTCCTGTGTAATTACACAATTCCAATCTGATTTATTCGGGGGTTTTTTACATATACAAAAAACATGCCAAAGAATTGCACTGCAATGAAGCAGAGTCTACCTACACAGAGCTTTTGTAATTTTAAATTCTTGTGAATGCAAGGTGCAAGACTTTAATACTACTGTCACAAGGTAGCCAGCAATAGGCCACACATTATCTTCCAGTTCAGTTTATATTTTAAAGACTGAAGAAATACTAGTCAGTGCATAAGGTGTGACATGAAGCCTTTTTGGGAAAAAAAAAAAAGTTAGTGGCTTATCAAACTCAACTCACTAGCAGCTGAATTTTCACTGTGGAATTGGTGTCAAATTGAACAAGAATATCAGTTTTTGCCTAAAAGTTTCCCCTCCATCATGAGGACAGAGCTCATAACTTAAGCTATTAACCCTGTTTCCTTATATCAGTGCTGGTATGGAAGAAGCTTTCTTACATTTCTTAAATACCACCCTTCAAAAGGAATAGCATTTGAAGTGCCAGCTTCTTCAGAGACAGCAAAATTATGTAACAGCCAGCACATATGAGTTTCATTTTTAATGGAAGACATATCTCCTTGCTGAGAAAATATTATGAGTAAAAAAAATCTTGCTGAATTTGCTAAAGCACAATGGAGAAAGTTTTGTTTACCAATAAAAAGTACAACTCAATTTGGACAGTTATTCACCTGAAGTCACACTTTCTAATTTTCCTAAGTACATTTGATGTTCCCTAAATCAGCTGCTACCTGTATCATACCATTGTGTTAGTGCAAATGAAAGAAAAATATTTTTGCACTTACTTCTCTGCCAGCCTTTGCTGGAATCTGTCCTTGAGTTTCTCTCAACTTGCGAGCATTGTCAAGTTCTGCTTGAAGCTCTGAAGCTAAATCCTTCAAAGAAAGTGATAGTACTCCATTAGTTTAACTATCTTAAACTTTTAAGAGACTTTCATATCAAAATCATTTTCATTTTTTGTGTTTTGATAAATATTTTAAACTCTAATGACACAAAAGACTAAAGAAAACATGCTAATATAATTCACACAACTCTCTATAGGATGTAACATGAAGAAAAAGTTCAGAATAGAGGCATCTGAAGTATAGGAACAAATATTGCCATAAAAAGACCAGAAAAAGTATTCTTAAACATTATTACATTATACTAATAAACACTTTGCATAACTAAAGCATAGATATTGCTTTATGTATAGGAAGCTAAATAAGGAAGCCTGAACACATCATATTCTTTTTTTTCTTCTTTACACAAAAATACACACCTTTCCACACATACATCCACTCCATGGGTCTAGGAAGATATCTCTCAGAAATTTTTGCTATGGAGTTTCACATGTCTCTACACTCCATGCCCAACTCTTGCCCTTAAGACCTTATTTTGAGAATTAAAATGTACAAGAGGTAGAAAATAAGAACTGTGTACAGTCTTGTGCAAATTGGTTTTGATGCTCCTGCTCCCTTATCCATCTGCCTATTAAATAAATACAAGTATTTCAGAATATCTTAGACTGCTAAGAATTGCCAACCTAATAACCTGTAAGGAATAGGACCATTTATACTCTGACCCCTCTGCCAGTTCCATGGATTGGACTCCAGGCATTGTGCCCATACTTGCTGCTCCAAAATTAAGTCACTTGATCAACACCAGGCAGCAAATCAGTAAAAAAAAAAGGATTCAGAATTCATTTGGCCCACATGGACAACCTTGAGCTCCAGCCACCAGGACATGCTGTTACATAACCATCTGTTCTGGTGTGTGGGGATGAACTTGTTTAAACAAGCTGTATTTTCAATTGGATTAGATAAAGACCATGAAAAATATTTAAAATGCCATAAGGCTATAATATATTATATTAGCTATTTTATTATTTAAACTGTTGCTTTGTTTTAGGTTTTTTTGTTTTTTTTTTTAAACTAGGCTGATTCAGAGTGCATATATAGAAAACTGGGTATTTTAAAATAATAGTAAAATTGTAATACTGGTTTCTGCTACATGATTTGGGTCAAAACAAAACAAAACTATAGAATATTAAATGAATTACACATTCCCCACAGAAAACCCATATATTTTTCATCAAATTACTTGTATTCAGCTCCTATCATGTTGAAAAGAAAAAGAACAGATTTGTGCCCAAAATTTTGATTAGGCAATGCTATTGAAGCTTGAGCAGTATCAAAAAACAAAAGTTTACAAATTTCTGCTTTCCATCAGAGTTTTTGGAAAACATCCCCCTCCCCAGTACTTTAGCAACTAGTGTACAGATAGCTTCAATCATTTTCCTCTGCAGTAAAATGTTTTAAATAATATAATATCTTAAGTGACTACACCAGTCCTTCACAAATCTATCACATAATTACATTCACAAACATTTTTTCCTCACTAGTGTATGTTTTTAATGTTCACTAGGAAAACTACAGATTAACATATGGACACATCTATTTAAATCATTAACACTATATCTTAGTAGGAAAT
Source organism: Monarcha castaneiventris obscurior (assembly GCA_026261815.1). Classification (NCBI taxonomy): domain Eukaryota; kingdom Metazoa; phylum Chordata; class Aves; order Passeriformes; family Monarchidae; genus Monarcha; species Monarcha castaneiventris. The sequence continues at coordinate 3,633,906 of JAMPIT010000350.1, read as the reverse complement.
ACACTGCTTGAAGTGACTTTTAATTCACCTTTGAAGCTGATTAGATTTCAAATGGACAGGATTTCTAGGTAAGGTATTGCTGTTCAAATTTTTAAAGCTACATACACACATCTATGTCTAAAGTCTGTGGGAAAAGAATTCATAACAAAATGGGTTTGAATAGAAAATATTTATAAAATGGACACTTTCTCCTAACAAAATCTGAATTATCTGATAGGGGCTTTTACAAATATCAACACCATGTCAACACCATGTCCTAGGCCAGCAATAATGACAAAACATACTTAAACTTTCCACAAATCAAAGACTCAATAGCTCTTGAGAAATATTAATTTACCACTTAGAGACATAACATATTTTATATATTACTATAAATAAATATTTATTTATTATTTCTTAAAGATGCAGATTTTGGTGCAAATATTATGTCACAAGAGGCAAACTAAACAGCTGCAGTAAAAATTAATCTTAGAAAATAAATACAAAGGCCCACAGTATTGAGCTTTTAGAAGCATTTGCTTCTAAAAAATACGAAAATAGTTCCTTTTAAGAGCAGCTATTCAGAGCCAAACATTTGAAAAACACAGCTTAAAAACTAACAGACTCTGACCTTGTTATAACAGAAACTTCCAGGCAGTACTACTAAAGGGAATCAACTCATTATAGCCATGTTTAATGTAATTAATAGAATACACATACTTCCAGAATTTACTGTTCCACAAGAGTGAAAGTCTTGTTCCTTCAGGTAGCTGGCTGAAACAAGCCACATTAAATATGCAGCTGTTTCTCCCAGCTCCACAGACCAGCCTCAATCTGGACAGGACCACAAAGCATTCCACAGCTGTTCTCAATGCAGAGCTGGCTGCAATGGCATAGGCTGTTCCTTTCAGTTTACAATTCCCATATCATAATTAATAAGCTCACTTACACAGCAGAGCTATGGACCACAAGCAACTACGAGTGACAAAGCTGATGAAAAAAGTAAAGCTCCAGACACTGCTTACCTTGTAACATAGACAGGGAGCTTTGCAGTTTTCACCTGCTCCCTTTTAAATAAAAAGACAATAAATACTACAAAAATGGAAGAGAACAACTGGTTTTGGATATGCTGCTTATCCTACAAAGCCTGGGGTCCTGAATCCTCTACTCTAGTCTATGAACCATTGTGTTTAAAGCAAAAGTTACTGTAAAAGCAGTGTCTTCAAATCCTACCAAATTTTTCAAGTCCTTATTTGCTTGAGTAATACCCCTTAAAAAAACCCCACACAATTAAATCGCTGGGAGCTTTAAAGAAAAATTGCAGCAAATCATGACAGTTTTGCACAGACGTTACCGTGTCTCCCATGAGTTCTGCTTTCACAATCCTCGCTCCCAGTCTGTTCATCTCCTCTTCACTAAGGACTCGAGGAGGTTCATCCTTTGATGATCTGTAAAACACCAGCTGCACTAAAGACACAGAAAAACAGTGCAGTATTCACCTGAGTAATTAAGTATGATGAACCTACTATACTAGTACATATGCTCCTATTGGCAAAATAATTGAAAATGACATATTATAAAAATACATGCAGTCCGAAGTTGCCAAGGACTCTGAAACCAAAGAGCTTGGATAAAATTTTTATGAGGTTTGCTTCCTTTTACTTTTGAGATCAATTCAAATGAAAAGCACTATCTACGAACATTTTCCCAGCATGGAAAAACAGTCAAGGGTCAGTAGCAGGTAAAAGCAGAAAAATAGAAAGTTATTTCAACCCACTCTAATTCTTCTTTCTGGCTTTGGTCATGCTTTTACTTTTCAGCTCCTGCAAAATCACACATTTCTGAGTTATTCTGTTTGCCAAATGGCCTTCCACCTCTTGAAAATTACTTATTTTCCCATTTTTATCTGCCCACAGTACAATCCTTGCATCTGACTATGTTATGGCTGATACAGTAGAGTTTCCATGGAAAATTAACTGGTACCATTTTTAAAACTATGAAGTCCCCCTAGAGAAGCCACAGTTGGTAATAAAGACTATTGTATCTTTAATATTAAAAACTCAGCATGTGAGTTCTTATAATATTTATTAAATAAGGACTCCAAGAAATACTGCAAAGAGGCATCAAATAAGTTTGGCTCTTGTTCACTAACCCTAGGAAAGACCAGAACCAGCTAACTCGGTAACAGGAAAGAGACATAATGATATTATGTTATGATATTCATCCCTGCTGTTAGAGAGAATTCACTCACTAATTGATATGGTTAAACCCTGCAGGATTTGAAAAACAGGAACTCTTTGAAGATGGTGTCATCTTTAACCACGAGATCTCCCCAGTCCTGAGAAAATTACCAAAGTTGCTTTTTTTCGTTTTCAAGATGCTCAATCCAAACCCCCAAAACTCAACAGAATTTACTTCAATTTCACCCTAAACAAAACATTCAAAGATTAAGTTCTCCCTTTTCCTTAAGCTATACCTTTCAAAGTGAGGCAGACTATTTCAGTAAAGGGAACAAAAGGTGTTTATTAATTCATATATGCTTTTTTTAAGTGGTGCTAGTGCTTGAATCATTGTCTGAACTTTTTGAGACTCGAGACATTGTTTTGATTTGCTTTTTATCTTGTCTCAAATTAAACTCTGAAGCAGTCACATTATTAAGTGTGACTTCCAGCAAACACTAGCTGATGGACTTTTCCTCTGGGGAGATCCCTGGGACATCCAATCAGCACTTTTAATTAACCTGTGTCATAACTGTCCAAAACACTTTGATTTATAGGCTGAAGAAACTTCCTCTGTGCTTTAGAAAAGATAAAATTTAAAAGCTGTACTTTCAGCATGAGAGATGAGGAACTGAACCAGCAACACCTATTAATTCGAGCCTTCACCTCAAAGAAGATTTACTTTTTGTGACTGACAACACTTCTGAAAGAGTACATGTATTACAAGTCTTGAAACTTTAAGAAGAAAAAGAAAGCAGCAACTCATAAATTACTCTCAACAGATAACTATGGCACATATCCAAACCTGAAATGTTCCAAAAGCCAGAATTTTCTACAAAATTCAACAAAAAAAGAAAAAAAAAACCATCTAACTGAAGGTCAGGAAAACAGGTTATTCACTATAACAGAATCTCAGGAGTTAAGAGTCATCTTAGAAGAACCTGGAAATAAGTTATGTCAATAAGCAGAGGCTATATGGTTTTGCAGGCCTAAGTAATCCCCACTTTACTAATAAGTCACCTTGGTAATTGCATTGGCTAAGAAATATGATTAAAATATCAAAGAAGATGCACAATTGAGTTTAACAGTACCAGAACAGAAAACACATGCAAAAGAAAATACCAGCTGAATAGTTTCTATGTCTAGTTCTCTTCTGTGAGAAGAATTATCTTTTCTATCATAATAATTGAATTCTTTGAACTTGAATAAGCAGACCACTTCCACACACAATCTCATTTCCCAAAATTTGCAGCTTTGTCCAGTTACAATTAACATTGCACTTAGTAAATGTGGCAGATAAAAAAAAGGTACAGTTTTTGTACCTGCAATTAAAGAGAATCACCATTATTTCACCAAAAAAAAAAAAAAAAAAGGCAGAAAAAGAGTAGCTGCTTCTTTGAAGAAAACAATACTGAGGCAATGGTATCTACTCCATAATTACACATTCTGCTAGGTCTGGCTGGATGGGATGGAATTTATTTCTTCCATAGCAATGTGGTGGTACATTTTCCTCCACACTATGCCTAGCCCTCCCCTTCACAGGCCACTCTGCAATCCCAGGAATTCCTGTTATGCTTTGGCCTTCGTAGGCCAACGAGTTGGGCAGTGAAATATCCCTTGACTGTAGCAGAAACCCTAGCCTGGCTAAGGTGGGAGCACACTGCCTGCACCTGGAACTCCTGGTGCCTGCCACGATGGGAAACAAATGCAGAAATATTCAGTCAGCCCCTGGCAGCCTCTGAACATTATTCACCTGAACCACAGCCTGAGTGGAACAGTACCATTCCCACTGGCATCTTCAAAATTCCAGTGACTGAGCCAGAGTGTGGCCAGGATGGAAATTTACTGATGACTGAAGCCCAGCATGCAGTGACCCCACAAAGAGCGGTGCTATGTGAGGCCCTCTGAGCTCTCCCAGACCACAGCGGGCTGTGCCAGCACTGCACTGAGTGGGACACCTCTCAGAACTCACCAGTTCCCCAGTTTGCAAGGATTGGAAAGCTGAAAAGGGGGCCTGGGCTGAAACCTGCCACTCCTTGAGACTCAACTCCTGCTCATTGATAAATTCCAATACATTTGAAGTATTTCACTGAACTCAAAAGGAACTCCTAACAGGCATTTTTTATATATTCACACACATATATTTTTTATACATTTATACACATCTATCCCTATATATATCTTTTTGTCCATGTGCATGCACGTGTGAATTAAGATACCTTACAGCAAGTAGAGTATGAATGTTACAATCTCAGACCTGTAATTGTCATTCTTGTGAGTGTAGTAAATCCTATTGACTCACTATGCAAATGTTAAATTAGTCAATAATTAAGTACTGATAAAACCTTGTGACTAATCTTAAAACTGTAAATAAAGTTCAGGCTGCTGCTATATCAGAAGCCATGCAAGAATTTCACCTGCAGTGAACTGACACTTCTACAACATCATACTAAGATCACCTCTTACTGATACCTTGGACAGTGGTTCTTCAGGTGATCCTAATTAATTACAGATGTAATCCTTGAGATGTAAACTGTTGATCAAGACTGAGACAAAGACTGGACCTAGCCACACCAAAGCTACATCAGGAGTTTAGAAAGTAAGGGTCCACTCAGAACCTTGGGACTCAGTGGAAGGGCTCCCCTTACCCTTTTGTGTTTTTACACACTGCGTAAAACATTCTAAATCAATTTTAACCCAGTTTTCCTTTATATGTTTCATTCATGTAGTAAATAATAGAGTGAACCTTACCACTAAACTTGGTTAAGTCTCATTTTTATGACTTTTATAGATTTATATTAAAACCACTTTTGCTAATACCTTAGATGGTGACTCTGAGCAACCCTACAGCACTCATTTGTGACCAGCAGCCCCTATGGTGCTGTGCTTTGGATTTCTCTGGAGACAGTCCTAATAACACACCAGTGTTCTGGCTGTTGTTGAACAGTGCTTACACAGCCTCAAGGCTTTCTTGGCTCTCACTGTGCACCCCCAGCAAGCAGGCTGGAGTCAGCAGAGGTTTTGGGAGGGGTCACAGCCAGGACTGCCAAAGTGGCCAAAGGGCTAGTCCATGCTACATAACATCATGCCCAGCAAAAAAAAAAAAAAACTGGAGAGAGCAGTCTTTCCAAAGCAGCTGCTGCTCAAAGGCTGGCTGGGCATCAGCCTGCTCGTGGGAGCTGGTGAGTGACTGACTACCTTTGCATCACATGTTGCTGTCCCTTTCCTTCACTCGTTAAATTGCCTTTATCCAATAATGAGTTTTTCTCCCTTTTGCTCTTCTGGTTTCCCTCTGCAGGAGTGAGAATGAGCAAGCAGCTGGGACATGCTCAGCTGCTTGCTGGGGTCAACACACCACACACACAAAGCAACAACCACCTCCACACCTTCTGCCCCATCCCCACTCCCATTCACACCCCACAAAGGCAGGTGGGAAACAACTGTGGATTGTGCAGACCTTGTACCTGAACACAGTCATGAACAATCCAAGATTCAAGAGGTGAGGAAGCCTCATAGGCTTCACTTCAGACACACCATGGATTATTCTAACCAGAAGTTTACAAAGTGCATTTAACTGGTAAACCCCAGTGCAATAACTATTGGGGCAATACATAGGAGAAGAAAAAAGGATCATTAAATTTGAATGTCTGATAATGTCTCATGTATTACAGGTTTAATGCTATCAGATCATTTTTTCAGAATAACTAAAACAAGTATAAAAATATACTTCCCATTTTCCAGCAAAACAGAACCTAGGCAAACAATAAAATAAATAATAAAACAAGACATGACAAACACTTAGGAATGGGACTTTCCATAGTGTGTACAAACTAGTCATGCCAGAATTTGGAACAACTCCTGCCATGACTTGTACTCAAGCTCATGCTTTAAAAAAATAAATAAAGTGAACATCATGCAAATAATTTATATTTTTGCTATCAACGAAAATTTAAATTCTATTGGCTTCTATCAAAGTACAACAAGTAAAAGCTGGAAAAAATACCCAACATACAAAATATAAACAACTGTATAGACTAAGATGCCTGTTTCTGGTTAGTCATGCAGTACTCATTAATGTACACTTTTTCTTTGGAAATACACATTGGGGTATATAAGTAGTACATGTAGGAACAATTATAAATAAAATAAATACTTCATAACCCTGCTATAAGAAGTTTTTTCTGCAAATAACTGACATAAGCATATAAGAAACAAGGAGTTATATTTGATCATATTTTATCAAATACTTGTTTCAACCAAACCATATCATTCTTCTTATATACTCCTACCAAGAATATTTACTTTTTCAGCTTTCCCAAGCAATTAAATAAAATCTGACTTTAAAATACTTTTGCACATGCCTACAAATTATTGGAAAGATCTGAAAGAAAGGATTCATAGTAACAACCACACTAGTCAAATCACTGGAAAAGCCAACAAGCTGCTAATACTGGAGAACAGGAGGCCTTGAGCAGAGCAAAAGCCCAGTTCTCCACAACTTACTTGTCTGACCACCTCTCCGTTGTCTCTCACAAAAGCAAATCACATAAAATTAAATTCCTGCTGCCTATTAAGTTTGTTTCCCTTGATGCCTTGATGCATCACCCTTCCCACTCCTATTAATGCTTCCTCTGCACCACAGAAACTGCACTTTCTAATCAATACCTTCTACTATTTTTCACATGCTAACACTTTAGCCTATGAGCTCATCTCACAAGTGGCAAACCTGTCCTTGCTGTATTAATTATTCCAGTTTTTAGTCAGCATTTTCTAACATTTCAAGATTGCATTTTATAAATTCAATGATTGTTAAGATATTTTGCAGGTTTTTTGCCTAAGAGGCCAATTTTACAGCAGTGTGAACTAACATTGAGAAGCAGAAAATAACCTATCATCAGCAATTCTCAAATGTGCTGAGGAAACAGGTCAGGTAGGGGATGTTCACTACTTCTGCTAAACTTACTTCTTCTAGCTGCCCTTAGCTGGAGGCTAAAACTCCTCCTCCAAACTTAAGAGATCTGGTATGATCAGTGCTTATGCTGTCAAAAACGTGACAGAGCTCCTGTTGTATTTGGCCATGAAAAATACAGCAAATAAAAACCAAGTAAAGATGTTCATAAAATACCTAGAGGATGATGTTTTACTGTCAGATAAAATCTGTTTCTTCTCAGAGGTATCGCTTGTGTGCTCCTGTCGCGACTTCCCTTTTTCATCACTTGGAGCTCTTTTCCAACTTTTGCCATCAATTTGTTCCCTAGTACCTGATGATTTTTGATCAGATATTAATTTCTCACTGCTATCTTCTGTGTGTGTTTTTGCAGTATCCTCACCGGGTTTCTGGAAACGGCTGCTCAAAGAGCTGTAAGCTGGCAGTTTGGAAGAGGAGTGCTGTGACTTGGAGTCTCTGGGTGCACTGTAAGGTGATAAATCATCATCAGAGGGTTTCAAAAATTTGTGTTTCATGTTGCTTAGAGATGAACTCTTTTCCTGATTTCGTTTTTCACTGGAGTATTTTTCTGCTTTCGAGCTGTAGCCCCTTAATACTGAGTCCATTCTACTGTGTCCAGATTCCTGGTCTGCTCTTGACACATCTCTTTTGTAGCCCTTGTCTTCCTGTGCCCATCCCTTGCCATACTTCTCCCTGGAATAGTTCCCAAATGTGTTTCTGTTTCTATCATCTTTATCTCGGGTCGCTGTTTCAATGCGCTCGTCTTTCTCTCTTTCTGAATAGTCAGTCTTCTTCCATCTTCCACTTCTATGATAATTTTCCTTTTTGGATGCAGCCTTTTCAGCTTCTTCTAATCGTGACTGAAATACCTCCACTGACTAAAGGAAAGAATAAAAAAGTCATACCACTTTTAAGGCCATGGGGTATTGTGTAAGTATTTTAAATCTGCTATAGGATCCCATATATTAAAAACATTTAATAGGAAAAAATATATCAAAGGCTGGGGAGCTTTAAACCCTTCATCACTTGAGAGAAGCTTCAGAGGCTGTTTTTTCCTGCTTCTTTTCACATGTCTTACACTATACATTAAGTATTTGTGCCTTTATATGAAAGTAACCTTTTCCAAGCATCTATTAGTATGGAGAAAATTTAACTGAAGATCCTTACCCCGTATCTCTCAGCTACAATTTCCTCAAAATTTCGTTTCTCTCTCTCAGCCTGCTCCTTCATCCTTTGGTATGATTTTCGCAGCCAGCTTAATCCAGCATCTTCCACCACTGTAACTAAAGTAGAAAATAATGAGAGATTGTAGTTTCACATCTCAAGTAATTATTCCTATTTAACCTTACTCTGTATGTGACGTTAAAGCTTCACCTAAACTTATTGTAAAAACTGAAGGAGTGCAAAAGAAAAACAGACTTAATATACAATTACATATTTTCATAAGTTAATGCTGGTTGTATCTCAGCAATTCACTAACTTAATTTAAGCTTCTCTAGTTTATCACAGAACACAAGAAGCTTCCAAGACAGGAGTGGCAGATGAGAAGTTGTGGAATTTCTTTATGACATTAAAGAACCTTCCTGTTGTTTCCACTTGGGCATACCCCTTGCACATGAACAAGTGAACTGCCTTTCTCAGAAATTGAATGAGTAACCTACTGCTTCCCCTGTGAGATGCTAGCAGAGGTCTTAACATTCTGAACACACACCCACTGATGCCTGTCACCTCTTACAGATCACTGATCTCCGGGACTCCTGAAAGTGGGCATGAGGCTAATGGTTTCTGGGACAGACTGTCCACAGGGAAAGGCTCTCAAAAACCAACAGACCCCACTCTTACCTGTTGACAGAATACAAAGACCCTTCTTATCACATAATAAATGTTTCATGACATTATGACAAAGCTTTTTATTACTGTGTTTGCTGGAAATGGGCAGGATGACCCCAGGGTAAGGAAAAAAGTGAAAAGGCTACAGAAATAACATTTTTCACAAACTGCATCTGTAATGTACTTCATTTTGATGTGACTCAGCCTTCTGTGGGTGAATACTTTAAAACTGTAATTTGTGCAATGGAATGAAAGGAACCAAATGAATTGACAACAATTTATCTTGTCTTGGTTAAATCATGCTTTTCTTTAATTAGTTCAAAATGGAGAATTTCTGTAAGGATATTGAAGGTCAAACCACTCAAGATTAAAAACCAGTGAAGAAAAATTCTGCAAAACAATGTACTATGATACTAACCCAATATTCACTATGGAATTTTCATCCAAATTTTACTTTATTACATATATTAATAACAACACATATATTATTCATAATTATGTTACAACAACTTTAGGAGTAATTTGTTAGCCACCCAAAGACCAGAAACTGGAGACAGAAATTTAAGATTATTACTAAAAGGTGCTGTTTACCTTTCTTAACTGAAGGCTCTTCATCCTTTTCTGGTGGCAAACCTGTACCACCGTCTTTCCAATAGGGATTGAGTTCTCTCTCAGACAGCATGGCCTAAACCAGAAATAATTTTCAATGTGTGCATAGCACATGGTTCGTATTTTATAGAATATCTGATAAATTCTGAAAGATTTGCATGTGAAGTCTATGTTATATTGTGAATTCATCACCACCACTTTCATGGTCTAAGCACCTGTTGTACACACTGTTTTGGGGACCAAAGCAAAAGCAGACACTCTGGTTTAGAAAACACAGGAGTATAAACCTGCATGGACAGCAAGTAGCTGGGTGGGAGAGTCTACAGAAATCATACTTTTCTAGGATTAAGAATACACATAAATTGTCATTAACCACATAATACATGCTGACATGCTGGTTATTTAAGATGTCCACATTAAATGGTCCTCCAACACCTCTGAAATAACTATCAGGAAAACAAAAATCATGTGGAGAAAAAAAATTTTACAATATTAATCCCTTGTCAAAAGACAATAACCAAGGCACTGCATACTACACAAGAACAGTGATCCAGGTCAATCTGGTTCCCAGGCACAGCACAGCCACCTGGAAAACCTAATAGCAACAAACAGCCTACTGTGAGGTATGAGGACAAGGAAATATTAGCTAGTGATCATTAATTATCTTTCCAGATCAGACTACTACATTGCATCTAAGGAAGTGAATGAACAAATGAAGGAGCCATCATCTGCATGTAAACAGTTAATTCAATGACAGCAGCCCCTTCTCCAGCCAGGCCCTGAGTCACCCATGTGTTCACCAAAAACTGAGACATGAAAGGCACGACGACTGCTCTGAGTTCTTTCTTTAGGAAAAACAAGCCTCAGCACCATACACTTTATCACAGTAACTTAAGTAAACTTTTATCACACAAAACAATGGTACTCCTTTGACACACCATGGAGAAGGCCAGACCAACAGTCTGTCATTGTTACTAACAGAACTTAGTACAAACAAAAGTAACTTTCTCCTTAACCAGAAGATATTTAAAAGGCTTTTCTCCACAAGATAAGCTTGAAGTATGAAGCCTTCCAGCCAAACACCAATTTAATTAAATTCATTATTACATCAGGCATTAGTTTTAATAACAATAAAGACTTACATATTCGAACCAATTTATTAGTTTATTCATCACACAAAATTTAGTAAAATGCAGGTACAAACGGAGATATTAATTCCTCCTACCTGCTCAAGTTCTTGAGCTTTCTGTCGTTCCAATACTTTTTCTTTGTGTCTTTCACCTTTGACAGCTGCTACTGACGTTGTTTTCAACGACATGAAGTTTAAATTCATCCATTCTTCTCTCTTTAAAATAAACACAAAGAATTAGTGTTCATAATTCCAACAAAAACATGGCTTATGTACAAACCAAACCAGTGCAACTACTGACAAATGTTGCTGACAATAAATGGTATAGATTCTACAAGCACATATGAAATACTTCAATGAAAAGCAGACATGATTTTAAGAGCCCTCATCTCCCAATTTTTTAATACTCAAACAAATTTTGTGTCTCCCTGTAATACGAAATACATATTTACAATGGTATTTAAGACATTAGTAAACATGCAAATTGTACAGACTGCTAATTATTAGCATAAACAAATACTGTACATATCATTTTGCTAATTCTAATCTCATGATCTCTTACATCTCTTCTACTGTATACAAAATGCTGTGATCAGTATCTGAGCATAGCTCATACCTCAGATATCCAGGCACTAACTGCACTCTCAAATTCAACAGTTACACATCTAAATTCTGTGAACAGTACCCACACTAACAGCTAGAAAACTGCACTTACAAAACCTAAGCCAGACCAAGAAGATTTTAAAAATTAGGATTAGTCTAAAGAAAAGCAGCACATTAAAAGCCTAGATATATCTACTACCTTTATATAGGTAAAACCTGAAGCCTCAAAAGCAAGCAGTGACATACACATTGTAAGCAATTACTCTATAAAGACAAGTATTTGGAGCAATTCCATAATTCTAGTACAGCAACCAAAATGACAAGATTACATCTATTTTGAAACATGTCCTTGCAAAAGAATCTTCCTATCTTCAACAGAGTTCAAGTCTGAGTTGTCAATCTGAACAGATGCTATATGTCACTTTGTCTCTGTTATTTAAAAATTATGTTAAGCAACATGCCAGAGAATTTCAGAGGTGAAACACAACATTCCATTTCTCAGACCTCCTCTAAGAAAGAGAAGGAACTGAAAAATGATCTATCCTCAAGTGATTCAATAATATCTATGCCCACATCAGCACGGGACCTCTGGTGGTCATTTGGTCCAAACCCCGACTCAAGCAGGGTCACCTAGGGCCAGTAGCCCAGGATCATATCCAGATGGCTTGTAAATACACACAGGGATGGAGATTCCACAACCTCTCCAGGTAACCTGTGCCTGTGGCTGATCACCCTCGTGATAAAACAATGCTTCCTGATGTTTGGAAGCAATGTCCTGTAATTCCTGTTCATTGCCTCTGGTCCTGTCTCTGGGCACTACTGAAAAAGCCTGACTCTGTCTTCTATTTAGGTTTCAAATCTGTAGTTTGGAGATTTTTATTTTTGTTTCTGTCTTTCCTTTTTTTTTTAAGTAAGCACTCTGGACTAGTCCAAGACTGGTCACATGGAGCACCTTAGGTGCGCTTTGAGAACATTTCTTCTAATTTAGTTTAATCCAATAGGACGTGGATTTATGTGCTCCAAGAGTTCTTCATTACATGGGACAAAAAACATAATGTAGGGATGATCATGAAATTTCTGTCAAAAGCACATTCTTTATCCAAAACCACACAAGCCTAGGAAACACATCGTACAAAAATGCTTGAAAACAAAATTGTTTTGCAGTATAAATTACCAAGACATTATTTCATACTTTATACTTTTCCAAGATAGAATTCAGAGACCCTTTTTATTTCTCCTAACAAGATGTACAAATTCAGAATGAAAACCAGGGACATTTTTCAGGAGAAAAAAATTTAGACACTAAATTAAAAATCATTTTCACATGACTAAGGATATCGTGGTATATGACTACATTTGTTTCTAAAATCACCACAGTTCATTTCAGTATTACTCCATTTTCCAGAATAAACACTCTTCACTGAGCACAGAATTCATCTAGGAAGATCAAAAGAGGCATTGATGCCATATATATTACTACTGAAATGATCTACATCTCTCTTTTTTGTATCTGTTTAAGCACCATAGAGGCGAAAATTTATTCAATCATAGAATGGCCACCAAAATTAAGGAGAAAAAAGTAACATGTCTAGTCAAGACCTTTAAGATGATGTCTTCAAGAAAATCAAGCTAACTTGTTAGAGCCTCAAAACCTGACAGAAGGAATTGGTGCTCGGCAACATTAAGAGTAGTGCCTTGTTAAACACCAAGAACTATTAGGCAGAGAAGTCTTCCAATCAATGGAAAGCAGCATTTACCCAGCTAAATAAAGACATTTGTCTGTAAAATAGATTTTGCTCAACACCCTGCAAAAGAGCTCCCAAGAAACCTAAGCACATTTCAAACTTTTCTCTCTGGAGTAGCTGTGAGCCTGCTCACCTCCAGGGAAGGTTCTTTTGCAGCATCTGGTTGCTTGTTGACCTTCCAAGCCTCTGCTTTGTCATCTGACTGTGACACATTTGACTCAACCCATTCAACTGAAGAATCCTAAAAAGAGAGTTTAATGTAAAGAATAAAAATAATACCTTAACACACTGCTTGGTAACATGCAAAACTTACAGTTATATTGATAATCAAAATTAATGCTGAGTAGCATTACTAATATAATACTGTTTAATATTTAAAAATACTGATAATAAAACCAGAATATTGATATTCCCACAGAAGATTGTTCCTTCGTGATCAAAACATCCCACCATACTTCATGAGCACATCACAATATGCAACACTAGCTCATACTGGCATATGCTCATACTGTGCATAACTCTGCTAAAAGGAAAACAGTCAGAATAAAAACAAAATCAAAACCAATCAGGTTTATGATGTAACGAAACCAAAATTTAAAAAAATCTAAATTCATTTCTAAGTATGTTTCACATTTTAAAAGTTAGATCAGTTACACAGCACAATATAAAGCACGGTACATGCTATTGCCTGCTATTTCTGTATCCAGCTTCCTACACTTGAATTTGCAAACAGTGTACTGAGATTTTTCACTTGAAGCCAATAGGACTGCAGTGAACAGAGTTTCTTTGCTATTTACATGAACCTGTCCTAGGAGTAACAGAGTTTGGATGAAAGTTACAGCCAGGATTGTGTTGCATCCTAGGAGTCCCTGTTGTGATCTGAAGGGTTTTGGTGACTCCCATGGAGAACGGGGGACATTTGTGCCTTTGGTTACTATTACAGTTTATCTCTGATATGAATCCCTGAAAAATAAATCTCATTATAATGCATGTTCCTTCGCTCCATAAAAGTAACTCTCTGAAAATTAAAAGTAACAGTGCCACGTGACTGCACCAAAAATGCTGGGAAGATGTTTCCCACAATGTGGCCAGAAGGCAGCACCCAGATTTCAAATGCAGTCTCTGCACTGTTTTGCCAGAGTGCCCTTCCATGTGAAGGCATGTCCTTACAGATTCAAATGTACAAGTCCTTCAGACCCATGTACACCTCCCATGCTGTTGGGATTGTCCCTGGTTGAACATCTGTGGAAAAAGGCAGAACTAATTTGTGCTTAAAATCAAAGTCAAGTATTTGCAATTTTAGACACAACTTCTATCACATAACACAGACTACAGGGTACCTATGGAATTTTCCTCCCTATACCAGAATGAAGATTTTGTTTTTCATTTTCTCTCTGCTGAAAAACTGTAAATCCCTTATAGTTCCTAATGAGTGAATTCAATATTATAAAATTCACAAGCACTCACATAACAGCCTATTTCAAATTGATTAAATACTCAGTATATTAAAACTGACAAATTTTGCCACAATTTCTCCCAACAGAAAATGATGAGACTAAGCCTTAATTTTACTAACCATGCATATCCACAGGGACTAAAATGGTTCAAGTTTTAAGACTGGAACTTGAATTATTTTAAAATTTCTTACTTACTGAAGAACTATCAAGTAAGTCATCCTTCTTTTCAGATTTTTGTTTCTTACTTTTCTTCTTTTCTTTCTTAGCTTTTTTGGAATGTTTATCCTTTTTCTTTTTCTTCTGCACAGAATGTTCCTACAAGTAAATGTTTGTAAATGAGATCCAGTAAACCAAATCACCCATATACAAAAAAAAATCATCAAAACCTACTTACCAAACCACATTGAAAAAAGGTAAAACACACCTAACTACCTTTTACTATCCTCTCTCTCTTCAATGAGAGGAGGGGTGGGCTGGGGTGGGGTGCTGGGGCAGGGAGAGCATACCTTGCATCCATAAACAATTTTTTTTCCCCCTCTCAATATTTTTTTTCACTGGAACTAAGGCACTACAACTATACAGATAGTATCTACTACACTACATTTATTTTGGTCAAACCTATTTCTTCAGATACCGCTACATTGTCAATACACATCCTTCCCTTGCTGAAATACCTGCACACTAAAAGGATGGGATTATTCAGAGGCTCCATTAAAGTTTCTCCTGTGACTGACCTGTGCCTGACCTATGAATGACCATAAATGAGACTGCTATGAAGCCTTGAATCCTCCAGATTTCTTCCCATGGGACTATTACTGTCTGATAGCACTTGCTCATCTGCATTTGGTAAATCAACGCTGGAACTGAATGACAGAATTTTTTCCTCATGGTGAGTAAATATTATTACTACCTTTAAAAAAAGCTAATACCAAAGCATAACTGAACCAGAAATTCGGATGCTTTTAAAGATCATCCTAAAGCCCTCAAAGTCTTCTATTCATACAAACTTGCTGTAAAGGTAACAATTGAATTCAATGATTTACAGTTCTATCACCTTTTCCAGCTGTTCCATACGTTCATTCACATCAGCAGGCTTCCATGAATCTTCACCTCGCAGATCCTTTAGCAGCTTGCAACTCTCCTTCTTTTCATAATTAATTTTGGCCTAAGATGAACAGAGAAGAAAAATAACCAGGTGGAGCTCAGTAGCAATTCCTTACAGACACCCCTCTGCAAGCCACACTGACACAACCATACACAATGTTGAGAACTGCAGTTCAGGCTTCAGAATGTTCCTCCCTTTCGAGTTATGGAGATAAAACTAGAAATACTTTTACTACTTCTTCTGAAAAAATAACCATCACTGCAAACAGTTTCAATACCTAAAAAGGATTTTTTACAAGCCACATCAATAAAATAATTTTTTTTCAGCCTCTGAAGTTCACTCTATTATGTTAAGCATAAATATGACTTTCAGAAGCAAGTTTACTGAAGCATAACTTGTCTTTAGGAAATTCTTTATCCCATATATCGTATGTCATATATCACCATACCCTGACGAAACAGGAGGAAAGTTATTTTATATTATTACAACCCTAATTTTGTGTTAGATAAGTCTTGCAAATTTTAACCTGCTTTTGGTTTTTTGTTTATTTGAGGGGTTTCTTTTAAAATAACTAAAATCAAAACAAAAAGGTAGAGTTTGGAATTTTTATCCTTAAATACCAACTTTTACCAGAAAGTGTTGGCAAACATAAGCCAAGAGAACATATGCAAGTTTTAAAAAGACCAATATTTAAAACAAGCAAATAAAAAACTCTCAGGAGCTTAGACAGCAGTTGAGGTCTTTCCTCCTGGTCACCTATCAGCCCTCCAGGCCCAAGCCTGTGCACTACACCGGACAGTGACATCCCTACCACAGGCCAGTTTCTCTTTTTTTGATGTAGTCAAGAAGGAAATCTGCAGCTTTTGTCCTGACAGCAAACAATGCTTGCAGGAAGATGACCTATGCACTATAAGGGTTCAAAGAACAGAAATATATGTTAAAAAAATAAGATTAAAAGAGGCTTTTTTAAAAGTTCTAACTCACAAGATAGGACTGCTGTTGTGTTTTTGAACACTGGCATTAGCATATTGAAAGTGGCATAACACAAAGAACTCAAAAAAAAAAAAGACAAAAAAAAAGAACCCCACTACACATCTGTGCTCAAACAAAACACCCTTTTAAACCTTCATTGTCTACTTTCTCAGAAGCTCCAGGTGAAAAACTTTCCAATGCACTTAAATGCAAGCAAAGCAAGGCTGCTACCCAGACTTCTTGATTTTAAACAAAGGGATGTTGTAAAACAAACAAAATATAGTATAAATAAGCTTGAATAAAGAGGGCAAGACTGAGACTTCCATCTCTGGAATGAAGCTGACGGTCCACAAAGGTGAATGCTACCTCTTAAAATTCAAAATGCAGGCATAAAGAACAAATGAGTTAAGAACACATTCAGACATCTATTCCAATATCAAAACGTTTTCCAGTTTATAAGTAAACAAAGCAACAAACGAATGAGCAGGACTACAATTCAGTGAGTGTGAAATACGTGTTAAGCACAACACAGCATCACCAAAACCACCCAGGACTCCAAAAAATGCAGGTGTGTTTCCTGCTACCCCTCCATGATCTAGAGAGGTAATCCTGGCCACCCTAAGACATCTAGGACAACACCCTTGAAAATTCATGCAGAAATCACTGATTTATATATTCTCTTCTAGTGCATATACACAGTGATGGCCCTTTCATCTTAAAAATATGTTCATCTGACTAAAAGTAAACATACCACATTTTTGGATAAGTGAAGGATAATAACCTCACCTATGCAACACACAAAATGTCTACAAGCCACAGACTCCAAACTTAAGCTTAAAACTGGACAGAGATGAAACAGTGGATATAAAGGGAACCTGAATACAGTTCTAGATGCAAAAAAACCCAAACCATACTCCACTTGCTCCACAAGGAAACACAAAACAAGTTGCCAAGATGTAGATTGAAAAAAAAAGATAGGCTTTCCGTATATTCCATTTCTCTTTGGGTTGAGAAAGAACTGCAGCTGGAGTCAACAGCTCCCTTCCAGCCCTTTTGCAGCTCTCAGGCACATAAATCTATAAATGCCACAAATAAAAGCCACTCAAGATCACCTTGTCAACATGTCTTCATTGTATATACTCTCTGCCTGTCATGGAAGATTTAGCCTCTTATCATTTCCTATAATGACAAGTATATTTTAAATAACATTACTATTATCTTAATGCTACCAGAATTACAAATAAACATGGCATAAAATTAGGTTAATGTTATAAATAAGGTACAAAAGCAGCTTTTATACTTTTTATTAGGTATAAAAATAAACAGAAAAAATGAAGGCAAGTATTTAAGTAATTGAGATACATGATCCTGATGAAAGAGGTGGATCATCAGTTTGGCTGAAGTACACAAATACTCATTTAGAACACAGATTGACTAGAAATCATCTTCAGACTACAGATTGCTGTCTCCTGAGTACTGAACGAAACAGGATTGGGCAAGATAAATGTGTAGTGGCAGATTGACCACCAGGCTGTTAAAAAGAGAAAGAAACAAAAGTACCAGGTGAAAGTTTGTATCTCCTAGACAAAGATACAAAATATAGAAGATTCTTAAGAATATATCTATGCAAGATTAAAAAAAAAAAAAGCCGCCTAGAGATCTAAAAATATGGAAGAGGTTATAACTTCACCTAAAATATCATTTTAACAAAAGACTAGAAAGTTAGCAGCAATACCCTCTAAATGTTTCTCTCTCTAAAATCTAGCTCCCTCAAATTAGAGTATTCATTTTTATTGTTTGTGATGCTTTCCCCTCTCACACACACAATTACTTCAAGTGGAAGTGAGGCAGAAAATCTGCCAACACTACTTTATTAGCTTCAAAACTTACCTTTATATTCTACTTTTCTTTTCAAAAGCTGCAGAGCTTACTGGCATGTCACAAAATGTAAAAAAGAAAGAAAAACTAATCAATTCCCCTGTCAGATTTACCATTCTATCTATGAGGACCAACTCTAATAGTCTCACATCTGTCAACCCACAGGAGTCCAAGCATTTAATTCAAATTAAGGTTCATTAATACTTATCATACCACAGGAATATCCAATAATTTATACTTTCCCCTTTACAAATGAGGTACATTTTAGGTCACCACAGCAATATTTGTAAGTTTTTTCTCCATAAATACTGGATGATACATTTCTGAAATACCCCTATTTCATAAGTAATGCATTAATTATGAAAACACCCGTGCATGTACACATGAACACATTATGAGCAACAACCTGTCAAGAAGGGCAAGCATCAAGCCACACTACGCACTTCTGATAAAATTGCTCATGGTCTCCTTTGCAACAAAAACAAGGCGAAGTCTAAGGCAGGCAAGGCACCCTGCAAGGTCTGTTGATAAGGTGCTATAAAAACCATAATTATTCTATAGCACTATGTCAGCATTTTTTGCCATGGTTGAAGAGAGCCAAATTTTGCAGTCTTTAGCACAAGTAGGCGAAAGGGTTTTGAATTTCACAGATCTGTCTGAATGTGGGAGGAAACCAAGTTCAAGGAAAGTGCTTTCTGGTTTTCATCAAGCAGGTCATTAAGGCCAGCCCACCCAGTAGCTGACAACACAATCTACTAAATGAAGAATAAAATTTGCTCCAAAGCAGCCCGTAATACACTGCAGATGCAAAACCCAAAAGCTATAAAAATTACATCATGCCACACCAGGAGGAAGCAGGAAAGATCAAAGACACTGCCAACAGCCAAGTTACAGGTCACACAATAAATGGAGCTTGTTACACAGCAGTCCCTCAGGGATGTCCAGAAGGGATGGAGGGATGTCACCTAGGGCTAAAAATTCCCTCCCCAGCTCACAGAAGCCCTGACCAACACTCTTTCCTGACCTCAACGCTATTTACTATTCCAGCTCTCACCAAGGCAAGGGAAAGTTTGCCATAGCATTACAAAGGCCTTGTGATTTTCCACCTGTAACTGTGGTCAACCTCTAGTTCTTCAAATGATAATCACCATGATTCAATAGTCAACTTCTTCATCCAAAAGAAGAAAAACTCCCTTTTCCTCCACAGGCCATCTGAAGAAAATCTGCAACACAACATCCAATCAATATGGTATGACAAAAACAGAAGAGAGAGCACCAGCTAAGCTGCTGTCCTGGCTCCCTGTGGGAAGGGCAGGGCTCCATTCCCACACCTCTCCTCTCTGCCCCTCAAGTGTTCCCACCACCTTACCCACCCAGGCCTGTTTCTGCACTCCAGTCTCAGGGAAAGCCACTTCAAGGACCACCCTGACACAAAGTGAATCCCACCAAAAGCAGGGTGCAGCTTCCTGCAGACCAAGCTTGCAAGTTCCCACTCTAGCAAGGTCATTGAGGCTACCAGTTTAAGCACGAGGAACTAGGGGCAAAAGTGCACTTTCGGGAAAAGAAGCGTGGAAAAAACTTCCTTTCAGCAACAGCTTTCTGACAGGAAATTTCAATAAATCTAACACCTAGCCAGTCCTTCAGACACCAACATAAGGCATTCAATATATCTACATCAGCTTTTCTTTCTAATTTTAGGATCATCTCCCATGCTATCATACAAACCACTCCACAGTTTTAACTGTTTTGATAATCAACTATCAGAAAGGTTTCTGTGGCATGTATCACCCTCCCAGTTTCCATCACCCCAAAGCTCAGGGACAGAGAGCCCTCATTACATGAGTGCTTACCTCCAGAGAAGTTGAATATACCCATCCTTGCAGTTCTGATGCTTTTATACCAATTCTCTGTCTGAATAACACACTTATTTTTGTGAATGCTTAGATTATTTTTCTAGTCTCGATATTCCAATTATTGCTACATCCACAAAGATTTCCCAAGGAGGACAGCACTGGAAACACAAGAAAGAGCTTAGCTTCCACCCCAACTTGGCAACTTGCAACTGAGTCAGAGTTGCCTGCACCACCACCTCCTCCAGACACAGCTTTGCCAACTGGAAAAAGTCACCACTCTTGTCATTTTCACCTGCCAAATGCACAGAAGAAAGGTCACTGAAGCAACTATCACTTCAATCATTTACGCTTCTCATGATCAATAATCAAAAGTCAGATGTGATTTAAAGAGCAGGCTGCAGGAGATGTCAGCCTTCAACCAGAAACATCTGGGAGGCAGCAGTGGTTCTGCTGGTACACGTGCAGACACAACAGATAAACAGAAGCTACTACTGCCAGGACTGCTACTACTGTAAGCAGGTATTTTGTGTTAATGTAAGACCTCTCCACTGCTGTGCAAAGCAAGCTCCAGAGGAAGGCCTTAGAGAATATAACAGTGAAGACATCTGTCTTCATCACTGACCTTCAAAAACGATGGGTCTGTTCAAAGCTGTTCCTTGCAAAAATGCATACAGAGGTGCTTTGACAAAAATCTGAAAATCTTTTGTGAAAAGGCAATATTCATTTCTCAGTACCATTACTCTTCTAATATCACAGATGTAAATACTGAAGTACTTATTTGCTTCAACAGATAGAGTTAGGGATGTAACACTTCATAAAGGATTTAAAAGTGAAAGAACAAAACCAAGGTGCTTAGTATTACAGCACAGAAGCAAGTATAACCCCTTACACAGATATGTTTTGTTACTAATTTCTGCCTAAGGAGAGATTTCTGTAATTTTCCATGGAAAACTGCAACGTAAAATACTGCCAAGCACTCCATCACCTCAGCAAATACTGATCACTGCAAAAAGCCAACTGTTTGGCTTTTAGGAGGAAATACCTGATCATACTTCACCAGCAAAACCTGCTGATTTCAAGCTTCTTTAGAGCTCTAATACCATGAATGCGGTGATACTGTTCAACACTGTTTGTTGGTTTGGTTTGTTTTAAGTTGTATTTTCAAAGAAAATAAAACAAAAAATGTAAACCAAAATTGAAGGGAGAAGTCGAAGACAAAAGCATGGAACAAGATGCTTCCAGAAACAACACCTTGTAAATCTCAAATCAATTTTGTCAGAAATATAAATAAGTAAAACTAATAAATAAGAAAACATAATTTTTTATTTGTGCAATGAATTTGTTTGATGGTATCAATTTATTTTCATTGTATCAATAATATACATTATTTGACTGAGGTCTTATTTACCTACACTCAACTTCCAGTCTGTCAGTAATCCTTAAAAATTAAAAGGCAGGATTTTCTGCACAAGGTATGGTCAAATCACATCACCCTCAGAGGCCAAAGAGTGAAAGACTCAAAGTCCATGGAAAAAACCCAAGTAACAGAAGAGCAACCCTAAAATACAAAAATACGATATGATACCACTGATGCAAGAATAATCCAAAATTTGAAGTCTTGATAGTTTTCATCAAGAAAAGAAGTGTTCATGTCTAGGAAAAATACACATTCCTGCACTTAGCAAAACATCCATCAGATTATTTTCTTGCTGTAAACTTGTAAACCAAAATAGCAATGTCATGAACTATTGTGCTCATCAAAACAAGATGCTATTTCTGAAGCTTAATAACAATTTGCATGTCAACACTTAATTATTTGATTACTGATCATTATGATAAACATTATCAGCTGCTGGGTTTTATCAGTGGGGTTTGGAAGACATACTACACAAATAAAAGAATACACCTCCAAAATTTAAAAGAGAAATCTCAATCAATAAAGTATGTGGCATTTTGGCTCTTCAAAAGAAGTGCAAGTTCAATATTTCGTAACAAAAAGCTCCTTAAGGTGAGTTGGCTGAACATCTCATCTTTCCAGAAACAGAACTGCTAAAGTACAGTTATTTCTGCAAACTTCTCAGATTACCAGAAGTAAAGACTACACAGCTTTCAAACTTTATTTCACAAAGTAAAAGGCTTCCAGGATTGCAACCACCAAATAACTGTCTTAACTATGTTAGCCAGCTGTGATAAGTTCTTGCAAATCTCTTGCTGCCTTTCTAAGCAAATCCATCAAAATACATTGAGAAAAAGTCTTGCAATAGCTTTCTCCCAGTTCTGTTCATAGAATCATTAAATATCCTGAGTTGGAAGGGACCCACATGGATCATCAAGTTCAACTCCTGGCCCTGCACAGGACAACCCCAAGAGTCACACCAGGTGCCTGAGACCATCATCCAGACATTTCTTGAACTCTGCCAGGCTGGTGCAGTGACCACTTCCCTGGGGAGCCTGTGCCAGTGCCCAAACACCCTCTGGATGAAGAACCTTTTTCTAATACCCAACCTAAACCTCCCTTGACTCAACTTCAGGCCATTCTCTCGGGTCCTGTTGCTGGGCACCACAGAGAAGAGATCAGTGTCTGCCCCTTTCCCCCTCTTGAGGAAGCTGCAGACTGCAGTGAGGTTTCTCCTCAGTCTCCTCTTCTCCTACACTGAACCAGCCAAGTGACCTCATTCAGTCCTCATACGGCTGCAACCTCTAAGCCCTTCACTGTATTTGTGGATCTCCTTTGGACATTCTCTAATATTTTAATGTCTTTCTTATATGGTGGCACCCAAAACTGCACACAGGATTGGAAGTGAGGCTGCCCCAGTGCAGAGCAGAGTGAGACAATCCCCTCCCTCGACGGCCTGGCTGTTCCTCTGCAGCAGGCAGTCCAACCATAATCCAAGTAAAGCAGAGAAAGTCAATACACTTAGAGCATTAATCTGTTCTCACACAGGCAGCAACAAGTCCCTTCCTGAAAAGCAGACAGCAGAGTACTGACATGGCAACTATGACATCCTCACACTTGTACATTGTAAAATGCTAAATTGACTTTTCACAGAAATAACAGAATAGCTACAGAAGAAGTCTTAAAAATGTTGCCCTTTTACATAGCTTAATATTTGGTTATCTGGTCCATAAATGGGAAGAGGAAACATGCAATGAGTTTAAAAAAAAAAAAAGTTTAATTCCTAAATTTCTTTATTGGCCAAATTAGAGATAAAGGAATCTCTACAGCTTCCTTTGGCCCACATGGACTTGTACAGGATAAAATGCTTATGATACACTTCAGCTACATTCTAAAACTTTGATATAGAAGAGTGGGAAGCGGGGGGAAACTCTCAACCTTCAATATGTCCTCTCCTTACTTCAACTTTTCGGTCTTACTGCAAAGAAAAAGAAGTATTTCAAGGACATTCATAAGACGATGAGCATAGCAAATTCCACAAGCAATAGCAAAGAAAACCATTTGATCATTAATGTATGTTTCAGTATTACCCAATGCACTCAAGAGAATCTTTGAAAATCAAAGAATCTGACTTAGCTTTAGTTTGCTTGGAAGTGAATAACATAACACTACGGAAATACAACACTGACTCTATACTGTGACTTTCAGTAAGCTGAAAAGTCACACTCGGGAAGTTTCTCATCGGCCACATAGGGATCAAGCACCTATAATGGTTAAATTCTGTAGAAAACAATGGCATTGTTTCCATATCCATTCCTACACTCCACAAAAAATGGATTTGAAGAACTACAGTAGCTAGTATTCCACAAATTATACTCCATTCTGTTACCCTGTGTTGGATTTCTCAGTGCTCTGACATTCTCAGACCTGAGAATCTCAACTAGTATCCCAACTAAAGAATGCCCAGTAATGCTCAGGAAAGCTGAAATGTATACATGCTTAAGTCCAAAGTGAGCCATCTCCAAAATACTCCTGCAACCTCCAGCAATTTGGGGCTCAACAACTTTTCAATTAACAACTTTCAACATATCTTTTAGATTTTAGGCTACTCTCACCTGGATGGAAGTGCAGTGCCGGTATTTGCAACATGCTATACAAGAGACCCTACAATTTCTCTGTGCATCATCTGAAAGTTCCCTTCTTTTTTCTGCTCTGAGTTGGCTACCTGCAAATCCCTTAATACAACCTAGTTCTTGACCTGAAAGGACCAGCAGACAGCACTTCTCTACTCCCTTCTCCACATCATTTAACAATCTTACAGAACTCTCTTGTACTAACTTTATTTTCAGCCTATCTTTCCTCATCTCAAAATCTCTAGAGTCCTTGGACAGTCTGCACCAAGATCATCTCTGCACCTTTCTTCCCACCTTCTCCAAGGTTGTTTGGTTCTTCTGAGATGCTGGGACCAGGACTGTTATAAGCTATTTGATATTGCGCAGAAATGAGTAATATGTCTGTGCAACCATTTGCTTTGTTCTTTATTCTTCTCACAGTAGTTCTAACACTTCATCATCTTTTGTCTAAGCAACGATGTAACATCTTTAGAGAGCTACTTACTCCCCAGCTGTTAGTTTTGAGTGGTAAAAGCCAACTATGAGCCTACTGCTGTACACAGAAAATCAGTGTTTGCCTTACTCCAGAAAATTAGGGCTGTGCATTCGGTATTCTTTAGCATCATACAAAAATTGCAGATATATTTTTAAGATACTCATGTAGGAGTAATTTGTATTCATGGCATTTTAAAAATATGTTGAACAATACAATGATGGTCTGTTTCTTGTTCAAGTCAAAGAAAATGACAACATTCAACACAGATCCTACATACACACCTTTTAATACACTACATCTTAGCAATAAGAAAACACATCAGAGTTGGTTTCATTCTAAAAACTCCAAACCAATTTCTCTAATATTCTTCAGCAAGGCTGATGAGCAGCATCTAAACCTACAAGAATATATTAACACTAAGAGTTAGGACCTGTGAAGCTACAGTATCACCAAAGGACTTTTGAGACATATCCTAACAGTGTAGTCAAAAGTGTAGCCCCTGTGCTCAAGATACCATGCATTCTAGCAGCGACTCAAACTCTGCCAAAAACAACCTGTGCCCTTTCTCCCCACACACTGTCGGTATTGAAGCAGGGCTCTCATTCCCAACGTCAACCTTTTCTCTATGAGAGTGGCTTTGGCTCATTGCTGTCGTGTTTCTCCAACAACCAAACCTCCTTCCACAGCTTTACTGCCTCCCTAAACTGAGACTTACCCAAACATGATCAGAGGTTCATTGCCTTTTCCACAGATTGCAGCATATTTAACACCAGTTGCTATAAAAACATCACAAAAGGATTTAATGCTGCATGTAAAATATTCTTACTTCAAATTAACAGTATTTTAGAGGTATTAACAAAAGAAATTAAAAGCATCCACAGAGATTTTGGTAAGACAAAGTTGTAGAAAAAATTTTATATAACATCCCCACTTTTATTTCATGTTAAACTGTTGATGCAAATAGAGGCAAATAGGAAAAGAGGCAAACTATTATTTCATAAATTACTGACCCTGTAAAAAGCTTTCACAGAAAGTAAGCATTTATCCATGTTTTTAGTTAGGCTGGCAGCTTGTTACAAGGGGATTCTCTGGGATCCATACTGGGCTCTACAGGCTCAACATCTTCATAAATGATCTGGATGATGGGACTGAAACCTCATCAAGTTTGCTGGTGACACCAAACTGGGTGGTGGACACGTCACGAAGGCAAGACATCCTACAGAGACACCTGGAGAGGCTGGAAGAGAAGGCTAGCAAGAAATGTATGAAGTTTAAGACAGGCAAGTGCAAGGTCCTGCACATGGGACGACATAACCCAAAAACCTGGTACAAGTCTGGATCTGCATGGCTGGGAAGCAGCCTTGTGAAAGGGATCTGGGGGTCCTGCTGGACAAGCTGGCAGGGTCAGCACTGCACTGCTGCAGCAACAAAGGCACCCTGGATCCTGGGCTGCATCTGCAGGGGTATCGCTGGCAGAGACAGAGACATCATCAGCCCACCCTGCTCAGCCTTGGCCAGGCTGCACCAGAGCACCGAGCCCAGCGCTGGCCCCACTGCTCAGGGAAGTCACAGATGAACACCAGCGTCTGAAGAAAAGACATGGAGATGAGCACAGGGCTGGAGAACCTGCCCTGCGAGGGAAGCCTGAGTGAGCTAGGCCTTTTCTCCCTCAGAAGAGACACCTAAGGGAGGAAACTCATCACAGTATTCCAGTAAAGGGTGTTCTGTGAAGAGAACAGAAATTCTCTCTTCACAAGGAAGGAGCCACACAGAGAGGACAAGGTATTCCTGTTGAGGAACACCTTCGGTGCAGATAGCTCAGTGTGCAGCTGCAGTGAGCTGCAGGTTGGGCTCTGGGTGTCAGGAAATGATGGGAGCCCCAGGCAAAAGGCTGTGAGCTGGTGCTGCCCCTTAGCACAGCAGAGAGACCTTTGGGGCCAGCCAGCAGAGCAGACGCTCAGAGACACTGCAGGAGCCAAGGACTCAGCAGGAGGACCCCAGACTACGGCACACTTAAAACTGCAAGGGTATAAAAGCTCAGGCCTTCGATTGTTCACGGTCCCTCCTTGGAGGCACCCAGCTCAAGCTGGCTTTGTGTTCTGCACCACGATTAAATTGTTCTAAGGATCCAGATGTCTGTGACTCTGCTACAGAACACCTGGTGTCAAGCTTGGTAAGGGAAACTTGTCTGACTGAGTGTGAGTGGTGTGTGTAGGGAGTCAAGCAGAGCAAGCATTGGCTCACTGGAGCTGCCCTCCACAAAGGGGCCTCAGTGCCAGCAGTGACAGCCTCAGGCAGTGGGAGTGGGACTCAGGTGGGGGACTGTGCTTCCTGAATAGTCAGACAGGAAAGCTCCCTTAACCCCGTCACTGGAGTTTTCAAGACATGACTGAACAGAGTACCAGATAATCTCACCTGGGCTCCCTTTCCCACAAGGGGCTGGACCAAATGATCTTTCAAGGTATTTCCAATCAGAGCTGTTCTAGGACTCCAAGCCAGTGGCACTGGCCCAGACAGCTTGCTGTACAAGTGGCACCAGCTGAGAAGGCAAGGTAAAGCAGGATAATAGGGTCCTACATAAGTTTTGCTTGCTGTTAAGTGTATTTTCTGAACGTCCAAGAGGCTGAACTGAGCAAAGGAGCACCCCTAAATACATCAAGTAAAGCAACAGACATCTTGACAACATCAACAAACTTTTGCAGGGTAGTGTGATTCACTGTTACTAAGTTAAACATACTTCCTTTCAACTGCTTGTCAAAAGGGGGGAAGTCACTGAAGGGAACTTTTATTGCCAAGAAAAGGGTTCCAAGACTATACAAGAGAGATGCCCACATGATACATTGCATGAAATCCTTCTCTTTCTGCTTTGCCTTGAGAAAAGGCATCACTGTTGCGTAACCATCAGGCTACTCAGGCCCTTTTCCCACTGCTTATTTTCTGACAATGTCTTTGCCCAGTAAGATTTGGTTGCTGCTTACTCTGGCCTTCCCTTTGTCAAAAGCCCATCACCACAACCTCATACTCTTTCCATACTCTGTCATCCTCTTACGCTTTTCTTGTTATTCCCCTTAAACTCCAAAACAAGCCATGTTACCTAAGTGATGTGCCATTTATGACTTCAGCGTTCACTTTACCTACAAGCCACAAGAAGAATCGCCACAAATACCAGAATCAGCATATAGGCAGATTTTTAACAAAATGCATCAGGATTAGCACGGATCTCCCAGTCACAGCAACTCTACCAAAGCACCTGTGAGTGGGAGCCTCCTCATTCTTGTCTTACACGACAGCAACATATCACCAGGTAAGTAATCAGGCTTCTTAACACACGCACACAACTTCAAGTTATTACCACTCCATGACCAGAGTGTTGCCATGGAGAGGTACAGACTCTTTAGCAAAGACAGACCACAAGAAAAGAAGGTCTTTTGCCTTTCGTGTCTCTTTTAGGGAAAGGCTGAGAGCTGGGCCTGTTTAGCCTAGAGAAGGCCGAGGAGTGAGGGTGGTGCCATCCTACCGATGTATAAACAAATCTGAAGGGAGAATGTAAAGACGACCGACTCCGGCTCTTTCCAAAGGTGCAAGCACAGAAATACATAATAAGTGAAACACCAAGAGGATCAATACCACAAGTGGCAAAGCGCAGGAGGTCAGGTGGGTGTCACTCAGAAATTCCAGACTGCGTCCTGCCTGTCCCGGTGCCGCAGCCCAGCTCCCCCCGGCACAGAGGGGCTCTCCCCTCGGGTGCGCGTCCCCTGCTCGGCACCGACCCCGCGCAGCACCGAGCGCCCGGCCCGGGGAACGAGGGGGTGCTGAGCGGCCCCGGGGCAAGGCTGGGCCAGGCCGGTTCCCCCACCTGAGCCAGCAGCGCCTCCCGCTCCCGCTGCTCCCGGCTCCGCTCGCCCGCCGCCATCGGCACAGCCCGCCGGAAGCCGCACGGCGCCCGTACGGCAGCGCCGCCGCGACACTGCCGTGAACAGCGGCCCGGGCAGTGCTGGGGCGGGGCGGCTGCGGCTCCTCCCGGCAGGGCCGCGGGCACGGCGGGGAAAGCGGGGACAGCGGGGACAGCCGGGAACAGGGGGCACTGCGGGGCACAGGGGGCACGGCGGGGACAGCCGGGAATAGGGGGCACAGCGCCTGCCCGCCCGGCGGGGACCCTCCCGGAGCAGAGCGCTGGTGCCGGGCCCCTCAGCCCCTGTGCTCTCGCCAGCGCCGGCCGCGACGCGCTCAGCTTGTGACAGGGTTACAGAATCACAGAATGTCCTGAGTCGGAAGGGACCCACACCGATCATCGAGTCCTCCTGCATAGGACCATCCCTAAGAGTCACACCATGTGCCTGAGAGCATTGTCCTAGTGCTTCTTGAACTCTGTCAGGCTGGTGCTGTGACCGCCTCCCTGGGGAGTCTGTTCCAGTGCCCAGCCACCCCCTGGGTGAAGAACCTTTCCCCAATACCCAACTAAACCTGCCCTGAAACAGATTCAGGCCATTCCCTCGGGTCCTGTCACTGGGCACCAGAGTGAAGATACCAGTGCCTGCCCCTCCTCTTCCCCTCACAAGGAAGTTGTAACTGCAGTGAGGTCTCTCCTCAGTCTCCTCCAGGCTGAACACCCCAAGTGACTTCAGCGGCTCCTCATACAGCTTCTCCAGTCCCTTCACCGTCTTCATTGCCTTCCTTTGGACACTCTCTAACAGCTCTGTATCTCTCTTATATTGTGGCACCCAAATCTGCCCCCAGCACTGGAGGTGAGGCCGCCCCAGGGCAGAGCAGAGCAGGACAATCCCCTCCCTTGCCCGGCTGCCGATGCTGTGCCTGATGTCCCCAGGACAGGGTTGGCCCTCCTGGCTGCCAGGGCACTGCTGGCTCATGTCCAACTTGGACTCGCAGTTCCCTTTCCGTGGCGCTGCTTTCCAGCGTCTCATTCTGCAGTCTGTCCGTACATCCAGGGTTGCCCTATCCCACGCACCCAGGTGGGTTCCCCACACCTTGCTCACGGCTCACGAGCCTCGCAGGCAAAGGTCACGGCAAACACCATGTCATGGCACAGCAGCTTATTGGAACCCTGTGCTGCTTGACCAACAGGACCACACAGTCCCAGGATAGGCATTAAGGAAACTTCCCTGCCCCACCATCCAGACGCCACTCCAGCAGTCACACTCATACCACCCGAGCTGGCCCTGGCAGCTACATAACCCACAGTCAGACAAGGTTTCCTTACCAGCTCGACCTCCGGGTTTCCCATAGTAAAGTCTGTGACGTCTCAATCCTTAAAATAGTTTAATCATGATACCACAACAAAATAACAGTTTGAGCTGGGTGCCTTCAAGGAGGGGCCCCAAACAAAGAAACCCCAGGGCTCTTATACCCTCACAGTCCAAGCACAGTGAAGTCTGGAATCCTTGGCTCCTGTGGTGTCCCTGAGTGTCCAGCCATGTGGCTGGCACCACAGGTCCCTGTGCCCTTTGGCAGTTTCACAGCCTCTTACCTCGGGCTCAGACTTCTCCCCAGAGCTCAGCCTGCAGCTGCACACTGAGCACTAACTGTATTCCTCAGCAATGGGAATACTGACCTCCAGGCTCATCCCTCCTGGCGGGCTGAAATTCCCTTATGCAGACCCTGGCCCGCTTGTCCAGACCAGCATTAATGAGCACAGACAAGGAAACGTGGCCCAAAAGATGCTCACAGGTTCCAGTGCCACGCAGTGCCCAGTGCTCCCCATTGCTGTGAACACCTTCAGGTGATCTTCCAGACACTTTCTTGCTTGTTTGCAGCCGGTTCAGTGCATCCATGCAAGACTGTGACCTCTGTAATGTCAGGATGCTGGCTGCTCAGAATGTGCCTGGGTGAGTGAAAGGAAATTTAAAAGTAGGCAAGTTCAGGCCCTTGAAAGCTGCAGTTGGCCAGCAGTATTGGCCAATGACAGGGCTTCTATACCCCCGGTGAAGTGTTTATCTGGGACATAATTTCTTGGGATGAAATCAGAGCATCATTAATGTGTCTGACACCAAATGTGCCCACAGTTGCCAAGTAATAACATTTAGGCAAAGGTCTAAGCGAAGAGCTTGGGTAATTTGTTAGCTATTTGCATGGGACAGTATGTTTTCAAAGTGATAACAGTAATTTAATCATCATCTCCATGGTGGTATTAAATGTGTAAATTGAATTTGCATATTTGTTCAATTTATGCTGACAGTTAACAAGATCTCAAGGAAAACCTGTTGTAGATCACCACTAGGTGTAGAATGATAACTGATAGACTTTCATAGGCACCATTTGGAAAAGCAGCATGTGAACCCTCTTCAGGGAGCCATTTACAGAGCAAACAGATGGATACAGAAGATGTTCCAGCAGGACTGACTAATGCTGCTTTCAGTCCTTTGCTATATGCAGGAAAGTACACTGCTTGAGAGAGGAGAAGCAAGAAAAGAGCATGTTTGCCCCATTAAGGAAAGCCTCTTCTCTGATTGTGATGTGCTCTTCTCACCAACTAATTGGTTTCTTTCCATCCCAGTGCTACCACTTGTTCCAGGCAGCCAGCAGAGTATCTCAAGTGGATACTCTCTAACTTGCTCACCACACAGCCAGGCATATGGGCTTAATAGATTTGTATTAAATCTAAACAGAAAACTGATAGTCCATGAGCTGAGCCAACTACTTGTGACTGACTCAGTTTAGGAAGTATTTGAAAATGAGATCAGAAAGTCTGGAAACTGTGGCATAGCACTAATAGTGACAGATGTGGACAATTTGGGAGTGAGAACAGGGAATGTGTATTCTACAGCAGAAAGTTACAAAGAAGAACATTCAAAGCACAGGGTGAGCTCTTGCAGTGTTAGGTGCTACTCTTCATACCTGTAACCCTCCATATCATTAATAGAGTGGTAATGTAAATTTTAATTTAAAACCATTTTCTAATACTCCCGTTTTTAGGAAAGAAACTATGATGCAAATACACTGTAGAATCTGAAAAACGGAAGAGCAGTAAAACCTAGAAAGTTCTTTCTGGGAGCTGCCTTTAAGTCAGCAGTTAGGGAAATGGTGACATAATTTAGCTTCATTTCCTCTCCTCGTTCAAGGAAAGCATTTTCTCAAAGGAAGTAGGTAAAAAATTAAGTTTAGCCTTATTTCTTTCAAGATATTAGTATGTCTGAGAGCTCCTCACATGCTCAGAAATCTTCAGTGAGCCTAGAGAAATAGTTCTTGGTATACAACTTTTAATGGTCAGCTGGGCACCTCTGTTCAGTTGTCCCATTCTCAGTGGCAGAATTAAACAGGCTAATAAAACAATAATGCCTTGGAGATATTGATTTTTTATGAACTCCTTCAAGGAGGAACTGACCTTGCCTAGTGAAGAATTACTTTCCATTTAATGGCACATTTTACACTTCCTCTGAAAGAAACTGGTGACTCTCCAGCTGACCTGTGTTACAAACCTCCATGCTTCTAACTTCCACTGCTTGCCTTCAACTCTCAGCTTGATGTTTTCTTTTTATTTCAAAAAGGTTTAAAAAAATCTTCTCCACTTAGTGTGATCCTGTGCAGTTTTCTTTAAACAAGAGGCAATGTTTCACTAAGGGAAAAGGGGTTCTTTTACTCTGAGAATACAAAATGTTTCTCTACAGTGATGCTGTACAGAATTTCTTACCTCAGTTATAACAACAGTATATTGTGAAGTCCTCATACTAAAGAAAAACAATATCCAGTGAGATATTGGTAAGAGGACAGAAAGAGGACACACCCCAGTCAAAATGTACTTAGTTTCAGTTATTCTGTTCATTTTTTAAACCACCTAGTTTTCAGTTGCCTTTGGTACTCTTGAGCAGTCCTTTACATTCAGTTCTGAGGGATTACTTAGAATCAGATGGGAATTTTCATTGTCTTGTCTCAGAAATAAAAATATCAGTTCTTGGAGAAATTGCAGGGGAAGAAAACCCAAACAAACAAAGAACGATGCAATTACTGGGAAAAGCATATTTCTTTCATAGAAATTTCATTATGTTTACTCAGGAGAAAATTAAAGCAGCTGTGTCTAAATTCAGTGCCATAAAATGATAGAACACGTCACCCAAAAATCAATGCAGCAGCAATGCTCGGGTTATTAGTTGCTCTTGCCTGATTTGTGCAGTGATCACCTGGATTGAAAAACCAGACCATTTTCTACTGTCCATCAAGGAGAGTGCTCCTGGCAGCAACAGAAGAGCCCCAGTGACACTGAGGCTCCTGCCAGCCTCACTTGAAAAGGAGAGCTCAGCTTGCAATGAGAACAAATGAGGAGGCTGTGGTGGATCGAAGAATGAGTCACCCATTGTTCCATATTCAATAGCAAATTGTAAGGTTTCTGCCCGTGAGCAATTGTTATTTTGTTAATTTCCTCAGCTTCTTTCAAAAGAGATTATAATTTTGGCCATAGTTCAGCAGACCAGGGGGATGGGGTTTAGAAACATCCATTTTCCCTCTCCCCACCCAAGTTTAATGACTGTAATAAAGTGAATCCTTCATTTGGGAAATTCGCTAGTGACAACTTGGCAGTTCTGGGTTAGTGGTTGGACTCGATGGTCTTAGATTAGAGGTCTTTTCCAACCTAAATGACTATATTATTCTACTAATAAATGTTTTGTGAGGTAGCTGTTACACATGTAAAAGAACTCATTCAGTTCATGTCTTGGGGAGCTTTTACATACTTTGGTTGGTTGGTTTCTTTTCCTTTGAGAAGTTGAAAACATTTTTATCAGACAGTAAGTTCACAGCAGGGGTAAAACTCATCCTGTCCATGATTTTCTGAGACTAGTAACACACCTTTTGGGAGAAATGATTACATCTTCTGGTGCCTGCTCATCCTGGAGAGGTCCAGAGCTGCACATGTCAGGGGGCTTCAGATCAGCTACACTGAAAGTGAGACACAAATACTGACTCAAGATCACCTGGCTGGGGCAGGGATTAAAGCCCTGGGGCTTTCATTTATCAGTCCCTATCCATCAGACCCGTGCAATAGTAACTAAAATATTCTTAGAGTTTCAATGCAGTGCAATGGGTTGGTTTTGGTTTCAAGTGAGATTAAAGCATGGTTTTAGTTCT